>VZTJ01005675.1:771090-795986 GCA_013397795.1 Orthonyx spaldingii | reverse complement strand
GCCCTGGCAGGGCCGTGCCGCCGCCTCCGCAGGCCGCGGGCGGGCAGGGCCGGTGCCGTGCCCGGGATGCGCCCGTGCGCACCCGTCTCGTCCCCGCTGCTCCGGGCAGCGCGGGGCGAGCCTGCTCTCACCGGTCATTTGCCTTGTTCAGCTTATTTCCCTTTCACACGTTTTATCATGCGGATAGTGGCCGCGTCGGGGGTGCACGCAGCAGGTGGATTTTTGCTGGAGCAAGGCATAAAGGCAGGGTTTGAGCAGCCTGCAGTAAGGGACCCCACTCTATCAGCAAAGGATCCACCACCTGGAGGAGAGCCATTGCCTGGGGAGTTACGGTCTTAGCATGTTAGGGAGCACCTGGACACGATGTTAACACAGGATTTACTTCACCTGCTTGACTTGCTTAGAGAGGGTGCTTCAAAACAAATACACCATTTCAGAAATCATGGCACATCAAATTACTTGGTCATGTGAAGGATTTTAGATGTATCACTGAATCTCCAGGAAGGTGTGTGATTTCTGAGTGAGGCCAAGGCAAAGGTGAGCCTTGTGTAGCTGAAGTACAAAGTGTAAAATACAACTTGCAATGGCACCTTCTTAGTATCAGGAACCCTTTTTTAAGTTATTCCATTGCGAGCTAGAAGGTGCAGCTTTCTGTCCAGACACTACAATTTCCTGGACAGAGCCACTTCCTGCCATTCAAAGTGAGCTGATTCACTTCAACTGATGAAGTTAGTATGTGTTTGAGTAGGTTTCTCTACTGCAGGAGTCAGGAATGCTTGACACATATTAAATGGTGGTTTCCAAATCCCACAATGTGCTGTGTACATTCCAAGCGCTATGTCATTCATCAGCTGATTTAATTTACAGATCTCTAAAAACAGTATGGGTACAGCAATTGTCATTAGAGGCCAAAACAAAGAAAAAAGGAACTGCTAGCAAAAGAGAAGGTAACATATAATAAACAAAGGTTCAGTAATAGCCAGCTAGAGAACAGCAAAAGAGAAATGTGACAGATTCACAACCACCCAGATCCCCAGTCCAATGGAATCACTACATTTGGAAGAAGGTAGAACTCTGTTTCGTTTAATATCCTGTGCATCACTGTGGTCAATGAACATAATGGAACTGGTATTTATGTAGAGATTGCTCAAGGTCTTTGGACAGCAAGAGAAAGAGAAGAGAAACCAGGGAAAGAAGTGGAGTGGAAAGTAAGAGGCGTAAAAAGCAAGGACCACATTAGAGGAAGAAACAGGTTCCCTACTGAATTCATCACTGGGCTTGGGGAGGGGTTTGTTTTAATTTAAAAAGTATTCAGCAACAAAGCATAGAACAAGAGAACACAGAACTTAAAGTCCAGTGTGTGTAGTCTTCCAGTGCTTCCTCAGTATTCAGGAACAGTTTTGCTTCCAAAGCAGCAGCTTTACTTGTCAGTCAGGAAAGCAGGACATGAAAGTCAAGTGACAGTAAGTACACTGTGCTTAAAATAGAATGCCTTTTGCTCCAGAATCTCAAAATGCAACAAAAGACTTTCATAAAGTAAGCTTCCATTCACAATGCTCTGTAAAAGGTACCAATATTACACTTTTTTTTCCCCTAAAAGGAAGTTCAGGAAGCTTTGAACATTTCTTATAAAAGGAATATTTTTTAAAATTTTTTACTTTCCATGAAGACTTCCTTATAAACAGTATATCCCAATTTAAATAATCTTTAAAAGATTATGTATCTCTTTTTTTCTCCTCTCCTTTTTTATATTTGTGAGATTGTTTTCAGTAAGGGAAGAATGTGCTGGCAGTAGCTGTGATCTTTCAATGCAAATGGGTAACTGCAGTGCCTGTCTCAACCTCCACATACACCAATTTGAGAATGGATCTGTATTTCTACAACTGTAGGGTTGATTTAATTTTCAAGGGTATTGCCAAATACCCTTCCATGGGCAAAGACAGCAAGTGAAAAGAAGACCAGATATTTCCCTTTGGCTTCATTAAAAATAACCCCCGTTTTAAAAATTAACTTTGATTCATCTTTTTGTGTCTACCACTGTGTGTTTGCATGTTTGGGTCTGCTTTCTTAGTCCAAGCAGTAATGTTCTTTGGCTTATGTAAGTCAAACTGAACACCAGGGCAGAGCTTTCAAGAATACTGAATTCCTACTGGATATAGGAAAATGTTCAGGAAAGAAAAATGTTATTGAAGATTCTACTGAACTATAACCTCAGCACGTACTAGTTGAGGGAGACTGTACATAGCAAACATATCTGAAGAGTTAAACTGGTTTCACGTATTATGATCCATCAGGCAGCACAACCATGAGCTACGACTAGTTTCACTGTTTGATGAGCTTTTGTGTTTTGCTATTACTTTATCTCATATGACCAGGTTATATTTGCTGTCCTCTGTTACTCCTAGGTCTCTCTCAGGTTCACTAATTACCAGGAAATCCCTGTGACTTCGGAGAAATTTCTTACTTGGAGCATTGTGCCACATCTTTTACAGCATGATACTCATTTGCTTCTATTCCCTCTAAGTTGCTTTTCGTGTAGTTGCTGTCTGTGGTACATCTTTATTTTCCTAAACTGGTATTAGCTGCAGATTTCATTAGCGTGGTCTTAACTTTGTGGGTTTGGTCACTATTACACCTATCAAACATCATCCCTGTAGAATCCCATTAGGCAAATCGTTGTAAATCAAAATTTTACCTTCTGTTATTCTCTAGAAAAGGTTCTGCAGCCTGTTTTAGATCTGCTAGAAATCCGTTTCCTATCCCACCCCATCCATTCATTTCTCTCAAAGTCGGTCAGCTTTTAACCCAGAGCCGCGGCTGCTGGGCATAGTGGGTGTGGTGTGATTTAGAGCACATTAATGCCCACTGCTCTCAGTGCCACCCCCAGCCTGATGCCCTGTGCTCCCTGCTGGCATGGTGCATGCCCAGCCCGAGGCACAACCAATGGCAAATGCAGGGCAGCACCAGTGGGGAAGGATTAAGGGCAGCCAAGTACAACGCTCACTGTTCACACAGTGAAAAGGAGCTTAGTCCAGCTTGTCCTTTAACGCCACTGGCATCTGGGAGAAATTAGAGTAGCTAATTCCATCGACACAGAGCCTGCAGAAGCTGAGGTTATGCTGGCGTCCAGGTTATTATGTGTGTGATATTAAGACTGAGGAGGCAGATAGACATAAGCTTGAAGCTGTAAACATTATTCATACAAAGTGCCTCATTTTTGGGCTTACTGACAAACTCACAATAACTGTGGCTTTTGGTGCTGACTTTAACAGACTGATACTGCTTTAAATGAAGGCCATGTGATTAAATGCTTAAATCTCTATGGCATTTAATCAAACTGACCTTCTCCTGCAGCTTTCTATGCTTCAGAATAGATGGAGGGAGTCCCAATTCACTGGTAAAATACAGAATAAACAGAAGCTATTAATCCTGTATGAAATTCTCTTCCTAATTGATGTGCTGCTTTTTTTTTCATGTGTAGGTGTGAATGAATGTATAGGAGAGGATTGATTTTGGCAGGAGCAGGGTGAAATGCAGGTGGGATGTGGGGAGGTGTCCAGGATCATTGGGAATGTAGAATTGCTTCCCTGCACTACAGAAGAAATCATAAAGATCAACAGAAGGGAGAAAAGAAAAAGACTCTTTCATCTATCTATCTATCTATCTATCTATCTATCTATCTATCTATCTATCTATCTATCTATCTATCTATCTAATCTCAGAGTGAATAAGATTCACAGAACATGAGAAAATGCATTCAGATCCCCAAAGCAAAAGAAGTGTTAAAGCAACTGCAAAAACACCACTTCAGCCGTGGCAGTTCAGAGTAACACATTCTTTTATTATTGCATAATTACTGACTGCTGAATGTTTGAAAATACACTGACATCAAATAAACATCTTGTAACGTACTACTGGTCTAAGTAGGCCTTTATCTTTATAAACCCTAATTGGAGATCAGTCATTAGCCAGTAAGCACATAACCTGCCCTGTTTGTACAGCCAGAGTGAGAACTGGTAAATAAATGATAGGGCAATAGGGAACTGATAACCTGGCCAAAATATGTGTAACCTTGTGTCTCACATGCTTCAGGGTTTGCTGGAGATTTAGGGACAATCACCCCCTCTCCTAAAGCACTTGGATGTTAATGATGCTGGGGTTGGAGAAGAAATATAGCCATTTTACCTTATCTCAGGCACTTTGGCCAGGCACAGTGAACTCACCAGTGCTATGTCTGAGTCCCTTTTCTGATGTGATACCTACAACAGAATTGCTGGGGAAAGGGGGTGGATCCAGAATGATGAAAGCCATCGTGGTTGGCATTTATAACATTTAAAATGTTGAAAATGTATAGACAAAAGAATTGCCTGTATTTGTAACATTTATCTTCACTCACATTCTGTGTCATATATCTTAGAGTGTAAGCCAACTGGGTTAAGTAACTGCTGATACCATTTTCCACTTAATGTGGTGGGCACAAGTTCCTTCTTTATTGTATGTGGAAATAAAACAAGAAATGTGGTAAAATGAGACAGAAAAATACAAAAAAAAAAAGGTAAACAAGAACTTAATAGATCTTAAACACTTCATGTTTATTGTACATTAAATAAAACAATTTCAGTTAAGTTGAGAGACCGCTGGGTCTGATTTAGGAAATCAAAACTCTTACAGGAAGATATGTTCAGCTTAAATGATCCTTAATTACATATGCATTAGTTACATTATAGTAAAACCATATTCTGTTAAACAATTCTCAGGTGAATAAGATACATTATCAGAGGTATGTATTCCAAGGGTCTTATTGCACATCTGCTGGTTAATACATGTACTTCCAGTCTGAGAAAGATATGCTTTGTACCACCGAGTACGAACTCTGACTGCCTCCTTATGTTTATTACAGAGCTTCCCCTCGTTCCTCATTAAAAAACAGAACACGATATCAAACAGAAAATAAAGCTGAACAATACAAAACGTGTGTTGTCTTCAGTTCATTTCATTTCAACTTCAAAGCAATCCATGCGTATTCTTTCTTTTCAGTAAGAGCAGGTAGGGAAAACAAAAGGACAATTAAGAAAAAAAAAAAAGTCACAAAATCCCCCACCGCACATGTTTTTCTGTCATTGCAAGAACTAAATGCTGTTATTGTGCTACCAGCTTCCAGGGCAGTGGGAGGAAACACTGTGGACGGACTCTCATTTCCCTTCAGTTTTGTCTTCCTGCACTTCACGCATATACGAGTCAATGATATGCGGAGGCACTCCATCCATTAATAGTCTGAAGTACGAAAGCCCACCTACAAACAACACAAAAAGGTAATCTTCAGGGTGAAGGTTCCTGGAGCAACAGCTTTGTACCCTTATGTTCTGGCATAAGTGACAAGTTTTAGTCAGTGCCTGTTACATACTTTGAGATGTGGTAAAATTCAACCCTGCTCAAAAGTCCAGCGTGACACTTAACCATTATTTAATGGGTACTATACAGGCCTTTCCTGTCCTCTTGTGCAGGGTGAATTCCATGTCTAGGATATCATATATTCAGTAATTTATCTCACCACATGCAATAGTTTATGATAAGCATCACTTCAAATAACTCTCCTGGCTTTCCATCAGGCTGGGTGGAGTATGGTCCGAGATGGAAGCCAGTGCAGGGGGAACAATGTAGAAAACATCTGACCGGGATGAGTTGTGGAAAACATGCAGAGATACTCAATTTATTCTAGTTTTGGGTCTCAAAATGGTTTCTAGATATTTAGCAAAATATTTACCATGTTGCTTGAAAATAACAAATGGGATGGCAGATGTGAAAGAATCATATGAAAAAAAGGCCAGGATTTTATATTTAGGTGCCCTTAGTCTCCAGAAAGAGAGATGATGAAAGCTGAAACTTTCATCTGCTGGGGAAGTCTGAAGAATTTTATATTTGCTTTTAAATTCACTTCAAAATTTCACTTTTTCTTGGGATTGTTCAGCCTGGAGAAGGGATGGCTCCAGGGAGACCTTAGAGCACCTTCCAGTACCCAAAGGGAACTTACAAGAGAGCTGGAGAGGGACTTTTTGGGACAAAGGGCCTGTTGTGATAGGACAAGGGGTGATTGCTTCAAACTGAAAAAGGGTGGGTTTAGATTAGATGAAAGAAGACATTATTTACTGTGAAGGTGGTGGGGCCCTGGCACATGTTGCTCATAGAGGTTGTGGATGCCCCATGCCACTGAAATAAAAGCCATGGAAATTAATCACGAGAATTTCTGTTAATTTCATTGAAATCAAATTATATTTGGAAGAAACAGTGGGAAAAAGATAAATATTTTGCTAAAAACTTTAGAATCTGCCCTTTCTCCAGACAAAGGGTATAATTTACTTTAAGAAAGCTATATACCTTTACTATTCCCCTTACAAATCTGCATGAATATTGTGTTCTGCAAGTTGCAAACCACCCACTGATAGCTGCACTTACCTTCTGAGCTTTTTCTGGAGCACACCAAAAGCTTTAAAGCAAAAGTACATTGCCAGGGTGAAGATAACACTCTCTGAATGCTTCAGCTAAATGTGATTGAGCTGATACTTACATACAACATTTATGCCAAGTACAGATTTTTAAGAATTTATAACCTTTATTAACACAAGGATTATTCAATTAAAATGTTATTAGTTACTAGTGATTATGAGACTGCGCTGTCTCATTTCACATCGTCGTGGCAGAACTGTTTGGTCTCAACCTTAGGTAGATGCACAATACAGACAAAAAAAAAAAAAAAAGCATGCTTTTTGGCATTCTTTCAGCTTTTTGGCATTCTTTCAGCTCATGGAGTGCAAGTTGTGCTATGAATCCTTCATTTTTAAATGAAGTTAACGCTGGAATAAATATTTTGTTTATGTAGAGGCATATTCCTATAAAAAATAACTTGCTGTAAATACAAAATGCTCTTTTTATTACTTGCATTTTATTCGTGCTAATTAATCATGCTAACTCATGCACTGTTAAATTTCATTGAAACATGCACCTTTAGAAGATATGGGATGTACTACTAAGAATTGCCGTAACAAGCAGTTATTAAAATCTGAATTTATATGCCTTAAAACCATCATGCTGCTAACTTATGAAAACATTTTCATTAAGTGACATAATGAAAATCATGCCATACTAGGCAGACATTGTATGACGTATAAACAGACATAAGCTTCATATGCAAGAACCATATGAAAGCTTACCTTAGGTGACAATATACATTCAAAATTCCTTACTGTGTAACTAAGGGAGAGAGAGAAAGAGAAGTAATAATTTAATTGCAAACACAAAAGTGGAGAGAATATGTTGAGTGAAATTATTATTACAATTATGTCAAGATCATATTTAATCCTTAGTCATGTAAAATACGTAGGAATAGAAGCACATGAAGAGTAAAAGGTAGGGATCCAGTTCCACTTCAAAATTATCATTAATATGTAAAAGCTAGATTAATAGGTACAAGTAACTATAAAAACCTCTAATTAGTCTAAAGTATAGATCGGAACCAAATTATATTTATGATAAAAGTTTCCAAATGTAGCTTCAAAGAAGCTAACACATATATATATATAGTATTTTCCACCAGGGGAAAACAAAGGCACACACATAACACTGAAACATATATATATATATATGTTGAAACTCTGTAAGGCAAAATAATCAAGTGCAGACTAATTACATACCTGTGCACTAAAGTATGTACTTTGTCATATATCCACATTTACATTACTTAAAGCATGCTATTTACTCTGTAGGAGCCCTTACCTTTAATTAAACACTTTGACTCTATTAAAACACCCATATATATACGCTTATCTATGTGTATGTCTATAAAAACACTAAACTTTGTACCTATTGTAGCCTTTTAAGAAAAATACCCCAATACTTCAAAAGCTACAGAAACGTTATCCAGTCTGAGCTCCTAACATGTGTTAGGACTGAAATTGTAAGTCTGGATGCATAATACACTTCAGACCAGTTTCTGGGCATCACTGTCATTTTAAAACTGCACTGTTATTATTCTGAATCTGGGCAAGATTGCAACAAAAGAGACATTTCTATAGAAAGAGTCAAATTTTCTGAACCCCAACGAACTTGAATGCAAAGTAAGTTCTAGGGGAAATAAAGTAAATGCAGGAAAATTTTCTGCTTGTAAGTAATTGAATCAAGATTTCATCCTTAGAATCAGTAGGTTAAGTTCAGGCATGGATTATCATTCTGAGCACTGATTTGTAACCAAAGACTGATCTTTTATAAAGAATGCCTTTTAAGTGCAGCAAATGACTTTATGATACTTCTGGTCTTTCAATAATTCTACAAACTAACCAAGAGCTGTTTTTTTTTGGAAATGTATATTTCTTTCTCCTGGAAAAGTCTAAGTGTTGTGGTCAAACATATTCACAGTCATTAATTAAATTCATTATAGCTACATGTAGTTCTGTGAAATATGTCTGAAGTCTTAGTAATTCTGGTATGAAATACCCATATGATTGGGTATTGTCTTGATTAATTTGGCCTTCTTTGCTCATGTGACATAGACAATGTATGCCATGAGACACTAGCTAGTTTAATCTAAAAAAGCAAAGAAATACACACTTTGCATGCAGAAAATGCATTTGCATGTGGAAAGAGAGGATGGGAATGAAATGGAATGTCCAGAGGAGTACGCGCATTATAAACCTGATTATCCCCCGCCAAGCTGAGTGGTTCTCCTGGGTTAATTACTCCATGATAGATCACTGCAGAATTAGAATATTTATAGTGGTATTTATTTGCATTTGAAATTCTTCCCGGTTGATCTTAACACCTTTTAAAAAAATATTTCTTATACAGCAACTTTGCTATCAGCAACCTCTTATTAGAGTGATCACCAACCTTGATTTCACTTCTAAGATAAAAGTTCTCCAAAGCTGTTTTTTCCATGATAAAAGAAGCACGGCACCTTATCTAATTTTTTTCATCAACCTCAGTGAAGCTGATAAAGAATCAGCTTTTTACTGCTTGTAATGGGAGATTTAGAGCCAAATTTAGGGGTCTACCTCAAAAAGCTCAAAAGATATATATGGTATATTCTGTGGTAATATGAGCATGAAACGTAACAAGATTCTGCATATGTAGTTATCTTTCAAGATGGACGAGAGTTATCTATTATATGACTTGTTACACACACACATTTACAAAAAAAAGCCACTATATGTGCAATTGTACTGAGTAGGTCATGTGACTTCCATCTTTAAAATCACTCAGCAAAACTTAAAACCAAAGAATAAAATATTGTCTCTCTGAAATAACATCAGTACATGAAAAACCTCCTCTGACAACAGAGTAAGTTTTTAGTATTTTAATTGTTGTGCTTATATGTATTACTAAAATATTTTCAGGAAATGAGCATTAAATTTAGCAACAACTAGGGGGCTGATTTTACACCTAAAATAGTGTAAAGAGATGGCTAAAATTGTAGCATGCTGATAGTATTCATAGCCAGAGTATTCCTAACTAGCCAGTTGTTCAAATATTATGCACACTCAGAAATCCTAGGCTGCTCAGACATTTCTGGGGCTCAGTATTTATATACACACGATAAATTTAAGTTCTCCAATATGTCAGAGATGGATGACTAAAAATAATTCTAGCCAACATAAAAAAACATACAATAAATACTATTGCATGGCATAAAGCTCTCTAGCATGACTAGTAAGTCATACCTACTATCTGTAGTAATAGCACTGTAGCTTGTACATTTACCAGAATGGCAGCATAGCCTTGAGCCTGTTAATCTTATTCAGACAACATTCAACTCTATCTCATCATTTTAGAAATCCAGACCTTGATAGTTACTTGCTGGAATAAAACCGAACCAGTTTAAAGCTATATAAATGAAAACAAACACACACACACACACACTGCAATTCATTTCCAGGGAGTCAGAAATCCACAGGTCTCTGCTCTGCTTCAGCATGATGAGCAGTCATCTGGGGAGCCCTCCTAAAGGAACAAACAGGCTAGGAAACTTAAGAGGATAATAAATCAACATGTAAGTCAATAGAAGAGAGAAATAAGATGTAATGATGTCTTTATACTCTGGTGGTTTAGTAGCAATTTGCTATATTTTCCTAGAGCAAACCCCGAGCCTATCCTGGTTTCCTAAGCTTCAGCTGCTGTGTTCACTTAGCAACCTAACTTGGCTTTTCAGTATTAAAAAAAATAGACAAAGCAACCTTCTCAAGTGTTGAGGTCTTCTGTTATGCTGTGAAATAGAAAGTTTGCTTGTGATTAAGGAAAGCAATCTTACTTTCAGGATGAGGACATCACCTTTTAAATACAGTATTCTAAAAAAAAAACAAACTAGGAAATCTATTACACATACTTTCATTACATTAGTTAAGTGCTCAACTTCATAGACCAAACATTTATTGAAATGTCTTCTTGCTGGCAGATTTGAGCTATGGGACCAGATACGTCAGAAAATACAGAAAATGAAAACTGAAATGCAAAATAAACACAATACAATCCATAAAAATTTTAAATGTGTTTTCATTATAGACTTAATATGATGAAATAGAATTAGGGCCATATTGATATCGCCTAAATTCCCTCTAAATTCCTTAGTAAGACACCTATCAACTGACTTTCGGCAGCTTTCCTTACTTATAACCTCAGATTAATTTTTTGAGAAATACTTAGTTTATTCCACAGTTGAAAATAAGCCTTTAATGTGAATTAGTCCAGTTAAATGACCCTATCTTTTCCTGGGAAGCAATTTTCTGAAAAATATAGTCCTGAGATTCATTAGTAGTCCAATCCAAGTCCTGTTGCCATTCATGGTATACCAGTTAATGCTAAACTACCTGAAATTCATAAAATTTATCCATTAATGAAAACAAAATGAAAGCAATCGGTATAATTTTGTCCTAACAGAGTTATTGATTTAATCCAGGAAAGTTGAACTCCCTTTTGCATTTGCCTTGCGTACTTTCAACTCCAGTGTGGATGGTGCTCAGAAAAAGAGGGTGTTTGCGATGTTTTGAAGACCTTACCTCTTACTTCCAGTTTGCAGTCCACTTCTGCCTCTCCCAGCTCATTGACTGCTCGGCAGCTGTAGGTGCCTCCGTCGTAGGGGCTGGGTTTGCGGATCTCCAAGGTGCAGACACCTTGGTTGCTGAACATGCGGTACCTTGGGTCGTTCATTATAAGCACTTTGTTTTTCATCCAGGTTATTTTGGGCTGTGGTAAAAAAGACAAACAAACAAACAAACAAACAAACACAAACAACAACAACAACAACAAAACAACAAAAGAAAGCCCAAATGCACAAACCTGTGAGCTGAAATATTTTATCCCTCTTTTGTGGTGTTCAGTTAAATTTGAGTAATCCAGAAATGATAAAAAATAGATGAAGTAGTGATAGGAAACTGTAAATCTTAAAGATAAGCATTGGCTGCATCATACATCTGGATTTTTTAGCACTTCTTTTTTTCAGTGCAGTTTTTATCACCTAATTAAACTCATAAGTACAAGCCTATTATCAATACAAGGACTGTGTAATGATAGCAAACATCTGATCATTAGCTTTTGAAATCCAATTAAGTCAATAAGAAAAGGATTTTTTCCCCCAGTAATTTGCACTGTCAGAAACTGTGAAGGTGAACAGCAGTCCAGATTTCTCATTTTACTAGGCCAGCTCAGTTTCTCACAACAGAAAAAAGATCTGAGAAAGACCCAATATAAAGAAACCTGCAAGACACATCATGCAGTGGGTCTGAGAAACAATGTAGTACCCAGAGCATTCCTGCAATATGCTTACTTAGAGAATAATTAGCTTTATATAGAATAATTATGGCTTCATTTTAGTAACAACTTTTACTGATACATTAACTGTACAGCTGTTGTCAGTGAGGGTCCCAGTAAAGCCCAGCCTTTTCCTGAGGTTCTGCCCCTTCAGTGAGTTATCTGTGCATTAACTATTTTGCTTATAGCACAGGTAAGCAGGTCCTCTTTTTTATGTATTGTTTAGAACCCACACCAATCTGTTTGCCTTCAGCCTGGCTCATGAGTTAAATGGTACAAGTGGCATTTAATTTTTATTGTCAGGTTAAGCTCTGTGGTGTTTTAAGTGAAGCTGTTGGAGCTGTGCTGTACCTTGGGGTTGCCCCGGACACTGCAGTTGAGGGTGGCATTGTAACCAGCTACAGCAAACGTGTTCACCAGGGGCTGGGTGAACAGCGGCCGCTCGCTGAAGTCAAAGTCGTCGTAAACTGGGTATTTGTAGACTTTACCTATGAAATGAAAATAAAACATTTATAAAAAGAGCGTTGGTTGGCAGGTAGCTAAACACCCAAGCGTATTAAATGGCTACAGAGAGTCAGTCCTGATCTGCACTGCGTTAGGCACCAACATGACTCCAGTGACTGCACTTGTAGGGGAGGCTGGAAGTGGGTCAGCACAGTGATTACAGCCCTTGGTCACACTACAACATTGATGTCTGAGAGCTTCTCTTTGTTTCCTGTGCAGGTGGTACAAAAACAATACATGTTTATTCCATGTCTGTGCCTGCATGCCCTGCATGCTGTAGAGCAGGGTGGATCCTGACCTGTGTACTGCAGGATGCAGTAACTTTGGCAAGCCAATTATTTTTCACGGTTTGTTCTGATTACAAACTGTCTCTGTATCTGAAAACTCATTTTTTCTTTCTACTTCAAACAGGGCACTGACAATACAGATACAGGAATGGATGCAGTTTCTGAAGAAGGAAAACATGGTAGTAAAATGTATTTTCTCACTGCCAGTTTATCCCCGCTCTGCAAAGGAGAGTACCACCAATAAATCCTCTTCAGCCACACACTCAGCTGGCATTTGAAATGGCCAGACAGACAGACATCTGTTCTTGTGCACAGATACTTTTAAACAGCTTTCCCTCACTGAAAGCTGGTCCAAGCTCTCATACTGACTTCAGTGCAGCTTGGGCCTGATACTTGCTCTCATGAGAAGGGCAAGTAAGCAGTGCTGAAAAAGAATTCCTATAGCCATTCTTTTGTTCATGACCCCCTTTCTGAAAGGGAGGACCTTCAATTTTTCAGGCTGGCTGTGTGGGTTGTACAGGTTGTCTGTCCTCTGCATCATGGCAGTCAAGTATTCCTTCCTTTCAGACAAACTGGTTTGATTTTCTTCCTGTAAGCCATTTGTTTTTAGAATTTCCTTTCCATAGGAAAATTTTGGGAGTTTTAAGTTTACAGTGCCGTTTCAAACAGACAGCTTCTGAAATGTCAGTATTTTGGACTGCAGAATCAGAGTTTGTCCAGCTCCACCCTCAAGAGTTGTGAAGCAGGGCTTTTCTGTTGCATTCTGCCTGAAATGGAGGGAGTGCTCGCACAGCTGATGCCAAGTCTCCAGTGGAGGGCAGTGACCCACTGCTTCTAATGGAACAGCTGCTTTACTCTTCCAGATCCAAGACCGTAGAAAATGTCAAAACATGGGAAAAAATGTTCCATTCCTGACTTAAAACAATAACTATGAGCTATGTGGACAAACCATTGAAGCTTGAATAGGAAATGCCCTGGCTGTTGTACCTGGCCTTGGAGCTGGGAGTTCCTCTGAATGCTTTAGAGAAGTGACCTTTACCTCTAGCCACCTTCCAGCCTCTGAGCACCCCCCTTCCCTTCGACAAGGCATGGATAATTGACTGACCATCCTTTGCAATCAAAGCACTCTCTTTGGTCATGGTTGCATCCTCGCTGAGGCCGCACATGTTTTCGGCGAAGACCCTGAAGTAGTACTCGTTTCCTATGACCAGCTCGTTGATGGTGGCACTGGTGCGGTGGTAGTGCTCGATCACAGTGAACCACTCCTGAAAGGCACACACACAGAGGGTGAGCTCTCCCCCAGCACCCTGTGCCTCCCAGACAGTCACTGGAAGAGTCATCAAGCTTCTGGGAGTAGCTTTTTCTTTGAAGGGAATATAGCTCATGATAAATAACAAAATGAGTGATAGTAACAATACCACGGAGCTCATTGTTGAACAGTGAAAGCCCAATGGAAAATGAATCCTACTGAATTGTTACACTGGCAGCTGGAAGGGTTCATTTTAGGAAATCCAGTATTACAAAGGTTGTGTTGTGTGAGCAAGCCAGGCTCCCTCATTCCTAATCCACACTGCTGACGGAGAAAATACAGTTGGAGATAAGAAAACTGCGTTCCTGTGGGAAAGGCAACAGCATGTGCTATTCTGCAGTAATATGCACTCACAAGAGGCCACTGCACTAGTCTGCCCTCTCTATCAGGCTGAGTGTTCATAAGAAATGTAGTTTTGTGCTGGTGATCCTCTGATATCTAAAGGCTGAGATGGGGAAGTGGGTTTTAGTGCTATAGTCTTGCAGCAGTAACAAGATGTGAATTCTGTCCCATCACACAATACCTAAACAACAATCTGAGATTAATGTTAATGCTAAAAATGCAATTAATATAAAGTGCAATATGACAACAGCAGTGTTTTTGCTTTTCTTTACTCTGCCCTAAATAGTTTTCTTGCTTTTCTCAAGATGAACTTGTGCAGAGTTCCCTGTACCACAGTTTGCATTATTTGGTCAGCTTTAAGAGCCAAAGTTCCTTTGGGAAAACATTTTTTTGTAGAAGGCCAGCTGTGCCAGAATTGCGAAATGCACCACCACAGATGCTGTGAGGAAAGTGACCTGAATGATCCATGTCACACTGGACCCTGGATGCTGCAGTTGTTACTTTCTCCTTAACACAGTATTTTAGAGGGGACGTTGTTCTGGTCACTGTACCAGAGACTATATCTTCTTACAGTCTCAAGAGAGGGGAAATAACTTAAAAAAAAAAAAAAAAAGAAGGATGGGAAGGGAAATAGTGGCACAGGAAGAATGAATTGATCAGACCATGAAGGAGATCAATATTAATGAAGAGGGGACAGCATAAAGTTCTCTTGGATAAAGCAACTCCCAAAATATTGCCCTGGATTTCCAGTGTTTAAATTTGCAGTAAATGTTAAATCTGAGAATCTGACTACTGTCTTTTAAGAATGTGTAAAATTTTTGTTAGTTTAGTGAAAACAATAAATATTTCTGTATTGCACTTTTCATCTGTAAATCTCAGAGCAGTTTCAGAATTATGTATGTGCTGTTTTGGGTAGTAAGGAGTGGCAATGACTTACACAATGTGACATTGCAGATTTGAAAAGAACAGCAACAGTATATTTTTGTTCTAGTAGCAGCCTACAGAATTCAGAATTAATATTCTGAGGTTTTATTTTCTCTCCTGAGGCAAAGGAAAAATGCAGAATTACTTCTCTCAAAACCACTTATCCTTTCCTTTTTTAGTCCTTGTCTTTGGCATAATTTGAGAATATTGCCATTTCTAGGCTTTAGTTATAGTGAACACGAGATTTTTAGAGTTTTTAGAGATGCTTTTTGAGATTTTTTGAATGCTGATAAATCAGTGCTTTGTTCACCTACATCATTTTAAGCATGTAATGCTTTTTGTTTTTAAAAGGGAGAATTCATGAGTACATCTACATCCATTTTAAACATCTCCTTATTACTTACCATACTCTTCTTATCTGCTTTTTGAATAGTGTACCCAGTAATGGCAGCATTGCCATCATCTTTTGGTGGCTTCCATGATAAATTTACATTCTCTCCCCAGACATCCTCAATAGTTACAACCTCTGGTGGGCCTGGGCGATCTGTAATGAAAATATGACAGCTGACATTTTCTACTGTTTGCTTTCCCTATCTCTTTCCCACACACATCTTCCAATAATTTTGTTTTCTTTCTATTTCTTACAAAAAAAAAAAAGTGTCAAAAGGAAGATGTGATTGCAAAATAAAACTTTCCAAAGTGAAGGCATGTCAGAATTACAATAAATTTAATAGTTAACATTGTGCTGAGAGTTTTGCCTACTATGTAAAGAAATAGACTGTAAAAAGGAAAAGTAAATGTGTTTTCTTGTCTGTCTTTCCTACCTTCCTGTCCTTTCAGCATTTGGGATTTCTTCTACTCTACATTTGTGACAAACTTGCTATGAATTTGCTACCATTTCTGTCTATGGATACCACTCAACAGGAATAATCTTGCATCCTGGATGGACAAGAACGTGAGGGGCTTAACAGTGAAAAAAAGAGACTGACACATTCCAACAATGCTATGGTGTGTGGAGGTTTCCTTAGAGACCACAAATCATCAGCCAAGTGATTGGGCATGGAGAACTATCACTGTCAAGAAAGATGCTCTTTGGGATTCCTATTTTCCTGTAGCCTTGGAAGGGCTGGATTTACTTCCATTTCTCCAGACGTACCAACAATCTGAATATCTATCGTAGCATTGTCCACCAAGTTCTCCACTTCCACTTTCATGTTGTACTCCCCAGAGTGCCCCCGCTCTGCCTTTCGGATGAAGATGATGGTGTCGTTCTCAGTGTTGCGGATGTTGATTTCGTTCTTGTCGATCGGAGTGCCGTTTTTCTGCCACGATACTTTTGCTCTTGGTTTTCCCTGCAAGGAGCCAGGAAACAACTTTTATGTGATTTGTTGGAGAGAAAAGCGAAGAGAAGAAAACAAGTTTTCCATTTTTTCCCAAGAATGAAATAAAAACTGTCCTTATTTCCCACTTTTCCCAAACAGGAAATAAAAACTGTCCTGAAATAAACAGAATTTTAAAAAAATTAAACACCATTTAGAGATGCAATCATACCCATTCACCTAAAATATGGCTTTCTTTCCACTTTTCTTACCCAGGAGACTGAAAATATTTGCAGATTCTGGCTATATTGGACAATTATCTTTCAGGCTAAATTTGACAAATAATTTCCAGTTTTCAGAAAGAAAAGGGAGAAAAAATAACACACAGAAAATACAGAACAAAGTATTTCACCCTCTGGAAATGCTTACATTCTCTGCACTGCCAGTGAAAGTGGGAAGTAATAGACTAACCCTCCAGAGATCCTAAACTCTTCTTTCATTGCAAAGCAAGTTGTAATAGCTGTTAGGAAGGCTGAGTTGATCTCTTTTTTGTGCCATTTTTTGTGTGTCTAAGTGCCCAATACAGGTACTTAAAATAGAGTGAATTTCACCTGCTTTGCTGTGGGATTTGCCTTCTATGGCAAACAGTTTGCAGATGCTGTCTGAAAAGGGTAATCTCACACCATTTTGAACACCTTATCTCAGAGAATAACCATAGAATATTGCTTTAATTTCTCAAGAGAAATATATCCTGCAGCGTGTTCCTGATCAAGCTTTTATGAGGCTTTTAACAGCCTCTGTGAAGCTGAGTTATGCCCACTCAGTATTTTTAAATGTGCAGACATGAAGTAGAAATGAATTCTGCCATAACTCTTTTATTCAGAAGAAGGGTCCTGCAAGGAAAGAGGCAGTTGCTGTTTAAAAGATGTGGGAATAAAAGTTAATGTGATGCTGTGGGAAATTATGCAATGTATTTAGAAATAGTCATATTGCAGTTGTGAGCTCAAGGATTTAGCAGTTCCAGTCTGCCCACTCTTCCTCTCACTTTTCCTCTCTCATGACAAGAAAATTATTTAATGCTACTGGTTCCACTCTTGATAACTGTATCTAATTGCTTCCAGTGCAACCCCTTTGCATTTTGCTAGCAATTACCTCATGTGTAATGCCTACTGTGAGGATCTGTAAGTGTCCTTTGAATGATAGATGACCAATCAGTCTGTCTGAGTTACCCAATTCATTACTTGACAGAACATCATTTGTCAAACCAAAAGCTTTCAAGCCTCTCTGTACTTCAGAGTGCTTCCACATGTGCTTAAGTTATCTCACTGGCCAAAGTTACAGAGAAATGAGTTGAAAAGCAGCAGTATAAAAAGAAAGGGGGCAGGGGGGGAAGGAAAAAAGAAAGCAAAGAATTTTTCTGTCAGTGTTTTTAGTTCTTACCTGGAAAGGAATAACAAGATTCACAGTTTCTCCAACTCTTCGAGTATAAGTTTGTTTTAAGTGTCTTGGTAGACGAATCTTTGGAGGTTCTGGACACAACAAAAGCTTGTGTTAAGCACTTTTCTTCTTTTATAATTGAAGCAACACTGGTATACATCAGTATAAGAAGGAGACAATGTTGTCTAAAATTCTCAGAAGTGACTAATGAGTGAGGAATCTTAAATTTCTTGGTCCCCCAGAGGTACACGGAGGACACCATCAGTTTTTGTAACAACAAATGCTGTGGTGGTAGGAATAGGTGGGAAGCTTAGTGCAACTTTAAAAAATCACTATCAAGTCCAAGTTCTGCAGAAAGAAAAAGCCCTGGAAAACTGAGAAATAAAGGCTCAGAAATGAAACAAAATTATGAATTTTTTTAAAGACGGTTTCATGAGTTCTAGACACCACACAATGGCTTTGTAAGGCCATATCATCAGTTATCAATAACAAGCAAATATGAGCCTTAAAAAACCAGGTATTAGTATGGAAACAGAGTGTATTTGTGGGTAAGTGTAGGCAGGAGGATCTTACCTATCACTTCCTTGACTAAAATAGGCTGTGGGTGGTACTTGGGCTCACTTTCCCCAGCAGCATTCACAGCTTTTACTCTGACAAGGATTTTCGAGCCAGTCGGAAGGCCATTGATGGTAAACTTCGTTTTGTCTGTCAGCTCTGGGTTAGCCACGATCCATTCATCAGCTGGTTTAGGGAAGTGAGGGGAGGAGGACAAATCCAAAGAACAGGGAGTTATAAATACATCCACAGCATGGATGAGGAAAATTACAGAACAGTAATAGATTCATTAGATTCTAATGAATAACTCTATTTTGTTTTTGTAATTATGCTGTAACAAAATATAGATTCACTTTCATATATAGGAAGAATGTTTCAAACCCCACAGGGTTTCTGCTGATTATATATTTGTATATTCATATATTTATATATTTTTATATAATTATACAAATGTTATTAGAATATATAATTTAAGTGTACCAGAGAGTAAACTGGTTAGATTTTTTAATTCAGCTAGAATAAAACAAGGGGGCCAAAGAATATATTTCCAAAAGCACTCATCAATGCTTTAACAGCTTCCTTGGAGAGAAATGGGTTTTGCAATTAATTTCAACCAGTGCAGAGTACCCTTGAAAGTGAACTGAGAAATAGAAGAAACACAGAATATTTACACATTGCAATGAAATGCCATCCCTTCTCGCGCCTTTAAAAAAGGAAGGCTGTGTCAGAATTATTCACATAATTACAGCATTCTCAGATTTTTGATCCTACCCCCAGGCGGTCGCATGAAATTCATCGAGTGATCCTAACAGTACAGTCTTTCAGACTTTCAGTCTTTCAGAATGGCTTCAATTACAAACCATACTTTCTTATCCACCCTGTCCTCCCAGCACAGACTGCCCTAACACTGCTGGCACCTGCGCACTGGAGCCAGATTTATGAACTAGCAAGTCAGGATCAATACCTGCTGCATCATGTAAAGATAGCACTGTAAAATGGGCACAGAAGGGAAGAGAACTACTATAAACTGGAGAGCCCTGCAGGCCTAGAGCGTAGTGCTGTGGTACATTTTCAAAACTGAGTGCCTTGCTTTTAGGAATTAGGTTTTCCTTCAAGCTGCTTCTTTCAGCTTCTACCAGAAAAGGATGTCAATCAATGACTGTTTCCCAAGGACCTCCCCCTCCCCTTACACCTATACTAGAGAAAATTCCGTAGACTGTTGCCCCTCAAATTCACTGTCAGGAATTTATCTTTACTTTTATGAAGAGTTTTTCTTTCATTAAAGAAGGCTTAAATCCTTTGTGGAATACTGTACCTTCCAGGTTAAAAGGTGGCTCCCCCAACTCCTCAGACAGATCTGTCGATATACCTTGAGAGAATCCATCTTTAAAATTAATCAGAGACACCCACTTTCACACAGATGGAGCATTTTGTCAGTGGTTAGCAATTCCTGTTAGTAAGTATGCAAAGATAGATGCTGGGCTTTACAGATACAGAGAACCCATATTTAGGGAGACTGCAGGGAGAAAAGAGATGGAAAGAGGGCATCTAGATCACAGAAAAGTTATATGTGATGCCCACAGGAAAGCTAAAGGATGAAAGAAGAGGAGGATATAAAGTTGTATGAGTTTTTTGGGTCCGAGCATAGCCCCAGAAATATGAAAAAAAAGAGACAAAAGGAACACTTGGAAGCGAGAAATGAAACAGAATGATGATGAGAGAAAGTGTAGAAGGAGAAGAAAACACATCATAGAAGAGATAAGAAATTCAGAGATAAATTCTGAGTAAGAGAGACAGAAAAAAAAGGTCTTGGAAAAAAACTTGAAGGAAACAGAGGAAGAGAACACATTTAGCTAAAGGTAACATAGATAGAAGATTAAAGAAGACCAAACCCATGGATGATGACAGATATGACGTAAACCCTAAGGCTTTATTTCCTGGACAAAGTTATCACTGCCCTGGATTTCCTGTAATCCTGGAGCTGCCTATTTTTGTGATAATAAAAATACTGTTCTAGTATCTTTGTACAGTCCTGGATGAGTACACTGGCAAAGATCTCAGCCAACAGAAACTCTCTGAAGTGCTTATTTAGCGGCTATGAAAACAGATCATCTGCAGGTACAACAGCCTCTCCAAGCAGATAAACCCTGGGGCCATGCTCCCCAGGCTGCGCTCAGAATGCCACACAAGAACCAGTCAGCAGCACATTTTACTAGTGACTGACTTCTCCAGTGTCAACAAGATTGGTCTACTCTGCATCACCACAGCAAGAGGGCCAAAGTTGGATGTTGCACACTAGGCATGGGGAGTTCTCTGTCTCTGTCTTTCTCTCTCTCTATATATATATATATTCTATATTCATGTTATTCACACGTATGCAATGCTGGATCAGGATACTCATGATGAGACTCCAGTTCAGTAACATGCACAGAGAGCTGTCAAAAGTGGTACATAGTTAAGGAGTCCAAGAATCCACCACGTTGATCAAGTTATGAGGTTTAGACTAAAGGGAAATACCAACTTTGCAAAGCCAAACCAATGTTCATGATACATTATTCTTCTAAATTATTTATATATTTTTTTTCTTCCTATTTTCAGCTTGTGATTTCTCCTAACGATTGCTATGTTAAGGAAGACTCTAAAAATGACTTCAGTGACAACAATGAAAGAATGGAGAATGCAAAGACAGATGAGTTTACAAACAGATAACTAAGAGAAAAAAGCAGCAGAATGAATATAGACAGTAATAAAAAGTATCTTGAAATTAAAAAGAGTTATTAAACATTACAGAAAAAATTAGTTTGAGGCAGAACAGGCACTGAAAGGGCTGAGAAAAAGAGGCACTAAGAAATGGCAAGAAAGGAAAAAAACAGCTGAACAAAGAAAAAAAGATGAATAATCCAATAACATGACTTTTAAAGTTGGTATTTTAAAATTGACATTTTAAAATTGTCATTTTCTGCTTATCTTGCTTGTTCCTAAGCACTTTCATAACATATATACATAATGTCAATTGTGTATATATAGATGTATATGCATATATAGGAGGCATATATAGATATACATAAACACTCAAAACTATGTAAAATACATTGTACCCATTGTATTTTAACTGAGGTGGGTAACAGTAAAATGACAGACTTGGCTGCCATTTTGTTGTATCTTCATATGTTTAAAACCTATCTGGGAAAAAAAGTAAAGAATTTGTTCCATTCAACAGATATATAATGTTCTTCTATCTAACAGCCCTTTAAAGACAGATTTGGAAGATTCCTCTGAAAGCCATGGTTTGAATTAACATATTTCTCATCCTTTCTTATCGCCTAATATCACATACCTTAATGTCAATCACTTTTAACTTTTCCCTGCCATTCTACCAATGCTAAACAAAGCATGATATACAGCATACACTGAAGTCCTCACATTGACAGTCCCCTTTACATTCCCCTACATCTGGCCTGTGCAGTGGAAACAATAGAAGAACACTGTGCCTTGATGGAAGAGTGCATGCTTACTGTTCTGAGCTGTTCCCGCAGCTCCCTCCCAACATACAAGGAAAACCCTTCCTACCATTCCGGCTGTGTCTGCCTTCAGGTACTCTTCTCCAGGTCTCTGAGCTTCTTGCAGTCCTGCTCCTTAAAGATTTTCGTCTCAATACTACAAGATGCTGAGTGCTCCTGAGAAAAGCCAGTGGTTCTTCTTCACACCCTCTCCCACTCGCCTGAGAGAGTGTACTCTGATCCCGTGGCATCTGACCACATTTATGACCTACTGTTTTCCTGGATTGCCTGAATCTGAAACATGTGACAGCGTGAATGACAAGTTCTGTCCTCTACCTTTTGTCTCCAGGCTATGGACTGCATTCATGAAAAGCTTTCAATGAAACAAATGCCTTCATGGAAAAAAGGTGTTCAACCCATCACTTGATTTACAGCACAGTTAAGAGCAACAGCAGTGGAGCTGAAGATAACTGTGTCCCCTTCATCACATCCACAACATTGCTGCAGCTGATGCTGTTGGTCCACAGAGGCTGGGTATTGCACATTCCACTCCAGGCTATTTGATACTTACCCGGGTGCTGGTGGGTTTTACTTTTTGAAAATAGGCTTCATTTGATGCAAGTTCAGAAGAAAATCTGCTGGAAAATACTAAGTTTCTGCTGCTTGATCACCAAAGACTCTTAGTTGTAAAATATAATTTCTATTTCCGTGTTCCTTCTTATTTTACTCTCAAAAGCTTATTCGGTCTCTTACATCTTTATCTTCCTCATTCAGTTCTTATATATTTTTGTCTTAGATGGACGTAAAGATCCCCACAACTGCACTGAAATGTTGGAGAAATTAAATATCTAGACATGGACTTTGCATGCCTAGATGACTTCTACAGGAACCATTGGAGAGACTTCTCAGTCTTGGCAGCTGGCACTTGAAGTAGCCAGTTAGTAATATGTCAACAGGGATTGCCACACTGAGGACCTCCTGTCCCTAAAACCCAGCCAACCTGAACGTATTTTGGGCCACACTTGTAGCCATTCATTATTTCCTACACCTTCATCCACCAATGAACTCTTTACTGCCCTGACTCTCATTTAGCATCTAAAAGAGGATAGTTATTAACACAGTACTTGGTACACTACAACAGATTACATGGCTTTTGATTTGGATTTCAAATCAAATGTAAGATATGTTGAACCACAGCCAGTGGGTGGCATCTGGAATACAAACCAAAGGGAGCCTGAACAAAACCCTGCTGCTTGAGGTTTTCTGCCTGATTAGTCTCTGCCTGACAGCCAGAGCACCTGATACCTGTAGAGAAAAAATGGAGAAAGTCTCACCCACTTTCACTGTGAGTAAGGCACCCCGGGTGTTCTCACTTACTTCCTTCAAAGCAGTACTCCACCACGTAGCCGTCCAGCCCTGCTGCCCCGATCTGGTCTGGTGGCCTCCACTTCATTGTCACCGAGGTGTCGGTCACGTTGTCCACTGCCAGCATGGTTGGGGGGCTGGTAACAGCTGAACCAAGCAGGGAAAAGGCAGAAAACTGTGTTACAATTAAAGGTTTACATTTATGGTCTGTTCTTCTAGTTTAGTGTCATGGGTGAGAGGCTACATCCTGCCTACCAGGGTGATTTCCAATCATCCCTGGCATCTTTCCCAATTAAGACCACATTAGGAGAAGCAGGTACTTCATTGCATATCTGCTCACAGACTGACCCACAGATAAATTCTTCCTGCTCAGGAGACAGAAGGACAAACAGCTGTGGCTGGTAGAGCAGAAAATTTGAGAGCAGTGTATTCTACCACAGCAGGTATTTTCTGACAAGAAGGGAGCAATGCTGGAGCTGTAACAGCTGCCTTCTTCATCCTCGTCTGCATTCTGGGGGTGCTGCTGAGCAAGGTGGGAACCTTTGTTGATCCACAGAGCAACTTTCTGTTACAGGGACTTGTGGTTGTCGCAGTAGTCTCAAAGTCTGTTTCTTTATATGAAAAGGTCACCAAATTAGCCTGTCACTAAGTGAATGACAAAGCCTTCTAGCTGTCACATTAATATAAAAATGACATAATTAGATGACTGTGATAATGTATTGGTGATTATTTTCTAAATGCATACCTATCTCTTTGCTCCTGGTTACTTACCTAAAGGAACAAAGGATTTGGAAGGCATACTTGGCTTGGACATGCCTATGGCATTGACAGCAAACACACGGACCTCATAAGCAACACCTTCAATCATCTTCTTTGGCTCAAAAGTTGTTTCCTTACACAGTTCAAAATTCAGCCTCATCCACCTGGAGCTTTGTTTCTTTTTCCTCTCAATGAAATATCCTTTTGACCAGAAAAGATTTTATTACAGTAAGTGATGGCATCAAGGTCAGTTAAGGTCTGTTTTTTGACTGGCCAATGTAATTTTTTTTCCTGGATACAGCTCAATAGCCCCTTCTAACTTCAGAGTGATTTAGGAATAATTTTCCCCATTGCAAGCTATATGATGCTCACCTATTTTGCTTTCATGGCCATATATGAAGAAGACTGTGCTTAATTCAGAATGAAAAGGGCCTGATTCTACTGACCTCTGGGCCCCTCTGACTTTTCTCGTGGTTCAGTATATTAAAAGATATTCCGATTTACTCAGTAAATTTTTTCTGAAATTCCTTCTAACATTCAAATAGGCTAATAACAATTCGAAGTTTGGTTTTATAAGAGGTTGTCTTTTAAGTAGGGGAATTGATAATGTGACAACATACAAAATGACAAATCTCAAAGCATTAGAAAAACAGGTAGTTGAAAAAGTCGAAGAGTTGGTAGAACATTCTAGCAACTGGGTGCTCCCAGTGCAAATCTCCAGACCCTGAGCTAAACTCTGATCCTATTGCATTCACTATTTGGGGTTTGTTTCTTTTGTCTATACCACAAAAAAAAAAAAAAA
>VZTJ01005675.1:602361-771054 GCA_013397795.1 Orthonyx spaldingii | reverse complement strand
AAAAAAAAAAAGAAGAAGAAAAGTATGTACCTAAAATGGGTGATCCACCATCATTTGCTGGAGGATCCCAGGTCATAATACACCAATCTTCACCCACCTCAGTCACATTTGGTGCCTGAGGAGGATCAGGGACATCTGTTGTAAATAAAGTAAATATAATTAAAAAAAAAAAAAGAAAACGAAACCTTTCTTCTTTTTGCATAGATTGAAATTAAAAATGTCAAATAAGAAAGAAATCTGAATAGTTTTTGAGGTGCAACAGGAATTCCTAATGAGGAGAGAGAGAGAAAAAGAGACACTAGATCCTGGCTGGTGGTTAGGAATGGATGAATGCCAAAGTCTTCTGCAGGGTTGAGACACTTGAGAGGGAGAGGCACTCGAGGACATGTGCTAAGACAGAGCCCACAGCCACAGGGGGAGTGGAGAACCAGGAGTGATAAGGGCAGCCTGAGGCAAGCAGAGAAGTTTGGCGCCTGGAGGCAGTGACAATTAACTCCTACTTAAATCCCATGCCAAGCTCCTACTCCCTTCAGGAACACCCAGCCTCAGTACCCTGCATCTCAGTTCCACGCCTGGCAATGGGGACAAGCAGGGAAATGGAAGTTTCCTCAGAATCCACCACAGTGATAAAAGACATGGCTCATGGACACTGTTTCACACTTACCAACCACTTTAATGTTGATTAGAGCTGTGTCCTCTCCAGCCTCATTCTTCAAAGTTATTCTGAAAGGACCTGAATCGTCCCTCTCAGCTGCATCAATGACCAGGCAGCTGCTGTCTGGGTATGTTTCTGCCCGTATTCTTCCACTGTCTGTGATCATCTAGGAACCACAGTAAGCAGAAGGAGAAGTCATATTTTCTGGATTTGAAAATCAAAACACTCAAAAATCAAAACTCAGAAGTAGTATGGGTCACTTCAACAAAAACGTTAGAGCAACTGTAAGAAAAACCACACTAAACCTCAGAATTTTAGTCACCTAATGATGACAAAAATGACAAAATAACTAAACTAACTAAATACAGTAACTGTTTAGTACTCAGTGGAGCCATTGCTGCAAAAAGGATGAGGCACTAGGCCTCTACTGTGGGCAAGAACACACTTTTGCCAACACCATATATCATCAATTTGATAGAAAGAGAATAGGGGTTTCTTCCAAAAGCCAGATCAAAATTCAAGTCATTCACTTTAAAGGTCAGAGTGATTGTAATGGTCAGAAGTGTCTCCTCAGAGATTTCAATTTATCTGTTTTACCCTTCTTTTTTGAGCAAGGAGCATTTTTAAATAGAGGGCATCTCCCCTTTACTTTCTGCCGTTAAAATCAATGTCTTCAAAAGGCTAAAGATTATTTTTTGAAGGAAAAGGCTCCTTGTTAAACTAAAGAAACATGTGCAATGACAATGTACCTTGTCCCCTCTACTCCAAAAGACTTTTGGAGTTGGTTCACCAGTGATGGGGATCTCAAGTCGTAGTTTGTTTCCTGCCACTACTGTCACAGTGTTATTTTCCCCAAGACCATCCAGGTGAAGTTTAGGAGGATCTGAAAAAGGAGAGAGATTGTCCAAGTTTGCCAGGTAGCTGCTGCTCTGAGAGTTCAGTGACCTGGAACAGGTCTGCAACACAGAGAAACATGCTTTTTGTTTTATTTTCCTGGTGTTTTTAAGCAACTGAATTTTGTTTTGAAGAAAACTTGTGAAGAAAAATCTGTCTAAGAAAACAGTTGTCTGATGAAAAAGAAATCATGGCACCACAGACATTTTGGAATAATAAGACCATATTGAAAAGCCCACAACTGTTTTCCTGAGGAAGAATTGTGTATATTCAGGGAACTTCTGAGAGAGATTTCCTCTAAGTGGCTCTTGAGAATTTCAATTGCAGGCTTTCTTATGGCACCTTTTACCACGCTTCAGCCTTCACTGTTCTTACAGTTTAAAAATTTATTAACCCAAATCCTTTTCCGAAAATGAAATGATCACTTTTGTTGTACCCTGTGTGTACGGAGAACAACTGATGAATGTCCTCTTGCAACTTTTTTTGATATATTAGAAATATAACAATGGTCATTCCCCTCTAATTCCACTTCCCTTTTCATTCTCCCTAAATCTCACCAATACTTTTTCTAACACAGATATCCCACTTCTTTCAGCTTCAATTAAAGAACATGTTTTCTAAAACTTTGGTCATTTATATTGCTCTCCTTTTGACTTCCAAGTTGCTGGTTGCAGTTAGAAGCTGGTGAGGTATTGCTGTAGCAAGAATCAATGCCCTGTTTTATTTTTGTTTGAAGGACTGGGATCATTAACAAGCCTTCTGCTTTGCTGAATGAATCAAAGCTGGGCAGAACAATTTTTCCTCCTAAAGACCATTTAATGTTTTTAGTGAATAGGTAAATATGTACTTATTCTACTAATCCTTTATCGAACTAAACCACATTTTGCAATGTTAGCAAGCCCGTTTTTCAAAGATAGCAGTGTATATCTGAGGAGTGGATAGCAGCAGGTGTTTTACACAAACTCTTAATAGTGGTTTAGGTTTAGGAACAACTCAACTTCCAGAAGCCTCCCCCAGGAGCTCCCCCCAGCATGTAAACTATGAGCAGGTCCTGAGCACAGGCAAAGGACTCTCTGAGCAGCTCATCTGCACTTTGCCAAAGCAGCAGGTCTGTTTTCTCTGGTGGACGCCTGCTCAGAGGACACAAAGTGGTTGTAATCCGGGGTACTTCACACTGCTTGTAATTCCCAGAGGTTCCAGAAAGATGTTATATACAGGTCACTGTGCAATATACTTACCCACAACATGTACTTTGCATGGAATATTGATGTTGTAGGCATCTGGCACAAACATGTATTCACCCTCATCATCAACTGCAGAAACTGGTATAACAAATCTGTGGATCCTGTAAAAAAATTGAAAAAGAAATCAATGTAAATTATTTTTGAAGTCTGCTTGAAGCTATAAGAAAAAAAATCTGTGAAAATTTTAGGAGATCTGTGCAAATGTGTAAAATTACTAAAAATCCTTTGCCGGTTGCTTAGTGGTGTTTAAACTGATGTGCTTTGTACAAAATATTGAGACAAACACCAAATAATGTAACCAATTCTAATATTGTTTGTTTGAACACAGAACAAGAAAAATACAGGAGTGTAATCTCTTTTACATGGGCATTATTATCTGCTGCTGCCATTCAATTGCAATTTGGTTGTTCAAGAAAAAATCTGTAGGTGATCTCATTGTGGGAATATTCTGACTTTTGCTGGACCATCTTTGTGACAGTATCCAATCCATTATTTGTTTACCAGAATAAAAAAAAGAGTGAGCAAATCCTATGCTGCTCTTACTGCCTAACTGTGTCTTCCAGCAAGATATTTTTGCTCTCCTGCGACCTACTGTGGCTAAGCTTCGTTCAGGGTAGGACTCCCCCTTTGCCTTGCTCCCCTTTCCATCTCCTCACCCTATGGGCTGACATGACTTGTGAGCAGCTCCTTTGCCTTATGACAAGGGACCATCGCATGGCTGGCACTTGTCTCTTACTGCTCCTGTTTGTTTATTTGTGGTTTATGGTTTCCTACTGCCAAACTTCGCATGAAAAAAGGAGAGATTACAAATGCAGTGGTACTTGATATCTCCATATAGTTTGCATGGGCAGAGTTACTTGTTCTGAGTTGATACAAACAGGAGCTATGAGAAAAAGGGGCATTTAAAAGCTGTATATTTTTAATTGTGTCTAACAATAATTTTATTTTTCTGCTTAATATCCATTACTAAGAGTAACAGCAATGTCAAGAAAAATCGATAGCCTGAACTTAGGTGGATTGAGGATTTGATTACTGTCCTCCACAGCCAAAATACAGCAGATTAAAGAAAGGAAGGAGATACGGCTTTTAAAATGACAAAAATAAATATGTCTTGAGGGACAGAGTTTAGGCTTGATTAGCAGATAATTTTTAGTGAAGTAACCCACATATTGGCACATCTCCACAGTGTCATTCCATCAAGAGCCAAGTCAATACACAACAGGCTTACCTTCCTTTGTGATAGAGCTTTACACGGTCACTAGCTTCAATCAGCTGCCCATTTTTGTACCATTTCCCTTCCACATTCTCAGATATCTCACACTTCAAGTGGATTTCCTGTCCAAGCCTCACAGTCTGGTCTTCTAGTGCAAGTGATATCTTCAGTGGTCTCACTTAGGAAAAGAGAAGCAGATACATTAAAGAAAGATCATGGAGCTCAGTTGCCACGGGGGATAATTTCCAACTCGCTGATAAAAGAATATGAATTGGTCAGGGTGCCAATTTGTACAAAATAGTTAAGAGCAGCATGAGTATTACAAATAAAAGTGTACATTTATGCAGAATGCAAGATAACCGCAGAGGATGGATCAGATACATTTTGTTAAAAATCACAGGTATTTAAAAGAGATATTGCACAAACAAAGCTGAGGGAGCTTATGCCTAGATTTAGCTTTCTTGTGAAAACCTGAAAGGATTGAAGAAAAGCAGATACTTCCCTTGAAAATTCACTTGGTTGACCTATTGTATCTTTGGATAGATCGCTTTGTTTTCCATCTTAATGGAGTGACAGGAAGTTATCAAGCAGAACTAGTTCATGGCCTGCTACTGGAAAGAGCGACTAAAGGGAAGTCACTATTGTGGAGATTTGCAGCTGAGAAATTGATATGGAAGTGAAGTCGCCTTTTAAACCCCCAGGGAAAGGCAAGAAAACTGTTTATTTCTGTATGCCAGCACACTGACATATGAATTCGAGAGCAAAGTGGATGATACTCACAGTCAACTGCAAGCTTGGCTTCTGATTGCCCTCCAGTTGTCATTACTGAGTAAGTTGCAGTGTCATTTTTAGCAGCTTCCTCTATGATCAAAGTGTGTTTTTTACCCTCAACCTTAATGCGATACCGAGATTTAGGATCGTTGGTAAGTTCTACGCCGTTTCTAAACCTAATGGAAAACAAACAACTTTTATTTTTCCAAGGAGATCCTGTGCAAATAAGACTTCCACAGACTGAAACTCACAGAGAAGACTTTACAAGGCTATAAGAAAAGGTTAAACAAACTCATCCATGAATATTTAAGGGTTTTTTTGCTGTTGCTACATTTTTTAATAAAGTTTTATTGACATTTTCTTAACAATTTTCAGGTTTACTGGTGTAAAGAAAAAGCTGCCTACATTTTTGCCCACAATTAAAAGCTTCTGGGTTTTATTCTCAAGGAAGCTGTTCAAAGTGTGGCTTACCATTTCACGTTGGCATCATCCTCAGACACTTCACAGCTCAGTTCTACTCGTTCACCAACATAGGTCTTGGTATCCTCCAGCCCTTTGGTCACCAAAATAGGAGGATCTTTGGAAATCAAAAATTACAGATTTACAGTCTGAGAGGGAGAACTAAATGGAAAAGAATTTCTAAATCATGCTGTAGAAGGCAATATTACTTTAAAATTCTAATATGGGTATCAGTGCAGCCTTTTCTGCCTTAAATCAGAAAAGTGGTTGCTCATTAGGATGCTAGTAGGAAATTTACTAAATAAAAGAAAAATAACATTTCTTCATCATAATACCTGCTTTGCATCCCATTTTACAGACAGTTTGTCCAGGCATTAGAAGCCTTGACATGAGAAGCTGACGTTCCCCTCTTTCTTCCCACAAATCCCTCTTATAAAATCGTGTCTTCATCAGGTCCTACAGCCCATTATGAGATATATAGCCATATTATAAGATGACCTGATGGCATATCATGGTGATCTTATTTGTTTAAACCAATCCTGATATCATAACTCAAGTTTATTTAATAGCAAAAGACTGTACAGTGGTTATTCCATGCTGGTTTTAGGGGCAATGAGCTCCACTATTCTAAAAAGCTTTTTCAATTATTTGATGATATTTTTTTTTCTCTCACTAAGCTTTGTTTTTCTGTTTGGTTTGTTGTGCATGTGAGGGTAATCAACACCATGGGAGCAAACAGAGTGAAGATGTGACCACTCATTCATAGCTTTCAATAGAGTCTTCCCTCAAATCAGTGCAAATTGAATGAAAACTGACTTCTAGAAAGCCTGATCTGAGCGTACGTGGAAGGTGTCAGACTCCTCAGGTACCATATGTGGTGTTAGGAGAAGCCAATGCTATGACACAAAAGTCTCCAAAATGACTTAAAATTATGAGCCCCACAGCCCCACTAGATCCCAATGCAGTGTCAAATCAGCTATATCCCCATTCCAGGGTTTTCACTATGCTGCTAAATACAGGATGAGGGAAAAAAATGTCCAGGGATCACAGAAATACCAAGTGATCCTAACAGCTGCTAGTACACATTCAAAAATATACTGAACCAGATCCTCCCTGTTAATTCCTGTTGCAGCCAAAGAAGCCACATAAATTTAGGGCAGGTGAAACTGCATCAAGCTGACATAGTTACCTCTCACAAACAGTTCTGTGGAGCATTTCTCATCTCCAGCTGTGACGTAATAGCGAGCATCGTCTGTCATCGTACAGTTATTGATGAATAAAATTCGCTGGTTACCTTTGTGCTCAAAAATGTATCTGTTTGGACAGGAATGCAGCAAAGATACATTAGCAAAACTTCTGGAGCCCTTCTGTTTTATGTAGAAAGTGCTTTAGGGATTTTTAGAGGCAAAAATTCTGGGGTTTACATGGTACTGGAAAAATTGTCCTCAGAAGCAATTTTCAAGTTTCAACAGAGCTGTCATAGACTTCTAGCAAAAAGAACTGTGATATGGAGTGACAATGAGCTTCTTCTGGCTTGTTCCAAGATCCCAGGGCTGGGTGATACGAAAAAAATAAAAAAAAAAAAAAAGAAGCTGGAGTGGAATGATGGCAAATAAAATGGAGTCTGAAACTGTAGATGAGTAAAGCTGAAAATAACCAGTAAGAGGACACCATCACTCATTCCAACATGTTTGTGAAGTATAATAATAGCCAAACTTAAGAAGTTAATATTATTGGTAGGCCAGATGGCACAAGATATCAGTAATGGGATATGGGGTTTTGGTAATGGGATATGGAGCCTTTCACCTTTATGTCACCAGTTTAGATCTGCTCCAGGTTTGTAATGACCAAAGCTCGTTAGCATCTGACAGCTGCTTCAGCAGCCTGGTAGAAATGCACTGGAGCACTCAGTCCAGCCCCTGCTGCTGGAGAAGCGTCCACAGAGCTGCCTGCAAAACAGCTCTGAACTGCTCATGCCAAATATAGGGACTAAAGAAAAGGTACTCTATTATCCTTTTTTTTTGTGTCAATCATGAATATTATCCAAAATCCTTCATTAACTTCTGCAGCAACAGAGTGAAGGAAATCTGTCTTGTTTCTGTAAGAGGGCTTTTGTTAATTGCTATTTTTGTTTTCACTTGGTCAGAGGAAAAAGTGTCTAGGATTTTGTGCTGCTGAGAAACATTTGAGGAACATTACATTGTTATGTACATCTTTCCCAGCTGTGTCTGACTGTGGAATGAGGTTTTCTACACTGGGTTGTAAGAGCTGGTTGTGCCCACAAAAAGAACTGGGCTGAACTTCCAGGCATTGCTCTACATGGACTCAATTGCCTACATCTGGAAGACCACTTTTAGGAAAAGCCAGAGAAAAAACCAATATGCAGATGGTACACATGAAGAAGTGTGTGTACACTAAACCCGTTGCCCATGACTGACAGTGCAGGTTGTTGATTTCAGTGTGTTCAAGTTAACTGAGTAATGGAAGATGAGACAAAACTCACATCCCTTTTCATAAACCACCTAAAAAAAGGTGGTTTGTGAGCCAGGTGGGTGAGTGTGTGATGGCAAACATCTCTGCTCTTAGCACACAATTACTCTAGAAAGATTGTGTCCACCTCCAGACACAAGACTGAGGACAAGGGATTTATTTACTCACATTGCTTCCAGATTTTTAAAAAACTACTGAGTAGGAAATGGTGCCATGTTTTTTTGAGGATCTCTAATATTTTTACCTTGAGACAAAGGAGTCAATCTATATTACATTTAGCCTACAGTGGACTTTTCTGGGTCCTGTGCAATATGGCATCATTTGCATGCTCTTTACATCTAAAGCAATTCAGAAATATAATTGGTGCAACCTGAGCAAAGAGAGAGAGAGATATCTATGCAACACACTTGTCAAGGGAGTACATATGTACCCGCTTGAATGCTTACATATGCTAAGATCACTTACTTTGCACTTGGTCGTATTTCTTGGCCATTTTTATACCACTTGAGTTCCACTGTTGGATCTGCTAGCTCCACCATGAATCTTACTTTACCTCCTTTGTCCACCTGGTATGCAGGATCGAGGCCTTTGGCAAAAGCTGTTGTGGAAGTCAAGTGTTATTTTAACATGAGATCAGAAAACAAGAATATGAATGCTGAAATGACATTGCATAAATCTCGTCACAGCTGTCAGAGTACGTGCACACTATGTTATGCATCACGAGATAGTCTCACACTAGTCTGCATGGAATCTTCTAGAAACATTAGAATATGCACAAAGCTGTACATATCTGGTTATCCTGACCAAATTCAAGCTGGTATCTCTTCAAGACTTTGCAGTGTGACTGTATTCCAAATAGGACTGGGTAGACGAATCAAATGAAATATATAAATAAAAATTAATGTGTCGTAACATGTGTTATGATGTGAGGTAATGGATGAGGAGAGAGGGTGTATCAGGCAGCTGGATTACACCTGGATTTGTGGAGGACTTCACCTACTTGAAAGGGACTCCTCCAGGAAACCAGTGACACAGCAAATGTTTATATTACATCCAGTTCTGAAATGCTGTCCAGGAACAAGCAGATGCCACAATGGTGTAATGGACAGTGTATTGTATTTATATGTGTGTGCAAACATATTCTGTGACATGTAAATGTATTTTATATACACAAATGTATATACTCAGACATTGAAGCACATACATATATTTCTGTAAGTAATTACACTTCTCGTACTGTTCAGTAGGGTAGATGGGGAAAGACAGGCCTGAATGTCCTGACCCAGTGCAGGGTGGAGGGTGTGTAGTACAGCTGGGATTTCTGAGCAATGGAGATTAAGTGCAAAATGAAATTATGAAGAGCAAACACTGTATGTGTTTGGAGTGACCTCTATTTAGAGCAGAAGATATTGATGATAACACAAGGTTAAATTTCTGTACTGTCTGGTCAGGTAACACCTTTCCACACACCTGGGCGGACATTGTTCCCGATGAAACCAGTGTTTGTCTGAGAGGGAGGGATGCTTTAGGTAAGCACTGAGTTGGATAAGGTGTTTACACTTCCACCATGAACCAAAGCTGCCTCCTGATTAACTCCTTGCAGGAATGAGGCTTGAGTCAGTGTGAAAGTTCCCTTGTGTGGAAGTGAAGCATATTTGGGTTTTTAAGGTAAACAGTTGTGTGTGACTAAGGAGCACAGGAACATTCTGCCATATCCATACCTGCACTCTTCTTCACTTCCCTGCGCATGCGTTTCAGCCTCTTTAACATCCCTCTCAGGTCGGTGATGCCATACTGGAAAGCAATCTTCTCGTACTCGCTGGGATTCGCGTTCTTCAGGAGATCCCACACATCCACCTCAGGCTCTTCCTCCTGTTGTTTAACCTCCCTGACGTCAGCAAAGTAAAGTTATGGGAGAAGAGTTAGTGAGGCTTTATCTCACCACAAAAAATAGGTGATGCTGAATCTATAGTAGGGCTAGAAAAGTTTTGACCAAAATTTGAAGGCTGCCCTCATATTTTTTTTATTTCACTCAGTATGAGGTGAGTAGCTCAGAATGACATTCACATCTTACTTTAAATTTCTTCAAGGCAGAATTTGGATGTAAGTTTTAATTTGGCCTTTTCTGATGCAATCACTTTTGAGAATTTTTATATTGCTTCATTGCTTCAAAAAAAAAATACAGTTTGAAAATCTAATAGCATACAGGCTAATCCCACTTAAATCAGTTTTATCTGCTGTAACTTGAGTGGAATCAATTACAATTTATGATGGCACCACTGAGTCTAATCTGTACATTTCAAAATTTTATAAAAGTGTTTTCAAATCCTGAGTCCCTGTAACTGCTGCTGGGGGTGACTGACAACAGGGCATTGAAATACTGGAGATTCTGTGTCTGTTTATAGTTACACCAGTGCTTTTCAGCATTACTTAAAGTTGTCGTATGTAGGAACTGGAGATTTCCACACCAGCTTGGACTTGAAGGATGGATCTGTTCACTTCCATAAGTATCTCAGTCTTAAGAGCAGAAAATGTTTTCAGAGGCCTGTGTGAGGAATCACCTTTACACAGAAGTTTCAATACCTTATTTACTATCTGCAACTCCAGGCTAAGACAACCAATAAAGAGAAGTATAATTATTTTCACAATGACAGCCATTAAATGATAGAACAATGGAAGGATCCTAAACAAAATGGCAATTTTTCAGATGTACAATTCAGCTTAAAAAAGTGAACAGCTAGAACAATACTGGAATTAAAGAAGGAATCTTGATTTTTCCTCCTGTAATATCATTAGGATCAGACCAGGATCATTCCAATTTGATCTAGCTTGTCTAGCAAAATCAGTGTTTTTGAGAACAGAGCGAGAAAATAAACTTTTGAGAAATAAAAAAAAAACAAACAAGGTTTGAAGATTTGACCTTTGTGGAGTCTAACAGAGGATTTTCTTTGACATATACAGAAATACTCTGAAGATCCCTGAAGATATACTGAAGATCCCTGAGAACCTGCACAGTTGGATGAGGAACCATGGAAACCACTTTGCTTTCTAGTCCATGAGGTTTATTAATTTTTGAAATATATCAGTGTTATTTTAAAAAGAAAGGAAACTTCTCCCTGAGTAGTCTTTCAAATACAATAATTCTCAGATAGCAATGTAACTTAGACAATCTCAGGTATATGTAATTTTACATTTTGTTCCTTTTATCTGTGCTCATGCTTTCTGGAGGGTGACTGTACAGTGAATGCTGCCATTTCAGTGAGATTCCTTCTGCATTTGTAAAAGCATTTGTAAAAGCTGAGACCCTCCATGGGACAGCACTGACCTCTCCCAGGACTGGCTGCTCATGTCTGTTCATGTCAAGGAGATGTACACTCTGTGGGAATCACAATAAAGATCCCCTTTAAATTATGCAGAGGTTGAGAATGAGGATCCTGATTTTCAACCAGATTGGAGGAATCAATTTCAAGTTCGTTTTCCTCTTGCATAACTAGAGAACAAGTTTTGATGCTTAGAGCAAACCAACTTTGTTCTGAGACCTCAGCAGTTTGAGCTGAGGCCAGGGGCCAAACAGAGCATGGTATTTCCTAAGCAGACCGACCTCGCCACAAAATCCCTTTCAGATCTCTTTCCTAAAAATATGCATTTTGTTGCTAGATGTGCTCTTTTTTTGGTTTGTTGTTTGTTTACTTTTGTTAAATCCAAGGACCTAAATATTTGAGTGGTTTTTAGATCTTGTGCCTCTTGGAATTTCGTGCTGCTGCTAATCCATTGCATTGATAAAGCATATCCAGTCATGGAGTGGCTTACTGAGATACGACTTGATACATCTGCCTGCCAACCAGCAGAAAATTAGAAAATAGACAGTATATTGATTCTATGCATTTAGGGGTTTTTTTTTTTAAAAAAAACATGTTTCAAGTAGTATGAACCAAAAGTGAAAAGTTCTAGGTCTTTCCTTGGTCATACAACCATAAAAAAAAAGAGAAAGAATGCACCTCCAACATCATCTGTTGTAAAAATTGAAATGAAACCATGGATTTGTCTTCATAATAATGGATGTTAATATCCACACACATGGATATTAATATCCCCACTGTGGCTTAATTAACAGTTTTATTCAATTAAGCTCAGAAATACGAGGTTGCATTTCAGGGCCTGAAGCAAGGTGATGAACCAATTTGACCAAAGTCAAATAATGGTGTCTAAAAACTAAATATTTGCTTTATCCTTTAACCACACTGTAGGTACACTATGTTTCTATGGCTGTACAGTATTTATCTTACACATCATAAGAGTTAATTGTTAGTAAAGTGATAATGTCTCTTAAACCACATTTATCTTTCCACAAAAACACCAAGACCTCTTACATGCAACTCTCATGTTGGTACTGAAATACCACACAGGCGGTGATGAGAACTGGCATGGCAAGTTGTGTTAGTATGATGTAAAGACAAACTGAAGATCCTAGTTAGGGATGAGAAGACTGAAAAACCAAAGACCTGGTGGATTGGAATTGGTTCAGGTAATTATTTTTCTGCTTTTAGCTTCAGCTTTTCCTGTGTGCTTTAGTTGCTTAAATGTTATCCTTGCCCTCATAGCCAGTGAGCCCATTGTGACCTATTAATGTAATTAATACTGCAGATTTTCCTCTTTCAGAGTAAGTGGTAGATGAGATAAAGGATGTAGTTCCTTTTCCAGTTGTCTGTGATCAGCTGCCATTGATTTCCATGGCATATAGAATTTCTCTGCTTGATTTTAAAAGATGATGAATTAACTATCTTCTCTTAATCTGGTGAAAGACTAAACTGGGTTTAAGATCTGAAATAACGAGACATAACTACCATTACACCAGATTTTAAAAGCAAACTAGAGAAACATGTACCCAAGTTTTTCTCCATCAAAACATTTGAGATAAATAAAACATGACTGAGCATTTGTGTGTACATATTAAAACCAAAAAAAAAAGCTACAGAGAATTTTACCAGTATCTATGGCTTGAAAACATGATATAAGATTTTTTTGTACCAGGATGCTTATAAAATCAAGTGAAGACATACACATAGAGATAAATTTAACCCTTGCAGTTTTTTTACTTTTGCACCAGACTCAATTTTCTGAACTGCTCATCCCTGTGTAGGAAATTTCTCCCCTCTGCCTTCCATGCAAACACAAAAGAAATAGCAAGTGCGTTAAATGTTATTGGCCTCTTTAGGCTGTGGCTCACTTTATTCCCCAGCGCACTCCAATCTGAGGTTTCTTTTCTGCACACTTAGAGGTAAAATTAACTATACATTTGCATATTATACTATGAGAATAATAGTTAGAAACATTAAAAAGTTGGAAGGTCACAAAATTCTTAAGAAGCTATTAATGCTACACCTGACTCTTTCTGTGTGTGAACCTAATGGTTTGCAATCCACACCTGCTCACTGCATCACTTGGTTCTCACCTACGTTTCAGGAGACCACTAAAGTCAAGTTCTCCTGCATCCTCTTGTCCTTCACCACTGTTATTGACAGAAAAAGATCAAATCTTTGTTTAATACAGGAAGACTTAAGACAACACACATTGCAAACACTCTATACTTCTCATATACTCGGCACTGTCCAGACACACAAATAATTGTATAAAATCAACACAAACTTGTATGCTTTTTCACATGGATTATGTTTCTGTAGGCACTTGTGAAAAATAACACAAAGGTTTGTATTGCTTCTTCTTATACTCCGATGGCAAATTTTTGTAATTGCATACATAAATTTGCCGAGGTTTGTGTTAGATTTCAGTAACACAAACAAATGGGAGCTAGTCAACACAATCAGCTTTGTTTTTCATTTCCATAGTGGACGTGTATAAAAACAAAGGGCTTGTGCTGATCTCTTGCTGTGAATACGGAACAAAGATTTGCATTGCTGGGTGGTGCTTTTAACAATGCATAGGTCTGTCAAATACTAAATGAAAAGTACTTAACCTTAAAGATTTGACCTTTCTCTAAATGGAGAAAACAGTTGTAAAATGAATAAAACAGTAAGTTGTCCATTTTTACAGATAGACTCACAGTCCTATGAAGGTGCATTTCTTTCTATAATGTGATCTTTAGCAGAATTTCCTTATCACAGAACACATATAGACAAAAGAAATGCCCCAAATATTTGTAAAAAGGGCAAAATAGTGCAAATCTTATCAGAAATTGTGCCAATGTTTAATTGAGATTTTACATGCAAGATATTACTTAGAAAATCAGAAAGTACTGAGATATCTTCATCTACTTGGGCAGAGTAGTTATTGCATTTTTAAAAATGTGCTAAAGAAAGAAATGCACTTTGAATGTAATATCTTTTGTATTTTCTTTTTAAATTAAAGCCCTCTAAATAAAAACAGTTATTTCTGAATTGCAAGTTTACTTCTAGATTAACAAACTGCATTCATTATCTGTTCGTAAAGTATTTTCATTCTCTATATTTTTTTTTATATATTTCATCATACAAAGATGGCACCTATACGTGTTAGAGTTACTACTTTATCAGAAAGATAACAAAACTTAAGACACGATGCTTTACCTTACATTCTCTGCAATATACTATTTGTTGTTTTTTCTTACTGATGGTATTTACTGTTTACTGTAAGATAACTAAGCCAGATCCTGTCTTCTCAAAATCAGTGTGAATTTTCTCTCTGCTTTTAATCAGTGCAGGATTGGGACCAGTAACTGTCATCCTGTAGCTGACAGCTTTCAGGAACCATGCAGTAGAATATTTTAGTGAATGAAAATACATTTTTAAAAACCTCCAAAGAAGCATATATTTAATTCCCTTAAATATTCAGTCTTTCTTTAAATTAATGACGCTTGTAATTTCACAGTAGAGGTATTTCATATTGTATGTACTATCTATGTGTTTTGACTATTTCATTCTACCCACCACCAAATACCCTAAATCCCACTTCTTTAATCTATATTTACAAAAACAATTCTATAAAGTACTTGATACAATTATCTGACACAAGTTCTATGCATGCTACCAGGATCCATTACTGAGGAGCTTCATAGGATTACTGAAGTTACCTTCTTTTGAAAGCAGATCTGATGTCAATGGATGGAGCAGCTTGGGAAGATTCTATGAAATAATGGTAATACAGGAATTAAAAACATGATTTGAAGTTTACATAATTTATGTAATCAGTGTAATCTGGAATATGAAATTTGTTCAGTTTCCTGCTAAGTGATGAGCGTTTGTGCTTCCCCTTTGGCACTAAGTTCTGATAAATGCAAAGATGTTCAGTGCTAAGTCTACCATTTCTCTAAACTACTTTCTGCAGTTCTGCATAGGAGATCTGTTTCTCAGATGTTTCTCTCCATTCCCCTTCCTGCCTTATTCACAGGCTCTGGCCTTTTTGTCCTCTCACTTCCTATGCTTTCTCCCCTCTGGCATCTTGTGCTCTCAGTACGCTCAGCATCAGAGGGACAGACAGAGACAGTCTCCTCTACAGCTACAGACTCACATTGATTCTTGAGGCAAGGTGGAATCCCCCTCATGTGAATTACCCCTTTGAGACAGCCTGGATCAGATTAAATAGTTCTGATTCACAGCCAGTGAATGGATGGAGCCAGGCTGGTCCCCACCTTGCTGACCTCTGAGCATACACACAGAGCCCTGGGCCTTGTGTGCCAGAGCCTGATTTGAATTCAATACTAGTTTTACCTGCCAGCTTTTCTAATTTTTGGATAAATGTCTTACATGGTATCTATCCCAGTGTTCATTTAGACAATAAATTACAGACACAAGTTTTCTGAGCTCTATGCTAAAAATGTTCACTTTAAGTATCATCTCATTTAAAGGTTCTGAACAAATTTAAATGTCATTTCAAATTAAAAAAAAAATGAAAAAAAAGAAAGAAATGCTTATAAATCTTTATAGACACAAGTGGAACCTTACCGGTGACTTCAAGGTCAAAAGAGCAGCTATCAAATTTGTCCTTATAAGATACTTCACAGCGATAGTTCCCTGCATAGTTTTCCTTAGCTTTGATGATCTGCATCTCAAATGTGTGAATCTAAAAATCAAGCATAATTGTTCATTAATGTGGGGGATGCATTTGCGCAAAGCAGAAGTTAAAATAGAAATCTTTCGGACATACATCAGAAACAAGGAATAACTTAAATAATGGGCTCTGAAAAGAAACTAGAACCCAGAAATGGCATCAGAAAATTTTGATTTCCCCACCATTACTTGTCCTGTGCTGGGAGAGCAGAAAAGCCTCCTTCTGCAGGGGGTCAGAGATCACCACTGAAATCTGTGTGGGGAAGCCAGGGTTAGACTCTACTGCACTTGAACTCCTACCTGCTGTCTTTGATCTTTAAGCTGTCTTTGAAGCTTTGCCCCCATGAGAAGGAAAAGTAAAGACACACCTTAGTGTGACGCTCGAAGGACTCCTTCAGCTGCAGGTGCTTCCCTGCTTTACTGGCCAGATCCATCCATTTTCCTTTAAACCACTTAACATTTGGCTTTCGGAGAAGGTCTTTGGCTTCTACTTTGGCTATAAATGTAATATTCCCACCTTTCAAAAAGAGAAGATAATAACACAGCTGTTGAGGAACATATCAGTTACATCTCTACAAATTTCTTTCACTACTGCTCCGTTCAGTCTCCATGTGTTCTACCACAATATTAAGAGTCAGATGGAGTCACACAGACCATGCAAGTACTGCAGTGATATGCAGATTAATGATTTTGGGTCTGGAAGCTTTCTGTCCATGTCAATGTGGAAATTGAGGCATTGAGAAGTAGGATAAATTTAAGGCAAAATTACATGTTCTCATGAGTGAATTATACCTAATATTTGACTTTGCGTGCTCAGAAGAAGCACGGGTGTTCCTGGTCTGCCAGGCATGGATAAACTTCAGTCTGGAAAAGAAAGCTCAGAGCACTTGATGCACTTCTATCATTACTTCTTTAAGCTGAGAAGTGAAAGGAAAGTATTGTCTCTAAACAATGGATTGGGAAAGTTCTCATTTTTCAGAAGACCATTGCCCCTGTTGAGTTTCCGTCCTAACATTAATCTAGAGGAAAATACAACTAACTCCTTATATTTTTTTTTCAAATAAGTTTTCCCCAAATCCTCTTTTCTACTCAGAAACTGAGAAAAATAATGGGCATGAACAAAAGAAATCCCAGCATCTGACCACATCTTTGTGTATTCAAGGAGATAATAGACATATTGAGTAACCTATACTGAACTTCTTGTCATTGCTGATACTCTGCATAAGATCTTCATGATGTATCAACAACAGTACAGCCAACAGCAAACTTTCTTCTCCAGAAACTATACCTTTTACCATTATGCTCAGTGAATTATTGTATTTTGAGCTTGAGTTAAACACTTGGGGTTTGCTTCTCTCCATACAGTCCTTTTGCCTTCAGACTGGAGTTCATATCCAGCTAAAACCAGGGGCAGAACTTGCAGCTGAGGGCAGCAGCTGAGTGTCACAGGATCTGCACATGCCATTCCCAGCTCAGCCTCTGTCTCTGGGAGTGGCTTTTGATTTCGTTCCTAAGCACTTACCAACACTCACTGTTCCACTCTGAGGTTTCTCGACGAATAAAGTGGATCTTTGGGAGTCATCGCGTTTTTCTGACTCTTCTGGAGCTCCTTCTCCAAGAGACCATACTGAGATGCAGAGAGAAGGGGAAATATCAATCATCTGAGCATGTTTTAGTCCCTCCAAAGTACACTTACCTGAACTTCCTAAACTCTCTAGCCCTAGCACCTTTCTCTTCAGATGTCCTGAAAGATATGTAAGCTTTGTTCACACTGATATCCATTGTTTGGCTGTCACATTGTGTGCAGTTCCTGCAAGAACGCTACCTCTGTGGTGACAGAAAATGAAACTATCAGGGAGGAAGAGAGGGGAACCTGGTCAGCCAGGACGGGCACTGAGCAACTTGAATGGCACCAGCATTCAACCATGAGTGCTTTACAGAGGCGATGCACAAAGATCAGCTCTTTGTTTTTCAGAAGAGATGGAGGTTCTGAAAATACAAACAGCTACAAGCACAAAAACCCCCACATCCGATGCACAGTTTCAGTGGATTTCTCTCAACCCAAACTAAGTTCATTGTACAAGCTGGTTCTTCCTCTATGTCTGCAAAGTAGGGTAGAGATGAAGCTCACTTGTGGACTTCCTACTCTTCTGCCATGACAGAAGCAGAGAATTTGGGGATCAGTCAGTACCATATCCTGCCATGTGAATTTTATAAGATGTTTTATGGAAAAAGTAGTTTGTCGGATGGAAATGATTGTGACATATGCTCAGACACAGCAGCTTCTCTTCTGGAAACTGGGACTTTGGAGCTGAAAAGGAACAACAGTACTGAGAGAAGCAGCAAATGAGTGGTCTCCCCAGGGCAGAGCACTGTACCAGCACAGCTGTGTGTTTCTGGTCTTCCTCTTTATCTGAACAGCCCTGGCTTTGTGCTGTGCCATTACATCTTGGGTAAAACCATGGTCCAAACTGATTCCTAGCAGAAAGTCCAAGGAGAACAAGGCAGTGGATGCCTGTCTGTCTTCTGCTCACTTTCTGCACAGAGAAAAAGCACATACAGTCCAAATGACAAATCTCCGTTTTTTGAGGAGTTATTACCAGTACAGAGGGAAAAGTTAGAGGTCAGAATAGTCTTTCTGATATGTAGCAATTACTGGTGTGGGAACCTTTTCAACTCATGAAAATTTCCACTGCCCACAAATGGAACCCAGCTCATGGCAACCGTGAGAAAATGCAACAAAATCGGTTTTATTATCCTAAAGTCTGTTATGAATTTCAAAAAAAATGCTAGATAGATTTGCTATAAAATCTTTACCTTTCAGTCAATTGTGGATGGTGTGCCTAACATCTCTGTGTATGCCTGCTTGTACAGTATTTCTGACAGGTAAAGACATTCATGTATATACACACATGTATATACACATACAGGAAATGATTTACACAGACATAAACAAACACAAATATATATAGATACATATCTATATATACTCTCTATAATCTAAATGTTTAGATTATACCACTATAACATGGCAATGTATGGAAACAGCATGAGAACAAAAGAATGTTATTGATGGGAAGAGGATGAAGTGATGATAGTACAGGATCTGGTGACGTGCAGTAACAAACCTAACATGCCACAGCATGAAATGGAAAAAGGATATTAATAAATGGAAACAGCTTACACAGAGTCATTAATTTGGTACCACGTAAAAGAACACCTAGATATTGTCATCACCTTTAGATATTAACATTTTCCTATGCATGAAACAAACAGAACAGAAGGTGGGTTTGACGCGGGCTGGCATAGGCGGCTATGCCAGGTCTATAACCATGGTTGAAGTACCAGCTGCTCATTTTGTTCCAGAGGCTGCAAATCCTGAAACCACAAGAGTGGGTACAATGTGCGTTACCTGCCAGGGTAGGAAGAAAGAGGTTATGATGATTTTGCTAAGTTTTCCCCACCGTCCTTTGAGGTGTGAGAAGAAGCCACTCTCCTCTACAGTCTTCTGGGACCTGTGTGTGGGATTCGGGCGAGGCTGAATGTAGGAATGGAATTCCTGTAGGCTGAGGAGGAATGGAACAGCTATGTATCTATCTATACAGAAACAGATATAGATAGATAGGTATGTATGTATGTGTCAAATACTGCTATACATGTCCTGTTCTGTGCAGCAGAGCCATCTCTCACTCCTGGTTTAGCTGCTAGAAACCTATTTGCCCTGGTACTTTGAAGCATTTCAACAACTATAGTTTGCTACTGTCTAAACAATGAAAATAAAGTATTCTCTTTTAAAAATAAAGTCTAAATAGTATTTATATTATGTAATTTTGGGAGTGTTTCATCACATTTTTCAGGAGGTCTCACCTGAATCTTTTCTTTCCGCTGGCTTAGACATCCCATCTGAAAGGGAAGAGCAATTTAGATGATACCATCTTGGAGATCACAGCTTAACTGACCTCAGATTACTGGGATTTTAAGAACATTGATTCTTCATACAAGAAGATTAGACTAAATATTTGGGGCCATATCCATGAGCAACTACTTGAATACCAGAAAAAAGTGAACAGCTAATAAAAATCCCCAGAAATATTCCCCACTTTTCTCTAGAAGATCTAAATTAGTTTAATTCAATTCAAGATTTTCTTTAGAAAGGTTACATGAGGCTGGTGTTTTTTCCATGATTTGTGTAGTTCCAGGTAACAGATGAATTTTTGTAGTTCCATATATACCTGAGGGACAGTCTTTTGATTATTTAAACAGTATACTTATTTATCTGGAGTTGTTTTTGGATCTACTAACCAGTATTTTACCTTCCACTGGGAGAAGAACTACTAAAGACCTCAAGACACGTCTGAAAAGGGACTTAACTGGTATAAAGGTCTTGTACTTCTGAGCAGAGATTAGTATAATATAGGGCACTTTTAAATTTTTTCTAAGTCGTATGTTTTGAGTTCAGTTCGCTGGTTTGATTCTTTCTTCATTAATAGTAAAGAGAAAAATACATACATACATACACACTCAAAGCACTATCACAGTCCTAACCTGCTGGTGGAGTACTAACTGAGGTGTCATCTTCATCTGTGAAAAGAAATACAAACGAAAAAGCACATGAAGAAACTGAAAGCACAGACGATCATCTGCTTTAAAACAACTACATGAAAATGTAAAACCTGCAAAAGAAAGGGAAATAAATTGCAATATTCAGGAGCATTCACAATGGAAACTTCAAACTGATGAAGAAAGCTTTGCATAATTCAGTAGCTGAAATGGTAAACCTTAATGTTTCAAGCAAGTAAAAAGAAATGAGATGTGGACTGTGATCTATTATTAAATCATGAGTTTATATGAGAGCTGCGGAGTGATTCTGGTTGTTAGAGATGTAATCCACAGTAATTACAATAAGAAAGCCACAATGAAATGAAGGTCAGTCACATATCTAACCTGAGGAAGATGTCATTTCTCTGATGACCACGTCTGCAATTAAAATGTGCACCACATATGCATTCAGCATTATTAAATTCAACATGTTTAAATACCTGAGTAACAATTGCTTGTAGTGACTTAATACCTGATGATGGTCACCTTTTAGTGTGATCAAGAGGAAAACCCAGCATGATGATAGTAGTTCTTATTTAAAATTACTCTGCTGTTGATATGAGAAAAAAATGAGTTGCTTATCCCTTGCATTTTAAATTAATATTATAATAAAGAAATTACAAAGTATAAATAGAGGGGTCTAGTTTTAACTTCTTCATATCTTAAGTCACTACAAGCAATTGTTACTCAGGTATTTAAACATGTTTAATCACATAGAATACGTTGAGGATTACATTTATATAAATCAAAACCTGAAAAAAACATGAAACTGGCATTAAACTGGAATACTGTAATCACGATTATTAGAAAACAAGAATAAGATAGAGACGATCTTTACAAGAGTCACCTACATCTCTTTGAATTTGAGATGTTGACTAGAAACCTCAGAGATCAGGTTTGATAAAAGTAAGGAAATAGTCTTAGTGTCTTAAAAGTCTAATGGTAAAAAAGAAAGAAAATAACCAAGGTATCCTTTGAAAGGCAAAAATAAACTAGATATATTTAGGATTTAATACATAATTAATATAAAGATAACGTTTTTATACAGCATCAGAAAATAATCTGTAGAACATTTCAAAATGGAGAACAGAGTTGAACAAGAACAACTTTGGAAAAATATTAACCCACATCTTTAAAGATACTTTCCTTTGGGTTTGCATTTTTTTATATCTTATATTTGTGTTTTCATAGTCTAATTTTAAATCTGAAGTTATCCTTTGATTTTGACCTTAAAGTTATAATTTATCTGTTTTTTCAAGGAAAAAGGTGATAACTGTGGTAAAAGTGCCTATATAGTTGCATTTTTATAAACACTGGCAATACTGAATTTTTGGGTTTGTTTAACCACTGAAGGCTAATTAAAAGTCTGCTAATATAATTTATCTACTTAGCCATAACGTTTTACTCATTCCTTTTTAATGATTCATCAAATTTCATTTTAAAGATCCCGTGGGAGGAGGATGAGAGTTGTAAAGGGTATGCCCACACATTAAGGATTAATGTGTTATCTTGCAAATATCTTTTCTTATTCATAGGGGAAAAAAAAAAAAAAAGAATAATGGGAGAGTTCTCATGACCTGCATCATCCAATGCCATAAGCAGATTTTGAAAATGTTGATTTTCAGCAAAAGCACAGTAATGATTAAGTCATGTCAGATGTTTTAACATACTGTACTAGCAACTAAATGAATGCAAGGCTATGTTCTTCCACTGCAAATCTTTCTCCATATTTCCTGAAAGCATAAAGTGTACTTTCAGCTCTTTTTATCAATAATGTCAGTATTGTGATTGATGATGGCTCAGAGAGCCATCTGCCTGGAAAAAAAATAATTAAAATCAGCGTAAATCATTTGATGTGATGCATCCTACAGATGATGTATGATAATCAAGTTATGAAAGGACCATTCAGATTTCTCTTTCATTTAATCATTCGAAAACTAAAAAACCCAAAAAGACGTTATTAGCTTTGCAGAAGGGTTGCTGGGGTTTCTCCAGGGTAATCTATCATTTTTCAAATCAAATGTTAATCTCAAAGACAAGCAAAGGAACCAAACAAACATTTCAGAAGTATCAAGATGAAAGACCAATTGAATGTGTTAGAAATGGAAAGAGTATGAAAACACTACATGCTGGAAGGATTGTTTTGATTAATGAGTAATTATCAATCCATCACTCATTATATCTCAGGCTTCTAGGACAAAATGGACAAATTGGTTCAACAACTATAGCCAATTCACTGTCTGTGATGAATGATTGATTGTGCTAGCAATAAAGCCTATTCAAAGATAACAAAAATAGCAAAAATATCAGATTTGTCAGTAGACTATGATCATTTATTCACTACCCTTATCTTCTGCAAGTAAACTTTTAATGTAATATATTTTGCAATCTGTTGCATGACAAGAGTTTGGTATGGAGAAATCAATTGATTAATTTGACATTAGGCTGATAAGATGTATTACTCCCTAGAGATCTTTATTCTTTGTCTCTGGCACATCCTCATTAACATATATGGCATTTATGTTTCTTTTTCTTGTTTCTAAATTATAACATTAACTGTGGAGCAGACTGAGCTTCATCAGCAACAGAGTCTTGTTGGATGAAAAAACTCTCCATATTTCAGAAGAAGCTAATCTAAAATCTTTCTATACTCAACACTTGGTGTAACCTTAATATTAAAATTCCTGACTAGTGGCACACCAAATGTAGAAAAATCTGTCAAAAAAAAAAAAAAAGAAATTACTGATGTTTATATAAACTGCTGGTATAAAGAATTTTAGACCTACTTTCCCCTGATCTGAAATACACCACACAAAATGGCAGCTGCTATTCTGCCATCAACCGCGTTGTTGACAAATGTTTTGCAGAAGCGGCAAAAACCTATTAATTGTATATTATTTTAGTTTTCTATTCTATTGTTTATGCTGAAAATACAGAGCACAGTTAGACTGAGAGTTTCAAATTTAATTGCCTCCAATTACCAATCTGATTTTCAAAGGTGTTTTAGCAGTCCCATCAAGGGAACTTGACACTCTGGAAACGGTAAATGAAGTATACATCTACAGAAGGGAAGTTTGAGTAGGGAGATGAATGGGTAAGTGAAACCTGGAAAAATACAAGGATGGCACATGTGATGAACATTTTAGTAGATGGTTGGAAGAAACCTTAAGGAAAGGTATCAGTAAAACATGCAGAAAGTTTAGTAGCTCTCTGAAAGACTAGATAAGAACTAAAAAAAGGAATGAGCAAACTGATAATAAAATTTGATTATTATTCCTGCAAGTGGGAACAAAATTATGACATATTCAATCTGTAAGAAAATGCTAAAATTAAAAACAAAGGCACAAACATTTAAATCGAATGAATATAAGATAATGTAGTAAATTTGGAGGAATTTCTGCTGATTCACTTTTTTTCTCTGAAAATAAAATGGATGATCATATATATCCTGAATTTTTACAACATTATTATAGGTATTTTTAAACTGGTTTATTTTATGAAAGAAAATTTTATGTTTACTGCTTTGAGCTACTAATTTACAGCAAAATAACTGCAAGATAAAAAGAATTTACCACACTGTTTTTCATTTCATAACTTTACAGTGAACACAAAGGAATATAAATATGTAATTTCACACAGACAATAAGTACTAAAAAGAAATAGAACAGCAAAGCAGACACACAGATAGGTATACTCTATCTTCCTAACTTCTGTTGTTAATTTTGTCTTAGAGGTGAGGTGAAAATTATGGACTATGGGATTTACATGGACTACCAAGATTTCTTTCCTAGATGTCAGGTTCCAGCACAGTCCCAGCTGGGCTGTGCTGCAGCAGGGGCCCATCTCAGGTTCCTACAGTGTGCTCTTGTGACAGCACAGAAACCTCTTTCTCGTGAGAAAAATCTATTTGTTTATGTCAACAAAGATAAAGGTGTTCGTAGCTCTCATGGATCCAGGTGGCCAATTAGCTGCAGGAGGCTTACAGATATTGGCCAATGATGTGAGGGTCCATTTTGTATATAAAAGCTGAATTTAATAAATAAATTAACCTCTTTTGCCATTTGATCTCAACCTCTTCTTGTTTCGACATCGGCTCAACAGCGACATGCTCTATCTTATAAATTATCAGCAAACGGGTCACAACTGCTGACACACAAGTATTGTAGAATTGCTGTGGAATTCAGATATGAAATCTTTCCCATCTCATTCCCATTCAGGGAAGTACCCAAATCCGCTACTTCTGAAGCTGCAGAAAGTCTTTTACATCTAGCTTATACAAAAGCTAACATCGAGCTGGTTCTGTCATCATTGCCTTGCTGAACTGTTCATTTTCAAGTGTAAATGATTTTGGACAGCTTGGAACAATGGAACCTTTTCCCTTTTTGTGAATTATGCTCACCATTATGAAGACTTTTTTTCCTGGTACACAAACCTGAAGGAATCACTCTGTGAAAATGTATTTTCCCTTACTTGGTGACACTCTGCAACAAAACAAGAGTTGATAGGAACAACTGCACTGTAGCTAATTTTTAAACGTATTACTACAGAGTGTCTGGCAATGACATCTACTTTGCTTTGCAGAGGTGACAGTTTCACTGGAGCACGGCAGAAGGTCATCTGCATATTAGTATTCAGACTTCTATTGGAATTTTTAACACCATGGACTGACACTGGAAAAAATTCCATAGTAGGATCTCAAAAAATATTTGATAGTAAAATCCTCCTAGCACTGAGAGGTTTCTCTTAAGAGAAACATTTTTCCTCCTAGAAAATACTTGTGTCCTTCACTAAATTCAAAACAGAAACATAATAATGTACAAAAAGATAATAGAAGTTTGAATAAGTTACCTACCATGTTTTTGCTTTTATTCAATGAAATGTAGGCTTGTAAGCAGTAGGGAAATCACCATTCATGTTCAGTTTGTGAACAAATATTTCTTTCATATCCAAATTAAAGCAAGCAGAACTAACTGTTGGAATAGCTTGAGGCAAGACCTTCATCTTTTTTCCTATCATTAGGCATGCAAATTATTTCTGAATTGCATTTCCATTACCAGGCTGACAGATTTGATTACTCACACAAAATTTTGTGTGTCAAAATAATTGCTCAATGCAAGGATAACTGGCAAACTAGCATGCACTGAAGCCTGGTTCAGCATTTTTATTTTCAAAAGGGTACTGGAATCACACATTCTTAGTGTTTATATTTTGACTCTGCTGAGAAAAATAGCCATGCATGCCTTTGCCCAATAAATCTGCAAGTATCAAGTATGCATCCAGTCTGTCTAAAAGACAAGATTTTGTTTGGAAGAGACCAAAAACCAGAATACATTTTCAAGCAAGCCATTTCTTGATTTGCCATGAAAAAGCATAAGCATGCCAGATGAAAAGCAAGCATTGCATCAGTTGTAAGCATATCTTGGTCTAGTTTAGCCTTTGATCAGAATTAAGTTTAAAAAAAGAGATTATTCTTTTCAAAATACTCTGATAGGGTGTTTGATTCCTTCTTTGGCAGGCCTCCTACAAAAAGTAGAGGAATTTGGACCAGTTCCCTCAAAATGTATCCTCATAATCAGAAGAACTGACAACAGAGCTAGAATCTAATCTCAGCAGCACAAAAACATGTATTAAAACTGGAGCTGATTTTTGCACACATTGCTAGTGGAACAGTTATCTATTTGTTCAGAGCAAATAGTCCTCAAACACACTTTTCAGAACCTGTCATAAGCTCAACTGCTGGGCTCCCAATGAGGACAGAAAGATGAATATGTGATTTTTAATGTCAGATGAAAAAATGTGTAGGGCTTTCTGAAAGGTAAAAGATCAAGTTTCTGTGGTAGAACAGAAACAGCTTAGAATGACAGTAGGACATTATCCACTTTATTTAAAAGCTGCCAATGTGCACAATATCTGAGTTTTAGCAAGCTTGGTTGGGGGCAACATCCAGACTCATTTAAACATGGCTTTCTGCTCATGCAAATCATTTGTAATTTCATCTATTAGCTAAACATTCAACATAAAACAATGTTGCTAAAGTATCAGTCTGGTTTGCAGAATTTTTGAAGATACTCATAAGTATCATAATTTCCTTGTGCTGGCTAAGTCATGCAGAAAAAGGATCTACGAACACTCACATCACACTTCTGAAATTTAGCATAAAAATCCTGAATTAAAGCTCAAACAATCCAGCATCAGAACAGCATTTAGGAATGTTGTCTTTACTGTCCATTTTTAAAATATGGTTTCAGACTTACCTTTACCCTTTTCATTTCCACCCTCCTGTGGTGCTGTTTGTTCTGTGTAGGAAGTACAAGTATAGATTTGAGAGGATCTTAAAGTAAAAAGAAAGACTTACACAGCATTAAAAAATGCAGGTTCTGCTAGCATTGGTAAAACAACATTAAGGAATGATTGATATATGTGTATATGTAATATACAGTTGCAATCCCATAAAGCATTTTACAGCTTGTGCATATCAATGCAATTTCTATGTTTTGAACAAGTCATGTAAGGTCGATGTTCCTGAACTCAGTGGAAGACAAATGCTACGTTTTTTAGAAGCAGCAGTTTTTTGTTAGTCTCTTATTCTTGGGCCAATTTGCAAAAGCTTTTGAAATTAGTGACACACCACTATTGATTGGAAAGAAATTGGATCAGACATGCGATACTGCTACTCAGTTTATCCTTAAAGAAAAGTACAGAGAGAGTGTATTGAGGATGTTCTTTAATTCTTTATCATTATCTTAATCATTATAAACATATTCTTTCTGAGACTACTTGTATTTAGCTTTTTTGATTAGAACTGCCAACCTGTCCTCTACTTCCAGCAGGTGAATGTGAATTATTTTTGATCTCACATGTATAAGAAAACTTGGACCGTACTTTGAACAAAACAACAACTTCCACACTTCCTCTATTTCAGGATTTGATAGGATTCCTATTCTTTTTGGTTTCCTACTTCATTCAATCTAGAATCTTGTCAAATCATGTGAATTGCACTGTCTTCAAGGCATAAACATTCAATATCCTATTGCCTGTGAACAATGGCTTTCTGTGGCAAACTTACCTGTCGGCTGCCTGACAGAACATGTGTTTGGATGATGGTCAATAGACTAACATTGTCAGGATGGAGTTAAGATAATTTTTGTTCCATGGAGGAAACATCTGCAAGAGCCAGTTGATACTCTGATTATCCTGATTACTTGTTGACATGTGTGCAGCCACACTAATTATGAAAATTAAATCTGAAACTTAAAAGGAAACTCCACATTCTGGTGGTGTGACAGACTCTTGGATGCTTCTGTCTGGAATCCCTGAATTTCCAAGCTCCAGTTGTCAGGTTGTCCAGATGGTGAAACCTCTTCCTTTTTAACAGGACTTTTGCTACAATAACACTTTATTTTCCCACTAGGAACTGGGATCAGGAGGTTCCACTGCTCTTGGCAGAGGGTAGCATGTCTACATCCCATTTGTAAACTTCATCAGTCAAAGTGTTCCACACTTGTGGCTCGACATTGAGATTTGGAAGGAGCTCTCACAATGACTTCCCAAAAATGTCCTGGTGCACTTCAAGATGCTTGATTATGTTCAATTTATCAAGCATAATGTTTTTAGAAGTTATAAAATTTGGAATCTTGAAACCAATTTCCCTCTTTGTGTATTAGCACTTGGTTATCCAAGATGACAGCATCTTGAGTCAGGCAAAAGGAAGCTAGAAGTGACTGACACTTCCAGCTTAGAAATATCCCAATATATTTGGTCTGTGCCTAACCATAAAGGCCTAATGATGCCCTACTTATTTTTCAGAAGGAAAACAGGTAAGGAGAAAAGAAAGAAGGTTTAAAAAGTGATTTTGTATTTAATACTGTGTTTTTAAATAGAAACGAAGGTGGTAATTATTTGAAAATGCTAATAGATTTTTTTAATATAATGCTTCAAATATATTATTCCTTTCTGTATACAAAAAGCTGTTTCTCATTTCAGTTCTACTTGAAAGTTAAGATTGATTAAAAACATGAATTCAAGTACAAAGTATATCAGGTAAGAGCCTAAGGGTGAAATTAATTAGTTTAATATTAACTGTACAAATTTTATGGTTGAGTAAAATATCATTCATTAAATACCAATTATCTTTCCTTACAAATATATGCAATATGAAAGAGTTCATCACACAAAAATAATATACGGATAATTTAACCATGAAACTCCTTGTGGCAAATGATACTGCTACGTTTGTCATTTTTTAATCAAAGAGTGTATTGTTGAAACAAAGACATCTTGAATAGGCCTTGCAAAATGCCAGTTAGCAAGACTGTAAATAAAGGCAGATTTAACACTTGTAGTGAGAATATTTGTTCTGTTTGGAATTGCTGTTCAGGTTGCTATACAGACAATAAAACTCACCAAATGGTTAAATTAGACATGGATGTTGTATATATATGTATTAACCATTATCTAATTCAAGTTACTCAATGGCACAAGGAAAGGCTTGCCTGCCTTTCCAGCTCCCACTAAAGAGAACTCTTGTGTTTTGCAGACCTTCAGCTTTACTTGAAGCCCTCAGCCTTATGAATGAATTTCACCTCGCCAACTTTGTCTTCCTGAAACTCAGCCACTCCATTCTAGACAATCAATCAGACTCCTCAGGGCCATTGCCTGCACATAGATATCTAGTGACATTTTAGATAGGTTATCTGGGAAATGCCCATTGGATGAGCATGTATGACTCAGGATGTGCTCCACTGGTCAGAGGTGAAGCACTGTTGGACTACTTAGACGTAATTGCCAAAGGGCTAAAAGTGAGTGAAATGAATCCCATGCTTGATTCTGTCAACTTTACTCACAGTGTACCTTTGAGGAGAAACAAAAGGGAATATTTGGGTAATTAGATGCTGTCCAGCATCAAAGAGGGCAACATAAGGTAGTCACAGAATTTAAGCAGCCATAATTTACCTATATCCTGAAGGATATGCACAATATTAAGCAAGCAAATAGTCACTCACACACAAAAATTGAGTCTGAAAAGTCAATATTCAGGCAGAGTGAAGTGAGAATATCTTACTTGAGCAGGCTTTTTAACTTTTCTTACTGTTCTTTTACTTTCAAAGAGACAATGAACACAAACCATATTATGGCTATGCAATATCTAGTCTCATGCAACTGTTGTTAGTGCCACAGCTTGAATTAACATTTTTTACACTAACCTGGAGGTGGCGGTGCACTTTCATTTTCAGTTTCTGAAAAATGAGGAAAGAAGACAGATATTGAGCTTCAAATACAAGAAAATATTTTTCACATGTTTGGTGTATTTTGGTGACTTTGAGTTCTTTAATATTTTAATGCAGTTGTGAAATTTATTTTGCTTTCACACACGCAATCTGTGACAACTTCAGAGTGACGGGGTCAGAGATTTAAAGCTCTTGTTCTGCAAAGAGAGGTTAGTGAACTTGTTTAGTGTGGAGATAGATAATATTCATAGAAATGTAGAATCTTTTAGGTTGGAAAAGATTTCTAATATCTTCCAGTCCAGCCACTAACCCAGCATTGCCAAGTCACCACTAAACCACATCCTCAAGCATCACATCTACACATCTTTTAAATTCCTCCAGGGATGCTGACTCCAGTTCTCCAGGCAGCCAGTTCCAGTGCTCAACAACCCTTCCAGTGAAGAAATTTTTCCTAACGTCCAATCTCAACCTCTCCTGGCACAATTTGAGGACATTTCCTCTTGTGCTATCACTTGTTACCTGGGAGAAGAGACTGACCTCTACCTGCCTACAGCTTCCTTTCAGGTAGTTTTAGAGAGTGATAAGGTCTCTCACTCATATGCAGGTATTCATAACAATTGGGCCCCAGTACAACTCAGGACCTTTCGACAATTACAGTTCAAGACACTTCTGGAATATCATGGAATCCAAGTTTGGATTTGATTTACTTAAGTGAATTGGTTTTGAACCTATGCCTAAAGGTACAACTTACCACATCAATGGGCTTCTGTGAGATACTATCCTATGTTTAAGTAAAGTTTCCACCAACTGAAATAATATCTGATATGACTTTAGCTGTGAAGTGTAATGGATCCATTAAGTTAGGGGGATCACGCAGAAGGGATCCAGAGACCTTCATCTCTTTTTCACCACACCATTAGATCTGGATTTCAATGTCCAGTGCAAGCAGAAAGTAAAAACTTAGTTTAGCTGCTCTGAGTAGGACCTGCAGTATGTTTAGGTTTTCTTTGTATCAATCATTATTTTGAACATAAATCACTTCCCTCTCCAATGTGTGATACAGAAACCAGGCTTTTTATCATATTTAAATGTTATCCTTTTGGGTTGACATGTTCTCCCATCTAAAAACATAAGAACAAATTGACTAACTAAAACATATATTTAAAACAGAAAAGGAAGATTATTTTCAACACTTAAAAGCCTTAGGCCTCTAGACAGGTTGAAATCAGCAATATTTATTGGCACTAGTGCATTGACTTACAGTTTAACTACTTAAAAAAATATTTAAAAGGTTGAAACTCTGAACTGTAATAATAGATGTGTCCTATTAATGTTTTCCATGTTATGACCTTTGGGACCCCACGTCAGGTCAGATTCAGGAAACAAAATTTCAATCTCTGTCACACGGAAATGCTGGTAAGGTTATTCCTTTACACTCAGTTCTAAATATAGCTAAAACATAATTCTTATTCTTAATAAAGCCATTTAATGTTTAAAAGGGAGGAATATTTTTAGTGCAAATATAATTTTAAGCTGAGTGTGTGAATTTGATATGGTTTAGGAACTTCCAGTCACATACAGCAAATCCTTGTAGAGGTTCCAAAGAGAATCGCTCGCTGCAAGGAAAGAGCTTGTGTTGTATGTTCTGATCATAGCACCCATGACACAGAATGGAAGGAAGTATATTAAAGACCGACATACACAGTGTGAAAATAATAAAATATCTTTAGGTTCATAGCAATTTATTTTTTCTGGTCTAATTACTGACATACTAAGTTTTGTTTTGCGGCCTAGAAAAATGTGAAGATTTTTCATATGAAAACATGAAAATTGCACCACAAAGAGTATGTCTTGGAACATATTTGCTTTGCTACCATTACATTTCTCACTGTTTCTGCTGAGAGTAAAAAATTCTGCTGAGACATCATTGTGGCATGGAAGTATGTTTCTTGCACGGAAAATAATAGCAGTAAATTATTGATTGTATAATTTTCCTTGTGAAATTTAATAGCTGGAACCAGTCTTATGAACACTGTATTAGAAAATCCTCCCTGGCTCACCAGAAAGAGTAACAAATTTATAATTAAAAACTCAACAAATAAAATACTTTACACTCTCAGATAAAAGGCTTATGAGACTTTTGAGGGACTTGCCCTGAATTTTTCTTTCATTCTGAGAGATATTCCATGGCTTCACCAACACTGTAATGCTGCTCAGCAATCACATATCTTACAGGTCCTGCCTTACCCAGCACAGATGTTAGCCAAAGTTTCTGGCACAGACCAGACCTGAAACACTATTATTATAATCTAAACTTCATCTTGTACATGCAGACAACAAAATGAGATGTTCAAAATCTGAGCACTCTCATGGGCAAACTACTGTATTGGACTCTGTTCCTAGCAGAGAGCTTGGACAAGACTATCTCCAAAGGTCCTTTCCAACCTCAGCTATTCTGCATTTCTGGGATGGGATGGTGACTGAAGCCAGACCAAGAAGTCAGTAGTTTGTTTCCTAAACAATAATTTAAGGCTATTCAGGTTATTGCTAAGAAAACTGAAGCAAGAATGGAGCTCAAATGAGAGACCTGAAGTATAACATGGGAAGAAAAAAGAAAGGGGGAGAGTTCCAGGCACTGGCGGTGGCAGAGACATGGGAGATACTTCAACATAATCTTTTGGCCATGTGCAACCCCTTTCATGGTCATGCCTGACTTACAGTTCCATTCCTGAGGACAGCCAGGAAAAAAAACCATTAATAGCTCCAAGTAGTTTCCACCTCCCCAAAGAATGACAGCCCTCTCTGGCTGACCTCTGCAGCAGGCTTGTCAGCCAGGACAGGGCTCTGCACACTCAACCAGCAGCTTATGGTTGTGCTCCTTCCCCAGGAGGCATGCTCCCTGGAGTCCCTGCATGCCATTCCCCACAGCCTGTTGCCTAATATGGTGCTCTGACCAGGCATTGTCAGGGGGGCTGCTGGTGGAGAAAGTCTCCAGCATGCAATCCTCAATCCCTTTGGAGGAGTGCAGTTCATTGGGTTGCAATGATGCCTCTGGAGCTAAAGGGAAAAGAGGCTGTTGAAGGTCCAGTTACCACTGAATTGACACCATAATGTCAAGTGCACCTTCTACAGAACAACTAAAGTTAACTTCTGCTTCAGAGTTTCTGAAACTAAAGGTCTCTTCTTTGCAGTTCTGTATTTGAGATGCCGACAATGTTGTATTTCAGTGGGTTGTGTCGTGCTAAACACAGACGTTGGGCTAACCATTGGTTGTGAAACTGGTAATACATCTGGCTATATGTAATTCTACAGCATGAATAGGAATTCACTGTCTCTATGTAATTCTACAGAGAGAGTAGGAATGAACTTAGCAGTCCTCTCTACATGGCTACTCAGAAAAGATAGTGTATTAAGTGTAGTTAGCAAATAAAATGAAAGCACAACTGTCACTTAGCTAATATCTCCAGAAATGCTTTCATGCCTCAGCCATGTCATGAGATGCATTCAGGATCCAGTTTGACACAGGATATGAGCACTTAGAGCCAAGACATTTTTATTTGTGATTTATAATTATATGCACACATATACGGACTTGAAAATCAGCAGGAGATGCAACTTGACCCATTACCAACAATTTTCCATCTCTTTTCCACATTTACTATATTCAGGTTTTCAGATAAAGTAAGACTTGAAATCTCTTGTTATGTATATAGATAACTAAGCTTGAAAAAGTTCCATGAGATTACTGATGTGCTAAAATTACGGAAATTCTCAAGAACCCTGTTAAATTGAAGCTATCATTATTTAAAATTTCAATTCCATTTTAGGTCTGGTTGCACTGGCATCCAACCTGCAATAGCCAGAAGAAGTTTAGGTAGGGAACTGACATGGGGATGTCAGTTTGTGTGTGGTGGCCAGTTCTCAGGGGCTCTGGATTCCCACTTCCACTGGCTTCTCTGACAGCACCAAGCATAGAAACTCCCTGGCATCACATCTACTACTTTTCACACTGGAATGCAAACATAACGAGGCATGATGATGGTTCTAAAACAGTCTCCAGGTCCTACTCTGCTGCTGTGCTGAAAGCAAAGTATCCTGGAGACCTGCAGTTCAGGCCGTTCAAGAACTACAACCTGTCAGCAAGCATACTGGGAATGAGGCCTGGCTGCATAACCCTTTCCATCATTCACCTCTGTACTCATGACCAGCTTTATTTTGGGTAGGCTTAAGAACTTACAATCATTTTGGAAAATGAGTAGTGAGTGGTTTTTTTGGTTTTTTTCCTTAGGTAAGTAAAAGAAATGACCTTGAACATTAAATGAGGTCTTGCAGAAAGCCTAAAGATAACATTTCACCGTCCTTGGGCTGGAACATTCACAGGAAGGAGGAGGAAAGTCTCCTGCACTAATTTCTCCCTGCAGTTCTACACAGATCAGTTACAACCCAGCAAAGAATAGCAAAGGGATTCAGGATCTCACCCAGTCTGAGCAGAGGACTAATCCCCCTTTTACCTGGAAAGTAGGACTATGTCTGCACCACTACGGACACAGGTATGACATCTGTCTTTGCAACAGCAACATACTCATATGTCAAACAACATGAGGAAAATCACTTAATGCTTTTTGTCACAAAGACCTGTCTCTGTCAACTTGTGTCAAATTTAAGTAGGTGGATTAAGCTTGCGGGACATAGCCTCGAGGGATCAGACCAATATAACTATTACGTAGGCATTCCTAAAGTGCTGACTCTGCTGGTCAGACAAAAATAGACAAAATGCTGGTTTGGGGAGAGAGCAGGGCTCACCCCAGACCCAGTGCAGTTGCCGTGTGTAAGGATTGTCCCCTGTGCCTGGCCCCGGTAAGACACGAGCACTGTCCTTGTGGCACAAGGCTTTCTCCTGGGGTAGATGCTCCACTGAAATAGGTGGGCAGGGAAGGACTCAGGATGTGGAACAGTTGCTTGACAGACCTTGTGTCCAGAACAGCATTAGACAAAAGCAGTAAAGCTTATTGCTTTCATTCCTTATATTCCCAGAAAAAAAGGTGCTCTGAAGAAGAGAAATGGCTCAAAATGGTTGGACTATTTTTTGTGAGTCACTTCACCCAGATCACAGTGGCATCAGTGATGTGGGTAAAAGCCATAGCCTCACCTTTGGGAGACAGGAACTTACTCAACAAACTACAGAGATTACCAGAGCATGAGGGGCATTTCATTGGGAAACAGTACTGTTAGCAGACTCCAGATTAAATGAGCTGGAAGAGGGCTAAATTCAAAGTAATTAATAATCAATAAAAGTGCATTCAATTGGACTTAAATTGAAGTAAATACTATTTCTATTTTAAAAAAAGGAAAAGAGAGGAATGCTCATTATTCTGCAAAACCTGAGCACAGTCATGCAGGCAGGGTCTGTCTGGTGCCTCATGAACCTGTTTTCCACCAAGAAATAATCTGATTTGTGTGCAACTTCTACAGGCAATTCCCAATCTGAGCAGAAGGAAGAAACAACAATACCAGTTGAAATCATTGCCTTTTTTTATGAATGTCCATGGCCATTTTCTGTTATTTTTAAAATATACCTACAGAAACTGTTCTAAAGAGACATTGGTCCTAAGTCCTGAAAGCAAAAGTTGTTCTAAAGGGCTGAAGTAAATAAGCTCTGGTGGCTTACTGCTGCTCTGGTGGCTGGACAAATGACTATTATTGTGGTCAACAGTGTGATAGAGCCAAATCAATACATTCGTAATGCATTTCTAGTTTCTGTTTCCACTTGTAGTGATGGATTGGACAGATAAACTGCTGGGTTTGGCTTGTGACAGTGTTTAAAGGTGAAAACAGCAACTTTATGTTAAATACTCTCTCTTATTGTGACAAAGTGAACAAATCAGCATGTTCACTGAAGATGAAATTATTTTATGTTCCACTAGCTGAAAGTGTCACAGTCCAGTGATGCATCTTTAGGTAGGGACTGAAGAAGAAATAAAATTAACAAAGAGCTTGCCTAAAAATTTAGTTTTGTATATGATTAAAATTCAAAAAACCCAAACAAGCCTGAGGATAATAACTAGTCCCAGCATATAATCTCACTGAGAGTAGTCCCATTTCAGGACTAATCTAAACGCTTTCCGTTATAAAGGATTTTATGGGCCACTGGAGCCAATCAAACCATCACAGGCCAAGTGTAAGAATGTTCCCTGACTTGAGGTCTGAAAAACTAAATGAACAATTGGAACAAAAGTCTGAGAATAGCGAATTCTGTAGAATGGACTAGACACCAAAGAAATAGCTTACAGATCCACACAAGGACCTGCAGTGTAATTGGTGAGTTCAGGTTTTGTCTTCACTGCCATTCACAATTATAGAAATGCGTAAAGCAATCATTGCTTATTTCATACATTTTCCTTGCTGTCTCCACTTTTCTGAAATAATGCTGCTAATTCAAACCTGACTATATGTAAGTTTCCACTCATTTTTTATGCTTTCACATAGTAATTAATCTCTAAAGAACACTGTAACTGTGACCTTGAACAAAAGTAATTTAATAAAATATATATTTACATGTCTATAGTCTTCTAAATTTCTTCTTTTTCAGACTTGAAATTTCATGTGTGCTGTAACTGGCATCTAGAAGGTTGCCAAGCATTGACAGTATTTAAGATAGATAGGTAAAGTTAAAGTTTAGTGGCTTTATTCTGGTTATCAAGTTCCTATGCATTCTTAAACTCATATTTAGCCTACTCAGTCTACCAGGCACCAGGATGGAGTAATTGAATTCCATTCTATTTCCATGATATCTTTCTTCTCTTACTTTATATCAAAGAAAATAATCCATAAAAGTTATTTCCTGTGCACTTGTGCAGCTAAGAGAAAAAATGAGTATCTATGCTGGTATCTCACATTTCACAGACTAGCAGTAGACTACAATTTGAGTGCCAAACGTTGTCAAAATTTTTTGCTAAATCTTTTTTCACTGAGTTCTTCGAAATCATAGTTTTCTACATTATTTCATCATTAAAACCAAACCAAACCAAAACCAAACCAAAAATCCCAACTTGGGATTTTTTTAACTTCCGACACTGAAATTTTGTGATGCTATCTGTCCTGCAAAATGTTGTAGGCAAAGTTTTGCTCATTAACCACTTATCAGACAAAAGAATTTTGCTGAAATGTGTTACAGTGTTTACCAGTGTGACTTGTACTGATAAGGTAATTCAGTTTACTGTCATTACTACACCTTTATGAGAAGGTTTTGTCAGCACAACTGTACCTGCAGAGCCTGAGACTATTCATGGTGACATTGATTTGTCTTTTATTCCACATCTTGATGTGTTAAATTTTATTTCCACGTTTGGAAATAAAAACATTTTCTTTCGAAATGTCACTGCAAAACTTGTTATACAATGAGGTGCATGCAATCCTGAATGTTGCTGAAAAAAGTTCTTAGTATGCATTTTCCTCCTAAAATTTGCGCAGTGAAAACTGTAGAAATTCCACCCAGAACCAGCTTCTTCCTACGAATGACAGAGAGCCTCAAATTTTCCTCTATTAGGGCACCATCTCAGTTTGTATACCAGCAACTTAATGTGAGTCTGAAATGATTCACAAATCCTGACATTCTGTATTCCTCACCTTCCTGTTCTCAGCCGTCTGAGCCATTCTCTAACGCTGCTTCACATGATGCACAATTTGATTCTGGCTCCGGTTAAAAGGAAAGGAAAGAACTGGCTGCGGAAATATTGCCAACGAGATGGGTGCTTATGTCTGAAGGACAGAAGCAGAACTCCTATTTTACCTTGTAAAACCAACCAAAAACCAGCAGTCCTGGAAAACGTGACCTGGACTTCTGAAGAGATTTAAATCTGACCTCACAGATTTACTCCTGCAGTGCCATACCTGGAAGCCCTTGCTCAGACTCCTGGAGGGGCTGGAGGAGGCAGCCCTGCAGAGCCGCTCGCCCCGCACTCCGGCACAGCTGGGAGCATTTACTCCGCCTCTTTGTGTTTAAAAGGCCGCGTTCAGGTCTGTGCAGGGAGTCCTCCCCTCCCGCACCGGGGCTGGGCTCGGCGCCGTCCCCGCTCCTGCCCCGCAGGGGACGCTGCCGGGGCGGCTGCGGAGGGAGGGATCGCATTCCTGCCTCCGGGAAAAACCAGGGATCGGCTCCCGGGGAAAATCCAGCACTTTAGTGTCTGCAGGGACATGGCACAGCCGGCCACAGCGAGCCAGGCTAGTCCCGATGCTTGGGAACTGCACTGAGTGGACACAAAATGCAGGAGCTCAGCTGAGTTCTGATTTCTTTCCTTCTACTCCTACTCCAGACACTGGAAATTCTTCTTTTAAATAACCCAAACCTAATTCATCTTTCATATGTATGTACCAAAATCAATTTCACTCATCAGACTAGTCTGATCCCACATTAAAAAGTATGACAATACCTAGACTTTATTCTCAGTTTTCTATCTCTCCTTGCAATAGTTTGTTAATAATTTTTCTCTAGAAGCAGTGTTTTCATTTAGCTCAAGAGATTCCCAAGGGCAAATTGAAAGCAAAAGGCACCACAGTGTGATACCAGAGCACAGAGTACAGTGACTAATGTTAACATCCTTTCTGAAAGCTTCAAAAGGTAATAAAGTAGACAAGGTTATTGGATATAAAACTTCATAAACCACAGAACTGCTGCTCAGGAATGACGGTAATTTATTCTTCAAATTTAACAATACTTTCAATGGCAGTTGCACTTCTAATTATAGGATAAGAATCAGCAATAAATTTGAAAGGTCATTTATTTCAAGAGATGAGTACTTAACCAGCAATGAACTTGTTTTCAGATTGCCAGATAATTTCCCTACCAGTTCAGAAAACATTTTACCAGTTTGGAAAAATGTCTTTAGTCTTGCTCAACCCAAAACACAACACAGTTGTTTTGCTGAGCTCTCCTGAAATATTTCACTCAGAATTAAGAAAATAATTTGCAGTATTGTTTTTTGGAAACCAGAGTATGGACCTGATGCTCTGCATAACTGTAGTGAGTTCCACAAATGACTGTCTCCTGTTGTTCAATGCATCCAGAGTAGTCCTGGGAGTCATGTGATTATGTGCAGACAGTGGGAAATCATTCCACACAGAGAGATTGACTCTTGGGGAAAATGATGACATCAGCATAAGGCCGTGGTGGCACGAACTCATGGAGTCTATCTTCTTTCAGTCAGTTACAAGGAAACTTTTGGGACATGCTGATGGGTTTAATTTTCACTAAAATTCAGACTAAAACATTTCAGCAATTTAAATGAAATCCTGCTGGTGTTCCCATTCCATGATTATTGATCACAGGCTTTGATGTTCAGGGCAAAACCAGACATCCACATGGTGGGATTTGCCAAGGACTGAATCTATCAGCTTGTTATCAGCTCTTTCTCAGAGTAATATATGCTACAACTGGGTCTAAACATCGTCACGGCCGTATCCAAATACCAAATAAGAAAAACATTTGCTAAACTCTGTTTGACAGTGGGTGACAGATAATCTGATACTCTGTGATCTTTTCAAGAAGGAAGAGTCTTCTCAGACTTCCTTCAGATAAGAGCACTCTCCTGTCATCTGCACTTCAGCCTCCTCTGAGAGGCAGTGTCTTACAGAGTGGGATTGTAACAGGAGCCCGGGCTCAGGGCTGTCAGGCGCCTACGTGATTAGGGATTGTTCCAAGTAGTTAATCACTAATAATTCATTACTTATTTCACCCTGAATTTTCTACCCAACGCTAATTTTCAGTCATCAGCCTTGTGGAAAACACCTCACTCAAGATGAAAAAGAGCATGTGGAAAGAAAGGACTCTAACTGTAGGTGGAAATTTAGGAGACCTACATGAAATTGTGTATGTCCCTTTGTGGGTGTTCACACATGAAATTACAAACATCCCTCTGTGTTACCACTGTTAACGTTTTCTACCCCTCAAGCTCATCCTGCAGCAATGAAGATAACTGTGAGAACTATATGCCTTCACTTCAAAAAAAACACAAAACACTCAGCTCTGCCTTTAGGGAATGTTTGCACACAGCAGGATGTTTGCAGACAAGCTGTGGGGGTTTGCATCAGTAAATCACTAAGTCATATGTATAAAAAAAAGCTCTTACAAAGCCTGACAGCAAAATGCATGTAAGATGCTGTTGTGAATTACAGTCACCGCTCATGGCATATGGTTTCTCTCCAGCTAAAAAAGCTGTTGGGTAAGAGAGAAAACTTCACTGCAAAACATGGAAATGCAAAACAAGGGCAAAGAAAAAGGGGGACAGGACAGAGGTCAGATTTCCCCTTTAAAAATAGGGCTAAGGAAAGCTTAGATGAAAGATTAGTAAGGCTGGAGGGAATGCCATGGAAAAAATGTCATCAGGCATCTGACCCTCTGTGCCTTCACTGAAGTCTGCATCTGTGGGGGAGTGGCATCCACAGTCTCCATTGGAATTATGCTCTTCTTTGGGTCTAAAATAAGGTTTTTGACCTAGATACTATGTTCTTATAAAAATATAAGATACTGAATGTGCATGTATGTATATCTCTATCTACATGAGTATCACAGGATGAGACCCAGAAGCTATTAGTCTATAAATTACTCCGTCTGCATGGCATTTCTCATGTGGTTGTTCCTAGATATCTCAAGCCACAGATATTCTCCACACCACCAGGAGTAAGTGTTTTCTGTAATTTTTGTGGGAACAATGATTTAGTGGCAGTGGAAATGAAGAAAGCTGTTGAAAAAAGGATGGAAGTGCAATGCTGTGTACATTGAGGTGTGCAAATGGTTTGAAAGGTTTCATTTCATTTCAGAAAACAGTGAAAGGTTCTACCACACACACAATCAGCTCAAGTGATAAGAGGAAGTTTTTCTTCCTTCTTGAGCTGTTGGAACTGGTGCTAGGGGCCATAATTGGTGCATTTCTTTTCCATAGGAAAGATCTTGTGGCAGAGAGCTATGAAAATAAAGACAAAAGTACCTGAAAGTTGGAATTCAACAGCTGTTCAGCAATTGTTTTACTGCTCTTTCTAGTCCACTAGCACACTGGAATAGGTGAGTATCAAGGAGTAAGACCTCTCCCACCAACTGAGCAAATAAACTTTTCTTTTGGGGTCTCTTTCAATTTTAGCTTCATTTGTATTCAGTTTTGTCACAACTTCAGGGCTTTGAGAGAAAGGAAAGTCTGGGATAGGCTTCTGGACCACATTTTCAGGCTGGCTGAACAAAGCATGACTCCCCTTTGAGAAAAAAGTAATTGTGCTGTTGTGTGAGTTGCTTTTGCTCAGTCACTGCCTATCATGTCAGTTCAATATATAGAGCAAATGTCTCTGCAATTAATGTCTATATACACAAAGCTAAGATTTATAAGCAGAAATCTGTAGGAAAAGGGAATCTTCATGTCTGTGGTTGACTGCAGCCTACTCTTGGCACATATGACCAAAATTAGGAAGTTATTCTGGGCCTGCAAAGACATGACGAGTGTATTTTAGTACAGATCTGTCTCAGGAAGCATCATGCTACTACTGAACAATGCTTTCAGATGCTTCCTAAAACCACCATTTGATCCTACAGAGAATTAAATTAGAACTGAACTTTTTGTAATAATCACCTGATCAGAATAACTTGCTGGAGCCATCACATATAAGGACAACTGCCCTAGGAAGTAGATCACACGCTATTTTCAATTAGTAATAGGACCAGGGAGAGCAAATTATGCAAGAACTATTTCCTAATCTCCAGGGAAGGGACAGCAATGACTGTCTTGATCATGTTCCATTGCTGCAAGATGCAGCAGGACTCCCTTATTGCTGCACAATCTGTACATTTTTGGGAATGTGGAGAGGGCATGTGGATGGGCTCTGAACTCTGAAATGAGTTACCCAACCATGCTCCCGCCTTCTGGAGGAAAAAACACAGGCACTGACTGACTTACAAGTTATCATATTTGTGATGACCTTTTCTGAAACAAACAATTTAATTCTATGGCAAACTTCACTCCATGAAGCAATTTTTAAGATGATGGATTTTTAAAAAAATTTTGAACTTTTCTGAGACTCTGTCATATTTGACTTTGGTTCAGCAACCCTTCAACATTACTCCAGGAGGTCTAATGTCCTGAATTAACCTCTACCTAACACAAAGAGAGAGGAGGGCATGCAACATCTCTGTATTATGACATCTAACACCACCATGGTTAACTGCAGCAGAGACCTCCAGCATCCCAGGAAGCAGTGAAGATTAACTGAAACTTTCACTAAAGCATGCTTGCTAAAATGGCTTCCTAGGTCATCAGATCCTGTTGGACACAGAACTGGATTTTTAGTCTAATTCATTCTCTTCTGTAAGCATGCTTGGCTGAACATCTGCTGGTTCAGTGAGCTCTACGAGCTAAGACCACACCAAACAAATTAGGGAGAGTAAGTTCCAGAAACAGGAATTCTTGGAGTTTCCTAAACTTACATGTGTTCTGTTGAACAGTTTGTAGAATATTCAGAAATACCGTATTATTTAACACAAAAAGTGCTTTTTGCTCATAGGTACAATATCACCGATGTAGCCAGTCATTCATCTAACAGCATGTAGCTGCTGGAGGAAGTGAGAGTAAGCTTGTATAAAAAGGATGAAGATGAATTATTATTGATTTGGACAGGAATGCAACTTTCTGTTTCCTCTCATTGAAGGAAAGTAAAAATTTAATTTTGAGTTGATTTAAATACTCAGCCATGAATTAAAATATATTGCTGCCTTCTTACGAAAATAAAACAAGTAAAAGCATCAGATTCTCCAAAATACTAAAAGAATGGCAGCACAACCTTTTAAAAATATTATTATCTTATATTTAGCGATGCACAAAGCACATTATAGACTATAGAAGAGTGCACTCTTCTCTGCTTAAGGAAATCTGGGCCTAATGTACTCCCTTATTTACTGGGGAAGAGGATCTGAGTATCACATGCAAATAATAATGGAATGTCACTCTCTCCTTGTCTTCTTACAAAACTACCCACTGCAGAAAATCCTTAAAAAGAAATTGAACAAACTGTAGAGCAGCCCTGCAGACTTATTGTTGAGGTGCTCAGAAAAAGGCAGGCACATTAATGTGTCTTTGGTGTGAACTGGGAGTCCAAGCTGCCATTATAATCAATGGAATTAGAATTTTATTCACGGTAAAACAGCTGCTTGTGGCTCGATTTTCATACCCATAGGTGATCAAGGACACTCAGATCCTGTAGGATGGCCGTCTATTATCTAGCTGCTATTCCATGGCGTTGCAGGCCTCCCACAGGTCCTGAGTCATATCTGCCAGCCCAGGATGGGTATTCTGTGTATCTCAGGGCTTCTTATGTGGTAGTAGGGCACCTGTGTTTAGGCAACTGCTGGCTGGTCAGCTGAGTAGCAGCAGACTGGGCACCTCTGGCACTTCAACGAGCGGCTGACCCTGACTCTACCGGCAGCAGGAACACCGAGTTCATTGGCACATACTTCCAGTTGGGTATCTGGTTCCTAACCCAGAGATCTTCTGTGACAGTGTAAAGACCATTAGGATCTTTGCAGGGTTGCAAAGTTACCAACATTTTCAATGAACTAACATGGACATTCACCTCAGGCAACTCCTTTCCTCCCTTAATGGTCAAAACACCAGCAACTCTTCAAAGCAAAAGAACAAAATCTCCCGGTGTCATAAAGGGAACGACGACGGAATGATGGAAAAATGGCTTCATGTATCAATGCTCTAACAGCAGCGAAAAAGAGAAACCTTTGTTTGAAGTCTCCAGAAATTTGTGACTGAGGTCAGAGACAGTGGGCTGGATGGAAAGAGAAGGGGCTATTTCTCAGTCACACCATTCCTCAGATTCAAGAGGTAAAACTGCTTGCCATGAGACTGAGAAAACTAATTACAACTGAAGTTAACGATCCTATCCACTTGTCTTCTCCTTTATTTTACAGATTTTTACATTGAGGGTAAAGTCACATTAGTATCTAAATAAGAACAATTTTTTTTTCTTTTTCATTCTAGAGCAATTATTAAATTAGAACCTCTAATTTACCGGAAGCTCTGCATTTCCATGAATGATGAGTCTAACATTCATCCATATGCTAAGGGAAATTTCCCCAGGTAATTTATTTCCAAACTTGATTTGCTGTTCTGCTTTAAGGAACACTCTGGATGTCCCCTGGTGAAATATTAAATACATTCCATGACTTATTTTCCAAGGACTGTTGATGTGTTAGGCAGTTACAAATGTTTTCACAACTGAAGTCCCCCCAGATCTCTCTGCTATTGTTTGGTTATGTAACCACCTTGTTTGGTAGACCCCTGAAATTAATATGAAAAAACTCCTTCAGTTTTTCATGGAACAGAGGAGTACTGTAACATGGTTGGTTTTTTTAGAGCTCTCTTAAAGTGATATATTTAGGAGGTATGAGGGGAAAGAACTGGGTAGGCCTTTATTTATCTTCCGAACAGGTGCAGTACAGGGAGGCACAAAGGCAGCATTTGCTAAATTCAGTTTTGCCAAGTACAAAGCACTCTCTTATCTGCTGAAAGTCTGTTGCCTGCTTTCCTCCTAAACTCAATGATCTTTTCATTTTAGTGTGACAATATTAAATATTTTGTTCTTGTGCACAGATGTACTGTTTTTCACACAGGGTGGGCAAGCTTTTCAACTCAAGTAAGAACAGCAGCATGTAAGCCACATCAATCTTGCATTAGGCTCCTACAACAGTAGTATTAAAATAAAGTCAATGTATTGTATAAGAAAAAAAGTCCATGTAGTGCCTTCAATTTACACCATAATAAAACAAAACATAAAAGCTCAAAGATAAATCATCGTGATTTTTCTTTGCCAGTGTAGGGGGTTTTCAGTCAAATTAATTTGATTGAAAAATTTGCAGAAACTTAGCAACGATGGAGGCGGAAGGTCAAAGAATAAATCTGAGATGCTCTGGTATCTCAGAAGGAAGTGTGGGAGCAACACTTGGAAGTTAGCAATGGGAGGGCAAAGGCAATCCAAGAACAACTCAGTTCCCAGCGTGCAACACAATCTGTGCAGGAGGAGCTGCTCCGTGGGGCGCAGGACGAGAGCGCAGCCCACCCTCACAGATCTGATTACAACAGTGAGGCGTGAGTTTGCTTTCCATTTGTGGAGGGCTTAAAATTTATTAGCTGGAGGTGATGAAGAGAAACTTTCTAAAGAATTGAGAGGGAAAACAAGATAAGGGGTTAGGGTTTCACTCTTCCCTCATCCACCAAAACTCATTTACCTGCAATCTGAATACAGAGCTTGCAAATGATACATAGGGGCCTGACTTTGAGTGTGATTTGGCTCTGAGACTGAAGGAAATTAAAAATAATGGGGATGTGTTCTACAGTCAGTGCTGCAGAGGGGCAATGATGATGGCAGAAGTCTGTATGCTTTTCTTTTGCATCACTATGCAGCAAGGAGAGAGCAGCTGCACTACCCAGTGTGGTGCCATATAAAATGGTTATACAGGTCCAGTCTTCTGCATGGAAAGCACTAAACAATGTTGTAAAATGTTCACATGCTGGGATCTTGAATTTTCAGGAGAACTTTCTGTCAGCAGTTTTAATTTTGACACAAGCCAAATCTGTATAGTGAAGCAGAATTACCATTCAACTTTTTTTTTACCTACAAAAAATTGTCTAGTCTTGAAAATATGATCTTAAAAAATATCTGACTTTAATTAGCTCATAGCCAACCTTCATGCTTAGATTATTGTCCCACTGGAATACTGCTCTACATGATTTATGTGACTAAGTGACTTGTTTAACAGTGACTGTTATCTTAATACACCAGACAGTCATATTATTTAGAATATTGAAAATATAATTCAAATATAACAATAGAAAAAAATCTTACCATGAAACAAAACTAATTATGTTTAAAAGCAAATAGAAGTAAAGGCTGTTTCCACTGGGTGTCTTCAGAGAGAGCAGTGTTACCATATCTCCAAAGTAGTCTCTGCTGATATTTCTGTCTGTTTACCTCCTTTCACAAATTTCTTCATGTTTTACAGACTGTTCTTCTAACACACAGTATATGCAAGTAGTTTTCTTCACAACTTTTACATCTATGCAATTTGTAGATTGAATAACATTTTACTGAAACTCTGCCTAAAGTAGACACACTGATTTTAATTTTGATTCCTTGCCAATATGTGGATGCTCCAGGCAGCATCATTCAAGCAGAGCTTGCAAACACTTAGAAAATGAAGTTGGCAGACAGTTGATAAATGCTCTGGCTCAAAATTTGGAATGGTTGCTTAACTCATGGCCATGAGTTATTTCCTAGATTGGGGAGAATAAATAAGGCAAATTTACAGAGCTGCCTACTGGGGACAGACTTGCACCTGTCCCTGTGGGATGATGCCCACAAATAGTTTGAAAAGGTTGCTCTTGAGAGACTTGGCCCTTTTACAAACGTGTATCCAAATGCCATGGCCTGTGACAGCTTAAGAGGGCACCTAATTAATGAGCAGCTCTTATTATGAGTATTGGTCAAAGGAAAGGGAGGAGAGGAAAGATTGAGTGATTGCAATAAATTGGAGGAAGTAATTATATGAGGGAGGGTTCTTTTATTAGTCACCAGGAAAGCTAAGGGCTGTTAAAATTAAATGCACTGGTTAAGGTCTTTGGCAACTCAGTCACACCCCAGTTATCCACTAGGATCAGTTAACCCATTGATGTAAACTTCACCTTGCACGTATATTGTGAGCCAGCTAAAACAAGACTGTCCTACAACACCGTGGCCATCTACTCCGAAGAAGCTACAGCTGATCTTATATAAAGGACTCGACTTTTTAGGAGTACCATAAAGGCCTTAAATAATTAGTCATGGAAGCCTGTTTCTAGAGTGACAAATTCCACCAGGCTGAAGCTCTCCAGCAACCTTCTCTAAGCTGAGTGGTGTGTTTAATTTGGTGATCCTATTTGTTAAGAGTGCTTTGTGAGGCTATACTGTCACCAAGTCAGGAATTTTCTCACTTTGTTAATCTAATAATCTTAAAATAGCTCAAAGAGCATTTGGCCTGAAAAAAAACCTGGGAGCTTGGTACAGCGCTGCCTCTGAAAAATTAAGCTATGTACTTCAGAGACTACAGTGGTAAAAAGCCCACAAAGCTGAGATTTTCTTAACATTCAAGTGTTACCCAGTTTCTAATTTCTCAACTACTTCCTTGTGTTTTTAATTTGCAGGACCTATGCAAATGAGGAGTATGGGATAATTCAAGTAGGTTGCTTCTTTTGGAAATGTCAGAAGAACACTGCTTAGGTGCCCATGTGATGCAGAAACTTTTAGCCTCTTTTTCCCCCTCTGATTTCTATTGTAGTCCTCCAACAAGCTCGCCAAAGGTTTCTCAGAGAGTCCTTCCAGTGGTAATTTCCAGAATTAGTCAGTCCAAGGTTCACCGTCATTGATCAATTTCCTTCAACCCTTGGCGCTTTGGAAATTACCATGAGAACAGGCATTTGGTGAACATGTGAGGTTCTGAATTCTCACTGGTAGAGATGGTATGAGTAGATCTTGCATGAGTAGCAGTTCTGTACTATCATTGGTACCAAATTCTCCTGCCATTAATACAGTAGGTACTCATACTTACAATACAAGTACTGTCACCAGCTCAGGCGAGTTCTTGATCAACAAAAAATTCTTTAGGAAGCAACTAATCCCAGAAGTACGATAATATAAACCTGTTACTCCCCTGGTCCCCTGCCTGCAAATGATCTGGGTGCAATAAGGAACAACCAGTGTACAACCCAATTGTATCACTCCTCCACCAGAGCTCACTACTCCTTGTGAATTCTGGCGCTATTAAGGCAGAATGCTTCAATATTTTTTAGGTCCTGAATATTCTCTCATCAAAAATCACATTTGTTCCACTGTCAAAATAAGGTTGTTCAGAGCTGCAAAACTTATTTTGTAACACAACATGGAGCTGCATTATAAGAACATCTTTGAAACAATCTAATTTTAAACAGAATAAGAAACATGAGCCTCCAAACTAATTTTCTTCAAAGCACATGTCTTTTGAAAGTGCATAAATATTTTAGGGTTGGGGTTTTTTTTTGAGTTGACAGCCACAGAATGCATTCTGATTAAAGTGTATAATACCCAGTCAAATAACAGATCAAATAAAAAGGACACTTAATACATGTGTAAATAATTTGAATTACAAATAAGACACTCTAGAAGGGGCTTGGCTCTAGGTCTGATATGGAGGATTAGGCTCTTGTATTAATACGTGCACTTGGTGTAGCTATTTTCAGAAGGATACTTCATCTATCATTGTCCTCGAGCACTGAGGAGGGCCAGTAAGTAAAGTGATCACATTGGTCTGTCAACACTACTTGCTTAAGACTCAGTCATGCAAAAAGTTTAGTTTTCATGTGTCCCTAGCTAAAGAAGTTGCCAAAAATGAGTAATGTTCCTGACAGTTGCTCTGCTCTTGCCTTCCAGAAAAGCGGAAAATATTTTAAAAAACCAACTTGTGAAATGTTTGTAAACTTGTAAAAAGCCAATGCTATTGATAACTCAGTGTTAAATCAAATCAAATTCAAGCTACACACATTGGCCTAGAAGATCTTTTAGGACTGATGGGAAATAAATGCTAATTAATGAATTCTATACTTTCCATAAGATTACCTTAAAGGTTAAATTCAATTTTGCATTTGGGAATGCATTAGTGAAGCTGTGTGTATAGTTTTCCTTCACCAATATTTGAAAAGCATATATAGTCTGCATACTTTGGCTTTGAAAAACTCTTTATATAGTCAATGTCAAAAAATAATCATCAAAAATTCTTATCAAAACATATAGATTTGAAAGAAAAATACAAGAAGAGCTATAGAAATAATGTAAATAGAAGAAGCTTATTTAGCTTAAATTTTAAAAATGGTAGAAAAATAAATACTTGCTTCTAAAAACTTGTTAAATAATAGACCCTGAACAATTTTCACCTTTTTCCTCAGCCTCCAATGAACAACTTTCTGTCTCACTAGCAGACTCCATACTCAGTTTTTTTGCTATGAACTTAATAGCACGACAGAAGGAGCCAATATTACTGACTTTAACTGTCCTTCTGAAACATAAAATTATAGTTTCTGTAATGTGGCAAAAGGAATCATTCTACTTTGAGCTGTATGGAAAAACTTGCTACATTCTTCACTTATGCATTAGATGTACAGAATATATTTTCATCACAACCTTAAAAGTGTTTCATAAGCCCATCTTTCCCACTCAATAACTATTAGAAAACTGCACAGAAAACATATCAGTGTCCTCTCTTTAAGTCATAAGAAATGCTTATTCTCTCTTTCCCAGAGTTTAGATAGCTTAGAAGAGAGAAACCACAAATTGCACTACAGAAATCCTGTAGTCTTACAAAATGAATACATCATTTGCCCAATCAAGTAGCTTCTCAATATCCATTCAAAGTCATAGTTTATTGTCTAAAACAGTTTGTGCTATAGCCCTGCCTGAAAGTAGTTTCTTAGTTTAAAAGGATCAGTGATCTCTCATGATATAGTGATGTTACATGGCTATTGTTCTTAATATTATTTGTGGCTGATATATGCAAGGTGGTCTCAAAGGTGTTTTGTGTGTGTGAGTACTCATAATTCCTGTAATTAAAAAATGCTCAGGTAATGTTCTGTCATGCTTACCATCTTTCTTGGTGGGTTCCGGCATTGTTACAAGAATTCTTTATTCCCAGAGAGTTTCAGCCTTTCAGATGCAGCAAGTAGTAGCCCCAAGTCCAGCGGAGAGTGTGTGAGATCAGTGTGACAAGCAGAGGGTAAGAAGAATTCCTCTGCTTTATATACTGCGGCTGAAATATCAATCAAAATAGCACCTCCTCCCTTTTCAGTGCAAACACTTTGAAAATTGACAGTTATGGGAAACCCTTCACATCTGTTGTCTGCAGCCTCTGCTCCCTTGGCTTTTGGAAGGAATCTCTGCTGCATTGCATGGGGCTGATGAGAACATCTATAACTTTCTAAATTCAGCTGCACAGCTTGCTCTCTGCGTCTCTCTCTGTAACATGCAGACACGTATGCACACGCAGACAGAGGCTGAAAAAGTGACTGCCACGCTATTAAAGAGCCCCTCCTGCCTGCAAAACTTATAGGAAATGCCTGTATACATTTATGCCTCTTCCCACAACATAAAAGTGACAAGTAGGTACGGACAGCGTGCCTGCAGTGAAACCTCATTTTCTTCCTTTAAGAGAATGTGGTATGCAAAGACAGAGGGACAAGTAGAATATTTCCCAGTATTAATGAAAAAGATTATTGTGTTCCTGTTTTCAGCAGTGAAGATCCTCTATATTTCCCTTCTATTTACATTTGCTACACTTTCTTGGGTCCTTTCGCTGTAGCCACTCTCATTTTGGCATTAGTAGAGACTATAATGTTCCTTTCAGCATGAGTAATTCATTAACTGGAGAAATTGCTGCTGAGAGTTGAGATATTCTCTTCTCCACTCATCCAGGAGATCCAGCACTGCTTGCCTTTGCCAAGGCAGGAAACTAGACAGAAGGAATGGAAATCCTATCTGTAGCACACGCACAGAACCACTAAACTGAGCCACTGGGTTGCCCTCCTCTTAGACTCCCACTTTAACTACAAAGAGAAATGCAGGTCAAGTTAATCTGAAGGCACTAGGATTTACTTTCTTGTGCTCTTTTAGGATTTTGAGACAAAAATGTAGTAATAAGCACAATAGATGAAGTGGTCCTCAAAGGTTTCATGCTATTGAAACACACGTTCATAGCATTACCAGGTATCAGTAAGAACTAGGCTACAGGAAAGACTTGTCAGTGTATGAATACACCAAATGTTATGGAAAACCTATCTCACGTCTTTGAATAGGAATTGGAGATGTAATGCCAGTCATGTGCCAGGTTATTCTATAGCCAATGCATGAGGGTTTCCTCTGCAATCTGTTTCTTTCCTGGCTACTTAGCCTTTTTATAGACGTCTTATAAAGGATGGGCATTTTATTCCTTTTTTTAAAGCTCATCATCTGGTTTCTTCTGATCAACTCATGGTGGTGCTTATTATTTGACTGATTCATGTGCCTGTAAAACACAGAGATAGGCAAGACTTCTGCCTACAAGAACTTAAACAAGGAATATTAAAGCTGTCTTCCTCCTTTGTTTCACATCAGTATCCAGGTAAAGCTGCTTGTATCACTGAAATAATTCCTGTCCTTAGAAAGCAAGGAGCACTGCCCTGGAAAGATAACTGGGGGCTTTGTCCCTCACTGTGAGTGGGGAGGCAGTGTATGAACAGACCTAATAACATGGCAGAGATCACTTTTTATTGTTCCACTTTCTTCTCTCACATCCAGGCACCGGACTCTGTGATGGCTGGAACCAGAGGGGGATGAGGAGCAGCTGCTGATGCTCTCCAGCATGGTCTTCCCTCAATGGCCCTTTGTAAGATGCAAAGATATTTTGCTTTGCATTCCACCCATCATGTGCCAAGAGGTGCTGAGAACTATGTCTCTGGATATTCCTGTTAATACAAACAGGATTAGACTATGGTCACACTCTGGCACTGATAGGTTAGAGAGGACCTCCACCTCAATCTCACAGTGAGAAAGGCTTGGTGGCAGGCACTTATCCTTACAGCCTTAAAGGGCTTCCTTTACAGCAAGAGGAAGAAGGATATTCAGGAAGACAGAATCTTATTCAGAGTCTACCTTTATGCTACTAAATAGATCGGTACTGAGACCATTTGCTGGACCAAGTGAAAGTGTATGGTTCTCATCTGCACAGCAAAACTCCTTCTCCACCCTTAAATTGTGAGACTGCAGTCAAAATCTGTACAGGGGATGGTTACTGGATGTGTCTGAGCCATGATTAGGTGTAGGTGGAGAATGCTGGCTGGCCCAAAATGGTACCAGGGAGCATCTAATCATCTCCCAGGGTTATAATCCCAGGACAACATTTGAACTCGTGCCCTAGCCCTGCCATACTTACAGGTATAGACATGGATAGAAAAATTAAATTGGCTCTATGACGTCTGGTAGGCAGGAAGGGATGAAGATTGGTTATGAGTAGAAAGAATACTGAAGTACTATATTTGCCTTTGTAATCAATGGAAAGACCTGTGCTTCTACAGGTCTCTGTTTTGTAAGGGCCAGCTGTGAGTGCGAGCAAAAGGCTCTTCAGCTGCACGAAATAAATTGAAACTGCGGAGCAGCAGCCATCTGAAAATTTGCTCATCCTTTCATGCTTTCCCACCCTTACATTATACTTGCATAATTCATTGCATTTCATGCCATCTTCTCATTTACTCTGATAAAACATTCCTGTGCTGCAACTTTCCTGTAATGTAATTTTTAGTACTATTATAGAAGGTGCCACTGGGGTAGATTTAGACTGTGATATCTCAGTGTATCTTAGCACTAGCAGTGACAGGGAAAGTAGTTTGTTTCCTAAGAAAATAATCCATATTTTATTTGTTTTAGTCTAATTCCCAGCTGAGTCCATGCCTCAAGCACCTACAGGTATTTCATACTCTGATCTAAGACAACTTAATCACTTCAGTTTATTTTTCCTCCTGTACAAATATTGTGTCAACTGTGATCCCATCTTGCTTGTGCTGGAACAATTAGAACTTTGGTGCTACTGGGACTTCCATTCTTATACTTCTTTTCCACATTGGCAGAGTACATGATAGTCATCAAGCTTGCCTTATCACTGCATAGAAAAGATGAGTTGCTTTTAGCCAAAAATTGGAAAATGCCTGGTTGTCATTTCTAAGCTTATGCTTCTTTGATCACAGAGATGTCTAAACATACTTACAATTATCCATCCACCCAACCTGTACATTCTCTGTTAATACATGAATTTATCTATTCATTTTATGAAGTTTGAATTTTAAACCATTTTTCCTGCCACCTTGCTCTGCTTCCCTATATATGGCAACCACTCACCTGATTTTATTGCAGCTCATCTTGCGAAGGAGCTGAACCAGAAGAGGAAGCAGTTAACTCCTCTGTGCTGAGCACGTGGTTTCTGAGCAAGTGAAAGGGCCACGAACCTGCTCTGGACTCAGCCACAACCCTATTTACCAAATGACTGAGCCAAGCCTTCCACTGAGGTGGAAAGAGCTGAGCTCCACCTTGTTTCTAGCCTACAGCTTGTGCCTCAGCAGACAGAACTAAAGGCTCTGGCATCCCCAGCCATCCTTGCATTAACTCACACAATTGCTAAAGCACCTCTGTTTGCACAGGCTGCCTCGTGTCTCAGGATGGAAATGTCCCTTCTCATAACTTGCTGTTCTCCTTCCACACATTGCCTCGTGCCCTTGGATTTTACCTGTCCCGTAAAGTGAATGTCTCCTGAACAAAATTTATCCTCAGCACAGTTTGGCTTTTGTGTGCCACCATAAGCCCTCTTCCTCCACCACCTCAGGGGCCAAACATGTGAAACTCTCCAAGCCTTTCCCTTCCATGCCTGCCTCAATTAATGTTCTGTGGTCTCTTTCCAAAACATGACTATCCTATTTTAACTCTCTGCAGCTCCTTGAGCAGTTTCCAAATGGCTGCTAATCAGGGCGTCAGATACTTAAATCATTCTCTCCTGTCTGTTCTTAATAAATTCCCCTGGTCAAACATCCAGAGCTGTATTTGCAGTTGCAGCTGCTAGATCTGCATCAATAACTTCATATTTGCTGCTATTTCAAGGGCTGAACTCTCTCACTTATTTCAGTCTCTGTTCTATTAGGTGTCTGTCTGCTTGTTGCCAGAGAAAAATCTTCATCTTGTCACTGAGCCAAGGGATCAGAACACTCCCAGCAGACCTCAGAGACAAATCTTTGACCAAAGTATTTAACCAAATGGTAGTCATATGATTTAGTTTTAGGTAGTTCTGTGAGGAGCAGGGAGTTGGACTTTTTGGTCTTTATGGACCGCTTCCAACTTGAGATTCTCTAAAATTTTTCCATTGGAAAGTTTTATTGATATTCAGAAAAGCTGATCAATTGAAATAAGAATGTCAAGCAAAAATGATCAGTGTAGATGAGAAGAAGAAAGCATTCCTAGTCCACACAGAACAAAATGCTAATATGTGTTTATATTAAAAAATAAACAGCATCTTGGGTTTGTTCTTAATGAAGAATCCAGAGTTTTGTAGTCTCATATACCAGAAAACAATTCTTCATCAGCCTTAATATCCAGAGCTTTGGAGCCTTTGGTATTTACAGAGCCCAAGAATGAAGGATGAAGGACAAAAACCAGTAGCAGATGAGCCTCTCCTCCCATCAGGAGATACACATAAACACATTAATCCAGGGGGACACTGGAATGAGGTTTGACAGTGTCCAAGTCTCATCCCACTCCCAAATCCCCTCCCACAAGACAAAAGGATGATCAGAATGGAAAGTTTCCTTAACACTCCATGTCTGCAGCAGAATTGCATCATAGTGATGACATTTACTGCTCCAATTCTGGCTTTGTCATGTGGACTCTTTGAAATCATAGGTAGGACATTATAGATTTTGGTGAATTTATTTATTGTTATCAGTGATATTCAATATCCACTGACAATTTTTTCTTTTCTACCGATAAAAATAATAAATCCATTATTTCAATTTGTACCATGCTGGCAAGTGGAAAGCTAAAAGTGTTCAACCAAAAACTGTGCAACCAAAACATGCAGGACTTCTATTTTTGCAAGGGAAGAATGTTGTGTCTTAGAATATGTATCACCTTTTAAGTCCCCATCTAATTTGTGAAGGCATTCTTTTTTGTCTGGTGTTTTAGCTGAACTTCCAAGTGTTGATGAAAGACACCTGTATTTACCTGGCCAGCTCAATTTAGTCACAGCCTTGCACTGTAGAGTTGCCAGGAAAAAACTCTCCTACCCTGTCATGCACTCCACTTTTCTGCCATGTAAATGAGACATGACCTTTGTTAAGAAATACTTTCTATATTGATGTAGCATCCACAAATGGGGCCTTACTCTATCTAGCAAGACGAGGGAAGATTAAACTTTAAAGCCTACATTGGATTTTTTTTCCAAGGCAGTCGGCTTGGAGACACTTCAAGGCATGTACAAGATGTCGTTGACAGATAAACACCACTTGTCAGCTTTACCTTCTGCCTTACAGTGACCCAGAGGGTGACATTACTGTGTAAGCAACACATGCCCCATGGTGTCCTATAGCAGTCAGAGTGTTTCCTTTCTCACAGTAAATTCCAGTGCTCTGAGGCACTCGGCACCAAAGTCAAGAGCTGGTGCCTAGGTCAGGGCAGCAGGCAAGGCAGCAGCAGGAGGAAGGAGAACAGGTTCTTTCTGTCGACTGCTTGGCTGGATCAGTCAGAAAAAGTTAAGATGAGGGTTGATAAGAAAGGAAAAGCGATGGGAATTTTGCCACTGCTCTTCAAGAAAGGCAGACCTTATTTCACTCTGTTTTTAGGAGGAAATTTGAAAGACGACCATGCAGCCAGGAGAGGAGAGAGACTTTGCAGCCCAGGTTTTTGTTCTTACTTCCACAGGTGAAACTGGGAGCAGCTCCTCACCTGAGCTATGTCTAGGTAAGCAAGCCCCATGCTGGTTTTACATGCTCCAGTTTCCTGGAATCTGTCTGATTGGGAATGCCTGATGCAGGATATCAAGCAGAGGTTCCTTTGGCCCTGGTTTGAGCTCTTCATTAAGCGTGTGAAATTACCTCAGCAGCTTACAAAGAGCACATGGTTTGACCCAGCAGATTATGGTGTGTCCCACTGGGATGGTGTGTCCAGCACTGGCCAATGAGGCCTGGGATGAGGTAAACATCCCTTCACCATTGAAAACCAAGGGCTCTGATCTTGGTTCCTCTCTCAGAATTGCAATTTTATTTCTGTTTGTTTTCTGATATAACATTTCACCACTGAAGCTGGTGGATTCCTTTTAAATTATTTTCAGTTCATTTGATGTGTCTTATTAACACTGAAAATTTTCAAAAACGTGGTTGTAGAAATTTAGCTCTGAAAAGACATGAAATCCATAACTATCTCAGCAATAGCACAGATTTTCCCAAATTCTTTTTTCCAGGCCTGTTTCCCTACTGGTTACATTTAACATGTTCCAGTTCCAATATTCTACAGGTACCTGTTGTACCCAAAGATGCACACCCTCCATTATAGACAGTGCTTGGACAAGGCCTCCAAATGAAAATATTAGGAATATGTTGATAGAAATCTCCTTTATTTTTATTTTATTTATGTATTTTCTTTGTTCTACTTTATAAATTTAAATATTTTAGACTTACAAGTCTTACTACTTCATTGAGGTAGATACATATTTATATAACTCAGAATGAACAATATAAGCCCAAGTGTCAAAGTTCATTAGCATTCAAAGAAAAACGTGCAAATCACACAATGAAAGGGCTGAAAACTTTGAAATTAAGTATTTCATAACCTGGAAATATTGTGAAAGTGGCTGTTCTTACTCAGGTTACCACCATCTTAGGTAAGCCCTAATAGAAATACATTCAATTCCCAGGTGTCTAAAGGAGTTCATGCACATCATCCTAAGCAGCTTCCTTAACTGGGATATACCTTACTTCTGTGTTGGTGAATTGGGGTTGATAGCCCATTCTTTTAGCACACAGGTCTCATCAGACCTTCTTTGCTTCCTTTGAGAAGCTATGGAGTGTGCATCAGTACCATTTTGCACAGTGGAACCCTAATCACAGTTGCTACTACAATATATTATTCCTATCTACAATGCCTGAAAGATACAGCTGCATATGAACAGATGGAATAAAATGTGTCAAGTGCTGGGGCTGGTATTATCTTTTATCTAATTAATCACTTGTTCTTAGCACAACTGCAGTGTGGTTAGAACAGTGTCACACACTAGGCTGATCTGTTTGACATATTCATGGTATAATTTCCTGATACACATCATCCAGTGCTGCTGTGGACTGCTGCAGTCAGGATGGGCCCATTCTCCTTGCCCATCTTTCTTCCTCCTTCTTTAGGTAGGAGGCCTTGTGCCCTCCCATGTGCTGGAGCTGTGCAGAAGGAGTCAGTTTAGCATCCTGGTCTGAGAGGATCCTGCTCTTTTGGAGCAGGTGGTACTTTATTTCTGCTGGCTGAGCCTGCTGAAGCAATGCCCTCTACCAGCCCTGTGATCACTAGAAGTGAGGGAAAGGGAGCACACGGCAGGAGAGTGGGACTATCTCTCCCAGATGCAACCTACACACACATAGTGTTAAGTTTAACAGGAAATTATATCCTTGTTGTGTCCAAGGTCCACAGTTTATAAACATCCACTTCCTATTCTGGAAGATAATAGAGATACGTGTGAATTATTGTATACCAATCTCTTAAATCCAAAAACATCTGTGTCGTGGAGGGGTTTCTTTATTTATCCAAATCTTTTTTCCTTTGTATTGAATGAAAAAAGTCAAATTCCTTTTGAACTTCAGTGAACCACTGGGGGGTCCTATTGATTCACTGAGGAGAGTGAGCATGGCCTGCAGGGGACATGACTGAAAAGGCAGGACACAAAGCAAACCTGCAATAATCAGCCAAGAGTCTGTGTGTTGGTGGAGGCCTTCACCTTCTCACTGAAAGCCAAGGTTTATTCAGTTTTTGTCATTTGTTCTGTGAGCCTGGCCAGCCCTCAGGACTTTGTCGTTCCTCTTGAGCTTGACAGAGGCTGATGATTTACTTTCTTCCTATGTACATTATGTGATGAAAGGAATTACATAAACCCCCTTCTGCACTAATGAATGTCATCTTTTATGTGACACACTAAATCTAAATGGCTGACTGACAGGAATGTGGTGGCAACACCCTAGCTGCATTTATGAACACCTTTTGGCTTTAACATGAACACAGTGCCTCTCTACGCTTGTGTTTCCAAAGTCTTTGTAACCTCTATTCACTCTGAGTCAGCACGGGGCTGCATATTAGTGATGTCTTTTAAATAAGTGATGAGGAGAGTTCCTTGGGGAAAACCCTGGGTGTAGAAGATTCTGACTCAAAGGGTTTTGGACATCACCCAGCATTAATTTTAAAGATAGGCTGTAACTCAAAAAGTTACAGGCATAGGTAAGATTGAAAATTAAAAGAGACTGTTAGAATCAGTTAGCAAGGACTTACTGCATTAACTAAGCATCACAAGCAGCTTGGTGAAAATAGGCTAAACAACTTGGTTAAAATAATCTAGAAAGAATATTTTATATATAAAGGAATAAACAGAGACAAGTAATGGTATTGGAAGATCTATGTGAGGTATTGGATCAAAGACAGGAGCCCAGAGATCTGACTCTTGGTCTTTGTCCTTGGCTCTTAGTCAGAGGTATATGCTGCTTCCTGGATCTTTAAAACCTGGAAGAGAAATCCCAAGGGGATATATTTCACTTTTGCCCTGGGCTGCACATATGGCATTCAGAACAGACGCTTGTTTTGGCTTTTGGGGTGAGATCCCTTGAGCCTAAGTTTTACTGAGTGCAGTGCCACCTTTGGCATCTGAACTCATCTTTCCCAACCACAGAGTCAGTGGAGTTCTGGTCACAGGTCTCAGTTCAGTTACTTAAAGATGATCTCACACAGCCATCCGAGAGTGCCCTCTGGTATCCCCCACGGCCTCGCACTGCCCCTGCAGAGCATGTGGGTCATCAGTGTCAAATCCATCACTTTCAGGTGACTTAGTAACTGCAGCCAGCCCTGCTGGCACTAGACACCTGTCTTGAGGCACCACCACTTGTCAAATGGGGTTTACAGGACAATGCAGGTGAGAATTTTAGGTTAAGGTAGCTCATATTTTGGAATTTGATGGTGGTACCCCTTACAGTGACCAGCCCATAGTCAGTGCTCCAGTGCAGATATCCAGAGACCCTTCTTGAAGCATCTTTCACAGAGATTAATGATTATGAGATATTTTTAGGCTTATAACTGCAACAATATATTGGATACCCAGAAGTAAGCCCTCTCATGCACTCTCCCCCTCTTCCACAGGCTCCTCTCAGCTGCCTCATGTGCACCAAACCCCACTGCTTGTGCACCTTCTCCCCCAGCAGCCACAGCAGCTCAGCCCAGTTTGGTGTTTCAGCCTGGCTGTGGCTGTGCACCCCTGGAATTGTGTGTGACTCAAAGGCTTTCATCTGTGCAGACATGAGCCACTCAGCTCCATCTCTTCTCCACGTCCACCTCCTGGACACACTGCTGGCAGTGCAGTGCATCTCAGTGTACAGACTTTTCAGTCTGGGTTCTGACTATTCCTTTCTCAATTGTACAATGATGTTTGGTGGGAAAGTTTTAATTTCATTTGCATGCTTTATTTAAAAAAAAAAAAAAAAAGTTGGTATTGCATGCACTCTTCTATGGGAAAAATTCTTCTTCCAAAAATAAATCCTTCCTGCTCAAGTTAGAGCCTGAGGCTTAGGGTATTAGCAGTCTGGAACCATAACAATACAAACACATGAGAAGCCCAAACAGGGTTGAACAGCATTTGTGCACTATGCCATCACTGCCTTCTTATTACCAGTTCAATTACCCCTCTGGGATTTCTTCCACAGTATTTTTTCTCTGAACTTGAACTGCATAAGCAGGAAGACTGTGTGCTATCTACTGGCACCTTAACAAGCATGACAAATATTTTTTTTCCCAAGTGTTAAATTAAAAAAAAAAATTCTGTAGCTTGAAATATCTCAGCAGTAAACCAATCATTTGCATGGTTGAAAATGCTTTTTTGTACAAACATCTCAGGTGAGCAGTGGCAATCCACCCCTTTCCCTGCCCTAAAGGAAACAACCAGAGTCCCAGACTGTTTATTGCAATGTTTCTTCCTCGTAAGCCTTCCTCATGAACCATTCCTATGGATATTTTGACCAGTTCAGCTGGACAGTGCTCAACACTAAAATGTACTGAAAATGAGCAGGGAGGCCAAGAGAGTTTATACTGCTTAATGGTGAATATGAAAAGCAGAATTTCTAATCCCATCCTCTATCATTGTCTTCCTGAACAGTCCAGTCTCTGCTGTAGTGTTCATAACTAAAGAACTGAGGAAAATGGGTGAAAATCTCTGTTTCCATTTGCCAGTGATAAGGAAAATCATTTAAGTGGCAGAAATCTGCCCCTGGTTTCCTCATCACTTAAAAATGATGAGCCCAACAACTGGAGTAGACATGGCATCTTCAGGACCTGAGCAGCTTATACAATGGATTAAAAAGTCAACATATATTGTGTTCTTCTCCCTGTTGCCACACAGGTCTGTGGCACACCACACAGGTAAATTTTATCCTGATTTGGAAGTTGTATAAATCTCAGGATGACAGTCTTTGTCCTGATAGTCAGATATCTGTAAGATGTCTGTGTGTACTGACACACATTGTCTTAATTTAGAGGGCATTAGTTTTTTCAGGACAATAAGAGCTTAAAGAAGATTTTAAACAAGAAGATGAAAGACTCATGAACCACAACTAAGATGTAATTCTATTTCTGCAAGAGGTCTCAGAAAAAGAGGGAGTTGTGAAAGACAACATTTGGATGTTGTGATAGGTAGGATGAAAGAGATGCAAGCTAAGAAAGTTAAATCTGAATTATGGCACCATCAAGGGTTTGGGAGAGGAGAACATGAAATGCAGTTTGGCATGATGAAGAAGGAGAAAGCAGTGAAAAAATTCAAAGTGATGTAAAGGACCCAAGAGTGTAGGGATTTTATTGATAACTTAAGCCTCTCTTGGGTTACAAATTGAGGTTAAAGCATAAAGGGATGTTTAGCCTGAGGATGACGTGAATGACTGAATAAGTGAAATTGCTCTACTGTAAGGCAGTGTGATACAAGCAATATGTTCTGTCAGACATACTCATCACACAGTTTTCGTGCAAGAACACACATTTGCACTCTGGTGTGCTTCTCCCCAGGACTGAACCCACTGAACCCAGCAGCGCTCCCTGTTGCAGGTGCTGGTGGGAATGTATGAAGAAGCCCCTTGGGAATTTGAAGAGAATGCAAAAATCCACCATACCCCAAAGAAACTCTTTTAACCTCCAGGTAAGGTTATAATTTCCTAGCGTTTGCAGAAAGAAGGGCAAGGGTGGCCAGCTCTTGATTCTTACACAGGAAGAAAAAGTTACATTAAAAAAAATTCAGCTGTTTCTGAAGGTGCCCATTTCTCAGAAGTCTAAATAGTTTCATCCACAGTTACAAAAGTTAGAAAATAAGTGTGCATCAGCCATTGTGTTCACAGATGTTAAGGAACATCCAGCTGCCCGTTGGCAGCCAGAAATTGACTTAAACAATATTTTAACCTTCTGTCTGTGGGATGTCATGCTAGCAAACACTGCAGACTAAATGGGCTCTGACATGACTCAGGGTTCTTGTATACTTATAAACTGGTTTCTAATCCTGCCCTAGACGCTAAATTAACCTTTCTGCCCTTAGCATTTTGCATGGAAAAACTGACGAACTTACTGAGGAAAGGTCTGCTGTAAATAATACTAGCCCTTAATTTTGTCACTATTTGTAAATGGTGCTACCAGGAGCCAGCCAGCTCACACCAAGTACTATTTTACTTACTCAGCAACTGAGACCATATCAAAGAGCAGAGTGTGCTTACTGAGATGACTGGGGGGATCAAAATGTGCTCTCTCTCCTCCTTAATAACAACATAATACCTAAATTTGTAGTAATCCCTATCTGGGATGCCCTTTGGACATTTGCATATGTATCTCAGATTACATTTATTGAGCTGCTTAACAGGTTGTTCATACCATTTGATAAAGGCCTATAACGCCAAAAACTGAGCAACAATCTTCCAAAACCTCATAGATTTCTGATATTTTCTCTATAGCAGAGATCACTGGATTGTGTCTTTAGATTTTGATGGTTTTAATTCCCTGTATGCTGTTCTGTTATTGATGGAATCTATCACAGCTGCTTTTAAAACTTTCCCTTCTCTTTTTCGTTAAAGCAAAAAAATCTTAGAATCTGCTACCTTGCATGTGCAGCCCACCACTTTAACGCTATTCATATGCCTCACTTTTCCAGTCCACACACATTTCTATTTCACAACATTTTATGCAGTGAAACTGCTGGAAGAAGGCACTGGAGGACGCATCTCTGAGTGAGTGGGGCCCTTCAAACCCGCTGATTCTGCTATGGGCAGACCTGCACGTCCTCAAGCACATTCTCCAGTGAGCACTGTGCAGCACATACGGTCTGCTCATTCAGCTGGGGAAGCTGATAGTGTCAAACCCAGATGAACAGGTTTAAATCTACTAACTTCCCTTCTGGGGGATGTAGCTCCTTTCTCGAGATCTGTCAGTGAGGCATATTTTGGCTCAACCTTTCCAGACACCTCCTCTTCACTGACATTGCCTTCCTCACTGGAGGTATCACGGAGGTTGTGTTGCACTGGCAGTATCCCTTGGCACAGTGTCAGTCTGACTCATCTTCCATTTCATTACAGGCTCTCAAAACAGCTGCAGCTGTCAGAGGTTTGCTGTTACTTTGAAGCATTACGATAAAAAACTGTGCTTACTAAATTGTTCTGGTAAATACAACCTCCATGGCATCAGAGCAAAAGTACAAAAAATGAAGTCTCTTGCAGTGCATTATGGCCATGATTCCCCAGACTTGTTCAACTTTGAGCAATTGCACAGGAATCCATAACCACAAAACAAAAGCTAACACCCTGTTGCAGGGCAAAAAGAAAAACAAGTCAGACAGAAAATAGAACTGCAAAATATAGTATAACATATAGTGTAATGCAGACATCTTTACAATTTAATATTTTGCTATTACTTGAATTTATTTTTCTGTGCAATGGGAGCATTTCATGAGTACAGTATTTTTCCTTTAGTTCGTAATTTTTTCTTAAGAGGACAATAATAGGCAATACTTCTTACTTCAGCATTATTCCTGGAAGTCTTAACATCCCAGTTTTATGCATGGTAAGTACACTTTTTCATATTAATCAAATTTACAGATATGTACGTGCAAGCTCTGCAAAATGCTGGCTCTGCTCATGTATTAAGAAGAACCCCATGCACAATATCAGCAACAAGTGAACATATAAGTGTGTGAATAACTTGGTTTGCAAGAATAGGTCCATTAACTTAAATAAAAGAAATTGCACTCTAGTGATGAGTGCACTGTAGGTCCTGCCATGTAAACTTACCCTTTTAAAGGACACTTACCTGTATTTAGACTGGGTAGTGGTAGCAGATTCAGCTGTGGCAGGCAGGAATACAGTACAGGCTGCAAAACCCATACAAGAGGTTGGATAGATATTTGGAGGGGTTTTGCAGGCTGTACAGAGCTCTGTGTTGCTGCGACTATACTGTAATCAGTCCTTGAAATAGTTTTCTTAAAACTGCAGCCATGACAGGATGGACTTAATCTCTGAATATGTGGTGGCTCAGCTCTAATCTGCTGTTTCTGAATTGTCCTTAGAACAGTCACAAATCTGTTTCCATCACCCTAGCCAGGAACTGAAGGAAAGGAATAGGTGTAATGTCAAAACTAGAACACAGGTTATGGCTACTTAAGAGACAACTTCTAAAACTTGAGTTTTCCTAAGTTCACCCTTCAAAATGAACCAGATTTATCATGAACAAGTATTTATGCTATTTCAAACCAAGATAATTATGGTGTATCAAACACATGTTTCTGTGAGAAGAACACATATTTTACAAAATTGTTGAAGGCATTACAGAAAAATAGCAACTCGTTGTTGAAGCATGCAAAGATTCCTATTCAATTTTGGTATTTTTACATATTTTTTTGCCAAGGATACTTCTGTCATTCAAGAAAAGCCCTGGGTTCCCTTTCTGATTGATGTTTGATGATAATACAAAGACTGACTCACTTTTTATATAGACTGTTTTCCTCAAATCCAAACAGTGTCTCAAGACACTCACTGCAGTGCAGGAGGAAGCAGCATTCAGTATTTTTTGTTTAGGACCATTTTCTCATAAAACAGACAGACTTCTGAGACAAACAAATACAGCTTTATGCCAATGACCAGGACCAGCAAAAGCAGTGTGAAACTGGCTGGGACCAAGACGTAGGAATGTATGGAAAATCCTCCTAGCAGCGTGAAAGAGGACGTGGCACAAGCAATAAAAAGCTAGTTTGATTTTGACTATTACTTACATTGCAATATTCTACTTGTGTCTAATTATTTAAAGATACCAGCATTTCAGTTGGCCCAGAACGAAGCCGGAGGCTCAGAGCAGTGTTCTGCCAGTGCATTATGTGCAGGCAGCCAGTTGACATTTATGTTGCTTTGGAGTAATATATCACAAGGAGAACAAGCAGTTGCTGTTCCTGATGATGTCAAGGTGATGGCACGATGGAAGTCTTCATACTATCCCTGGAATCGCAAGGCAGGAGACACCCGCTGTCTGGGCAGCCGCAGGCGAGGGCTACTCTGCATAGTAGTCACTGTGCTCTTGGAAATCAGAGAGGACATATCTGAAGTCAGATAAAACAGGAGTGGGTCCAAGCTTTTGCAACAGCCCTAGGCTTTCCTGCATGCTGTTTTAAAGGTCTCTTTAATTTGTGTTTATCTCTTTATTCCCCACTGCTGGCTATGGCCAGAGCTCTGGAGGAAGGACAGCTGTTTCCCTGCTAGAAACTAGAAGCACATACTGTGCCAAAAACACAGGATTTCTATTTAATGAGAGGTTTCACAATAACTCCAGCCAAGAGACTCTGACAAGACTTGAATAATCACTCCAGCTTTGGCACTTATCTAAAGCACAACTAGACACTTCTCTAGCTGTCTAATTCAGAGTGAGTGTCAGAGAAATGAGAAGCCGTTTGCACACAACAGGGGCGGTTGGGTCCGTGGATTCAGAGACCAGCCTTCGGCAGGGCTCACTGGGGGCTGGGAGGAAGAGACAGGCAGTGGCTGGCTCTGCCCCTCACCACGATCTGCCCCGCAGAGTGGCTAAGCTAGCATGAGAAAGCACATTAGTAACAGATTACCTCCCCTCTGCTCTGTAACTCCTGGAAGCAAGGGTGATGCAAGGAGGATCCCTCTTCTCAGGGGTTTGCCTCCAGCTCAGACCGGCAGCTCACTCCTGTCCCAGCCCAGCTGATCTATCACCTGTTCCTCAGAGCTCTGCACAAAAGCTACGTCCCAGTCCTGTTACACCAGAAAACAGAAAGGGAGAAAAAAGATAGAAACTCTAGCTTTATAGAGGAAGACAGTGCAGCACAGCACTTATGCAAGAGGATAAGAGCAACAAGAGATTTAGAATTCATCAATTCTTAATTCTTACAAGGTTACAATAAGGACAAATAGAAGCCTAGTCTATTGCTAAAGAGGGGGGAGCATACCATTATTCCAGCAACACCGACACTTCTGCATATGTTCAGAAGAAAGCCTAAGCTTCTGTAAATGTCAAAAGTTGGAAAAGAGACAAAACAAAAGAACAGAAATGTTGTGATCATTAAACAGACCAGAAAGAAAACTGGGTAACTCTAGATCTGGCAGCCTGACTTCAGTTCCAGGTAGAATATTAGCAAAACCTGAGAGGAGCATCTATTTTTACTTGGATAAAGCAGACAAACATATTGGCTTAAAGACAAGGGGGATTTGTGAATGAGATAATGCCAAAGAAATCTGATAGCTTGTTTTAATATGGTATCTGAGTGGGTGGGCTTTTTATAAAAAAGACCTGTGCTCTATGGAAACAGTTTAAATAATGCCTAGACAAGAATTCAATAAAGTGACAAGCAAACACTTTACACACATAATGTGTTCTCACAGAAAGTCCTTGTACTTCTTTAAAGGCTATCTTTTTGCCCAAGTATTTTCTTCATAATGAGGCAAAATGGATTTTGATCAACATAATTCAGAAAACAAACATGGGGTAGATATAGTAAAAGACAGCAGACTCTCCCACTTGACATTTCTTTCTCTTTCTTTTCCTCTCCTCTCTCTCTCTTGCTTCCATCCTCCTCTTTCACCTGTTCTTTTTCTCTTTCTATTTCTCCCTTTCTTTCTCTCTCCCCTATTTTCCCTCTCTCATACATGCTTTGCATATAAACTCATGCTTTCATGCTTCCTAGTGTGTTGGAATGCTCACCACAGGCTGCTGAGATGAGCCCCATTGAAGGGGCACACTTAGAAGAACTTAAAAGGAGGAGAAACTCAATATTCAGTGTCTCAAGAGATGGAATCAGTGCTTAATTTACTAATGAATTATACCCATGGATTATTATGTTCACACCAAACTTTTTACTGGGATAAACCCATGGCAGTACTGAAGTGACTCAAAACTGCATCAGACCAGACCTCCTCCACTCCACTATGTATGGGATGGGCCTGTTGGAAAGCATTTCTTGGCAAAATCAGGCAATATGTGCATGTCCCTACCTGAACAGAGCCTGCATGACCTGCCTGGACAGAGCTACAGCAAGTTTGGTTTCATTTTCCTTGTGCATGGGTTTTGAATTCAAAGTGAGAACAGACATGGTTCTTGTTGTGTGGGATGAAAAGAAATTCTTTCTTTCCATAAACCAATAAAGCAATGGAATGGCACAGCAATGTGTCCTCTTTTTTCCATGTCGGAAGATATTAGAACCACTTTGATTTTTCCTTGCAGCTCTAGGGGACAGTGCAAGAAGCTGCATGCCAGGAAAATTCAATTGAAAAGGCATGTTCTGGTCTCAGCTGCTGCCATGGCTCAGCCATGGGCTGGCTGATCCCCCTTCCCCACTTTCCTCGAGCAAAGTGTTGTCTGTGTGCTGTGGCACAGCTTCATGTCCCACACAAAGCAAGGCAGCAGCCACAGGAGGTTCCCATTCTCTCTGCTCTGCTTTGCTCTCTCCCTCCTGGCAGTGCAAGGCCATTGCACGTGCATTTGATCAAGATCCAATAAATTTTATTAAGTCTTCCTGAACAACTGAGCTTCTCGTATATCTACAGTTTCTCTGACACAACCTATTTGCTCTAATAATTTTTCACAGATGGATTGCAAGAGCTTTATATATTTCTCTAAGGCTTCTGGATGCCTCTAATGGCTGGATGGATGGGACCACAGGCAAAATTTCAGAACAGCAATGTTGGTGTCATAGTTCATGTACTCATGTGTCCATTAGCATACACAGCAGATACAGAGAGAAAGGTTATGGAAATCCTAGAAAACTCCTTGAAATGACATCATTGCTTATGAATTTGTATATAGAAATCTAATACATAGAGGCTGCCTGATTAGGCATAGTTCTGTGCCTAACTGCTGCCTATCAATGTCTTTGCCCTTTATGATCTAAGGATGGGGGGGGGAAAAAAAAGAAGAAAAATCGAAGGATAAGGTTCTAAAATTGTCTGTGTCTGGAACAGAGAATTTAATCCCTGCTAGCACCGCAAAATTTATGCAGTCTCTTCTGTGAGCACTGTGCAGAGCTGCAGAGAACTCTGAGAATGAGTCCTCCTGGAAGCACGCTCACCTGGGCTGCTTCAAGTGCCAGTTTTACTTCCTTAAGCACAGTCCTGTGCAAAATTGGCTTTAATGACTCTCCATGGGAATGAGTATGTTGACTGGAGCAAGTGTTTGCAGGATGGTTCTCCCTGCCTTGTGTTTAATGCAGGACCCCAGCGTGAGAAGCTGTCACAGCTGTAACATGTGCAATGGTATATGAAGAAAAGGTCACGCTCCCTGCTCTGGTGTGAACGTACAATCGCCTTCTTTGCTTAGTGATTTCAGAGCAAGACTTGCAACTCAGTCAAAACTGAGAGCCACAGCTCAGGCTAGATGCTGAGGTGAACACTCAGTAATTCTCCATGGATGGGGATTTTGTTGCAGAAATTGTGAGTGAAGCCAAAGACACAGTAAGCTGGCAAAAACCCCAAGTTCTTTCCCCTTCTAGAAAATATTGCAACCACTTGGATGAGAAAGAATTGTGAACCACACAGGTGTGCTGCATTTCTGCTCTCTGCCAAGGCTCACTTAATAATTTCTGAGCATCAGAATCATTCATTCAGAGCACATTGTGACTTCCAGAGATCAGTGATGGAAATTAAATTCTCAAAATCAAATAGGATCAGTTTGTTTTCCAAGCTTCAGCCCAGTGACGAGTTCCCAAATGACTGAGGCTTCATCCCCAGCTGATTCCCAACTGTGCCTAAGAAGTCAGAGCCCTGCCAGACTTAAAGGAACCTCCTCTTGCATGTATTGCACTGCTAAGCAGAGCAGGGCCTCAGCATATTGTGAGGACAGAACCAACATTTCCCAAATATTCTTTCCTCCAGCCTATGATCTGAGAAGTTAATCTCAAAGGCGGCACTCAGTACCTACGTTCATGCACGTATGCCCTTACACCCAGCCCAAATAAAGATCCCTATCCATATGTACATGGATATATATGGACTGCTATACGTACATGTAAATGTATGCATATTAACACATGTATATCAGTGGGTGCTTAGAGGTAAACAGAAGCACCACTAAGTTTCTAATGGTCTTCTCAGAATTTTATCTCAGTTTCTTTCAGCTGGATTTAATTCAATTTTAATTAAATAATCTACAGTAGTTATTTATTTAATCCTTTTCATGAGTTTTGACACTGTTTCTCTCGTACCTACAGGTTTCAGTGTTTATCGACTGCTCCCATCCTGCGATTATTACTTAACATTACTTATTACTTCTATAAATTATTTGCAATAGCAAATGCTGTAACATAAAATCATTTAAAAAAAAAAGCTAGGAGAAATCCCAAAAGACTGTTTCAAGCAGTCGCCATCCTAAGGAAAAATCACTTACCATTGCATGATTCCTGGGCTTTTTTCCCTAACCTGACCACAAACACCTCCAGGGCTGAAGGAGGTGTACCTTCTCTAAAGATGTCCTGCATTGCTTCACTGCCCTCACCCTCTCAAAATTCTTTCTAACAACTGAATTGAATCTTGCTTGTTAATTTACCTGATACCATAGTGGCAAATGCTGACTTTTAGGTGCAGTAGAAATGTTTTCAGGGAAATTTACAGGGAAACTATGGAAGAAAGTAATGCACTCTTTATCTTAGCATTTGGGAAATTACTTTTATATAATTTTTGTAACTGGAGAAAAGGCCTGAAACATTCATGAAGATTGCTTTTTCTGAAGTTTATGTTATCACTGGTGACGTTTAATGATGAGGTTGCAACAATCTCAATAAGTCATGCCACACAAGGGAATTAAAAAGAAAATCAGGCAATTTGTAAAAATTTATTTAAGAACCATCATGTTTTATTTCTGCAGGATTTTCAGTAGTTATTGTTATTACAGATGAGACCTTGATACTCCTAATAACACCAAATGTTATTTTGGGCATCCATTCACATAATACTTTTGTAAGAAAGAGCTATGCCAGATTACCAGTGGGATGTGATTTGATACGAGCAACTTATCAAGAACTGACATCAGTGTTTCTATTTTCATTGCTGAAAAATTTCTATACAAAGCTATAAAACATTCATGTCTTGCAAGAGGAAACAGATGAGGTATACCTTACACACAGATATGTGGTGCAGTTACTGGAAAAGGGAAAAGCTGATCTGGCAGCATTGCTAGCACACTGAGCATGGAGTTGTCCTGGATCAAAGGCATGCTAAAACTTTCTCTAGGTCCATCCAATGTCAGACATGAACCCATACCATTGAAGGCTGGTACACAGTGAGGCTGGAAGCTTCTGGAAGGACTGCAGAGAAAGAACATTAGCAGGTATTGGCTGATAGGAACGTGGGACTAGAAAGGGCCAAAATACGGGAGATGACCAGAGAGAAGGGAAAAGGATGGAGGGAAAGGCATTGGGAATTACATGAACTGTACACTGAGCTGAGCACACACAGGCCTAAGGTTCCTTACAGAAATGCCATATACATGAGCTCATGGACCGAGTTAGAACACTGCTACAATTGCTTTATACCAAAAGGAGAATCTTTCCTTCCCATAGATATTTGTGTTCCCAGATCTCTGAAATAAAGCTTTAGCAAAATTAAGGAGTGCTGTTTGCATCCTATCTGTCCTTCCTACTGCAAATACCATAAAACCAAGGTCCCTGGACAATGGCTTCTCACAGAGCTCTCAGCTCCCGACAAGCAGAAGTTGTCAATTAGCTGGCATCCCAAACTTTTCCTAAAGAGGAAAGCAGAGCAAGTTCTTCTGTCCATGTGAGCAAACCCATCTTTTAAAGCTAAATCTTAAATTGCATACAAAGAGCATGAAAAGAATGCAATAGCTCTACTATGATCTAATTTATACCCTTTATTTGCAGCAGCAACTCATTCTGGTGATCAAAAGGTCATTAACCTTTAAAAAATGAAGCTTCAACCAAAAGGATTTAAAGGGGTTTAGTGTTGAATTTTACAGACATTGCCAAAGTGTAATCTGAAGTCTTACATTTTTGTTCCCATCTTCAGCATGCCAAAGCTTGAATCATAAAGTTAGCACTCAGCATCTTGGCTGTGGGTCAAGATCAGCTGAAGTCACATGCAGGGTAAAGTGGTGAAGGTGACTTTGCTTCTACCTGGCTCAAACAAAAAGAAGTACTCATCCCTGCAGCAACTTGTGAAGGACTTAACCTTGTAAGTTTGTGACAAAGACTCCGATTCCAGTTTTTCCACATCTAAATACTCTGTTTAATATCCAGAGTAAGAAAGTGTCAGGCAAGACTGGATGTAAATTCATCACTGACGTGGGACATACAGTGCTGAGCTTTCTGATCATATGATTGACAACTGGCAAGAGCCTGCATTGTTTCTCTGTTACCTAGTGAGTATATTTGCAAGGTATTAGGAGCATGTCATGTGTTGGTACAGGGCAAGAGAGAAAAAGACTGAAAATCAAACAGCAATAAATATCCCTATCCAAAAGTGTGTTTCCTGGCAACATTAAGTTGAAGAAACAATCAAATGCAAACACCAATTTTTAATAACCCTCATTCTCATGGAGTTGGGTCTGAGTACAGACTTCTCAATGTGCTTGTCCCTAAATGGAGCAGACAAGTTACAGTGCCTTTTGGAATTTGAAACATTGATTTTGTGACTCCTAGGCTAGACCAGCCATAACAAGATAGTTAATTAACTGGATGTATTCATATCATGATCAAAGCAGTATATGAAGCCTTTGTGTGCCTCTTTTTGAAATGCTCTGATTAAACACTTGTGACTCCTCTGGAACTGGGAAAGAGCTTCAACCCTCCTGCAATGCTGCAGCTACCAAACAGCACCAAAGAAGAGGTGTCCCTGCAAGGCAGGTTATCCTCACCATCAAACACTGCCAGCCTTTCCTGCACTTTCCCCAAGATCTCAGCATGGCCCACTGCTGGAAACCAGAAACTGAAATGGCCCAGCAGCACCATCGAAAAAAACCAAAAAACCCAAACAAACAAACAAACAAGAAAACCCAACCTGTATTCCTACACCCTATTACTTGCTGGGACCAATCCCACCAGGACGCCCTGGGAGCTTTGACATGCTTCTGGGAACCTCAGTTTCCTTCTTCTCCTGCACTCCTGCAGCTCTACATGGCAGCTCAGAGGGGGATGATTTTACCTTCACAGGTGGATGCATGAAGCATAGTATGATAGTTCCCACACAGGTTTTTTTTTTTTCACAAAACATGCCCTGGACCAATATTTCCCTGCTTAGAAAAGTCTTAATCAACTGGAGCAAACTTCCATTTCTATTTTACCTTCTGGTGTCACAGACACCTCTGGTAAATTGGGATGGGGTGAGTAGAAATGTTCCTGCTGTCCCTGCAGAGGTGGGTGACTGGAGTCACTTTGGGGCAATGCAGAGCCTAGGGAAACAAGAAATAAAACAGAATTTCCTAATGGAATATTAAGCCACTGCAAAGAATCTATGTTAGAATCAGGAAAAAATACGAAAACACAAATTTTATTGAGATATTTTATCTACAAGATGATGTGAGTGTGTATGGTAGGTATGAATGTGGTTCCTTTATATGTAATTACTAAGAACATCCCTTCTATCCTGCATTTGAGTAGAATTATTTCCAACCAATTCAAAGTAGCACTCTCTTCAACTTTCAGGCAAATATCTAATTATGCATTGTTTTATTTGAAACTACAACACATTTTCCATCTATTATCAAATATTAGCAAAAGTACAGCTAAAAGTAGAGTTGCTTTACTCCTTTTGTATTGTAATGGAAAGCCCTCAAAACAATTAAAACAGTAACAGTTCTGAGTAATAGTAGAAGTCGGAATGAGTATCTATAAGTAAATTTCTGTCTCTACAGCCACTTACACCTCTCACTACCTTAAAATTCAAAATTGATCCTGTCCCACACACATAAATCATACAAAAATTTAAAAATACACTGATTTTCAAAGGGCAACATGATTTGAAAAGTATTTTCATGAGATACAGTTCACCTGCCTGATGAACCACTTACACAAACAATTGAACAGCAATAAATAGATATGATATTAAAGAGGTAGAAAGGGTTCAAATGGCCTGTGCCTTTCTCTCTTTTCTTGGATTTAGAAAATCTAAATATTTACTATTTTGGTGTCCAAGAATTGCACATAAACTTTTATGTTCATGCATACATACTGCATTAATCAACATAAATGATGTGAATATATAAAAACTTTAAACTCTTCGAGTCCTTGAGTTATGCATATATGTATTCCCCAACTCTTTGAAAATCTACACGAAATAAATGTCATGTTTGGTCTTGTCATCACATAAATTGCATATTTCTTGAGCTCCTGACCAGCTGGACTGCATTTAGCCAGTGGGTCCCCTCTGTACAAGCCTGCGCCTAGAAGGACTTACATCAGTTTTCCACCATACAAAATTAAGACTTACAGATGGAAATCCCTGTAGGACTGAAGCCTAATCTACCTTCCCAGGAAGCACTGCTGCATTCCAGGCCTCTGGATATCTTTTAACAGCTGTTGTTGGAAAATTAACTATGACGCAGTAGTATGAAGGCACATGTTCATGTCCAGTCCCAGGGCAGGCATTCATGGCCTTGGCAGACTGTGACTCTCAAATGAGGGCTTCTCTGCTTCCAAAACGTTCTGGTCCAAGTCTCAGGTTGATGAGTCAGTTCTCTGACCCAAACCCAACATCCATACCTAGAAAAATAAAAAACATAAGAATGGGAGAGCTTTGGCACTGGAAAGTAAGAAATTCACCCTCCTCATGGTGGATAGTACTTCTTCCAGTCTCATTAAAAGATCATTAATATAAGAGCTTGAGGTAATTTTAAGTACTTTTAAAGGTGTCATTTTTTTCAAGCGATCTGGCTGTTATTTTTTCTTGCAATTAAAATGAATGCAGAGCTTTATGGCAGGTGGCAACACCTTTCACACCTAATGCTGGAGGGTCAGGTTTCAGGGATATTTGACTTCAGCCAAGTAGAGAGTGGCAGAAGTCTAAATCTCAGCAAAGGGGAAGATTAATGTGGGTACCCTGGAACACCTGCTGCTGAAGCCATTAGTGCTTTGGACACTCTCCTGCCTACTCTGAAGATGGTGTGAACTGTCCTCTTCCCCTTTGCAGAAGGAGAATCAGGCCCTTACTGAACAAGATTAATAGGAGCAAGTCTGCACGCATTGATTGTGTGCTGCTGTCCTCACCATGTCAGAGGGCAGGCCAAGGGCTGAATTACAGCTACCCGTGGACTCCAAAATACGAGAAGAAATCAAACTGACAGATACACACTGGAAATTAAAGCATGCTGTGTCTGAGAGAAATCAATACAGAAAGCAGAAAGACTTATGTTACCAGTTACTTGCAGCCTGCAACAGTCCAAATCCTGCAGAGCTGTTTCATTACAACATTTCTTTGCTTAGTCCAGATAAAGAAGTCCTGCCACTTTGACCACTGGCAGTACACTCATGTAATGCTTATTCCAGAGTAAGTGTGGATTTCTCAGAGACCCACAAGGAATCAGAACTCACACAAGGAGAGAGAAATACTGATGTAACAACAGGGGTTTAAATTTAAATTTTGGCACATAGTTCAGCTCTGCAGACCAGAGCTATGTAAGAAGTGGCTTTTTTTTGCACAGAGATCAGAGAGGGAATTTAAAGGTTCACATATGCCAAACAATACCCTGAAGAAGCAATTCCTTCATCCCTCTCTGCAAGTCAATAACCACTTGTAGTGGATGAGTTTGCCTCATTATGAAGCATGTTGATGTTTGTACAGAAGATGGAGATCTCCTCACTATTCTGCATCTCTTCAAAAGTGCTGGTTTTCCAACAACCTCAGCTCTGCCAGATGCTGGTTCCTTTGTTCAAAAGTGTTAGCCTCACTGGGTGCAGACTGGAAACAAAATTTAAAAAGTTAAAAACTAGAAGGCAAACCACATCCTTCAATTATTATTATTATTATTATTATTACTATTACTATTATTATTATTTCTCATTGTTTTAAAGCCATCTCCTGTGTCTTCTGGCTCTCAGGATGACTTGAGAGATTAGTCAAATCTGTAAAGAATTGTATCTTCTAATTGTGATTGATTTTTTCTGCTCTAATGAGGCAGAAAAGTCAACCTAGATCCTCAGACTACTACACGCTGCTAGTACTCTAAATAGATTTGCTGAGTTTTCATTTCCTCTGAAAGAAAATCTTGTATGGCTTCACCATCACTCTGCTTGGAGATAGTACCGTAATGATCAGCTACATTCCACTTTGAACTGTTATTAATATTCCCAATATGTAATTAAAGCCTCTAATTCTACACAGAGATATCCTGAGAAACAAGCAGCTGTCTTTTTTATTTTATTGTGGTTCTTGAACTCTTGGCTCAGGTTATGTGTTTCTGGAATGTCAAATAAGGAATTTACTTTTCCATCCATCAGTTTACACTCTGCGTGCAGTTCGATGGCATCTTGCTAATACAGTCTGGTTGCACTGTAATTCACCTTATAATCCATTGTATCAACACTGGCTGTTCAATGTGTGACTTCCTAACAAGGTGGCTGGTGCCTCTTAGGTGCTGGATTGCCTTGGGAGAGTGGTATTTTAAAATGTATGCCCAGCATCAAAGCTGTCTGGCTTGAAATTCCCAACTGTCATAATTAGATATAACTTCCTTCACTAGAAAAAAGCAAAAGAAATGCTCTGCTCAGGCAAAAAGTTGTCCATAGGACAAGGGGAAATGACCTCAAGTTGTCCCAGGGAATGTTTAGACTGGATATTAGGAACTATTTATTCACTGACAGGGTTGCCAAGCACTGAATACGCTGCCCAGGGAATTGGTTGAGTCACCATCTCTGGAGGTATTTAAAAGACGTTTGGATGTGGTGCTTAGGGACATGGTCTCGTGGTGGATTTGGCAGTGCTGGGTTAATGGCTGGACTCGATGATCTAGCCGTTCTTTTCCAACAATTCTATGATTCTGTGATCCCACATTTCAATCTCATATGAGCTGTTGAGTTACATGAACAGCCTGTGCTGCCTCCAGGTGTGCTGCACGAGTCCATGGGGCACTGCTCACTTCTCTTTTGGGCACTTTCAGTGTGTGGATTGGATTCTGTTAATTATTTTACTTATTTATTTGATGCCTCAGAAACAGCAGGAAACTGGATCAGCACATGGCAGGTCTGACTGTTGGCTGCAGGACAGGCTCTGGATGCTGGAATTCTCCCCACCTGCCACTGATCCGTGCACATCTGACCGTGTCTCACGAGTGCCCTGCTCTACCTGTAGATACCATGGGGATAATGGGATTTTTGCAGAGCCCTTTGAAATCTACCAGTGAAGGTAAAAGTGAGGCAATAAAAGATAGGACAATATCCTAAGATAGGCACTGTAGTGCTGCTGATGCACATTTATAAATCAAGGATGAGATCACAGGTACTACTGCCAGCTTTTGGTCCAAATTATGCCACATGAAATTCACAGTAGGTAAGACAGCTAAACGTTGGGTGAAATAAGATCTAAAATGGTGGTAGATTTCAGCTGAGGTCCTCACACAGGTGGAAGTGAAGTGCCTGTGAAGTGTCACTTGCAGGAGGCCTGCTGGTAACTCACAAGAAAGCTCTGCTGGACCTAAGAAAGCCAAGAAAACGATGTCTCTTGGCAAACGCCCTCTGCTGTCACTATCAACAAGAGATTTCTCTGCATAGTGCACTCACTATTCAGTTTGTCAGGCCTTCTGTAATATACGTGAGACCTTAAACACAATATTTAATGGAATATTGCAGGAAATATTTCAGTCTGAGATGCAGAGTGAAAGGAAAACTGAAGATCATTGTCCAAAAAAATATTTAAAATGCAAATTTTGTTTTCTGATCCCAGACTCTGTCCAACGTCTCAAGCAAATCTGTTCATGCAGACAGCAGCAGGCACACACAATGTCATTGCCCTCAGCTTAGTCATGGATGTCAGAATCTGCTCCTGCAGTTTTAAAGACAATGTGGGCTTTTGCCTTGACCTTCTCCATAAAAGAAAGTTTGGAAACTAGGACAATTGCTACTAATGGAACATAACTAGAAAATAGCCTGAACAGCCAGCTTGAGCTTCAGTGTTACCCTGATACACCAGCAAGTGTTTGCAGTCAGTCATCTATTAGGCAATTAACTATGGTTGTTTAGACCTTATCAAGAATAAAGGGGCAGCTCTCACTAACAGAAAACCAAAAAACCAAAAACCGAAAAAGAATAATGCATAGTTTTGTTTACATGTGGCACTTAGGGTGCTTCAACAATCCATGGGGCAGTTTCTTGGGAAAAAAAAAGCCTCACCACTGTTTGTAGTGTTTTCCATTCTTCTTATACTCACTAAGCAATGCACTAATGGTAAATCCACACATGTAGATCTGTGATGTGCTAGATCTCAGCTTGTAAGTAGTGGGAATTTGTAACCCAACGTTCTCCATAAGACAGCCTCCATCTGCACGTGGGATGGCAGGGCAGTCTGACTCCTCTGCCACCAGAATGCACATCTGATGTCTGACAAGTTGGAGGCAGGTACTTGATGGGTGCTCAAAGGGCTGCCAAAGGGAAGAAGTTTCACTGGAGTCAAATTCAAGACAAACCAAATGAAATCAAATTATTTTTCATCTGGAAGCTAAGAATCTCTCCTGCTATTGTTCTACTGAACAGCACACACATATGCAAGTACTGCAGAGGCTGGGCAAGATGGGGTAGATAAAATACGGTACTGAAGTGTTCTAGTTCTGCCTTCTTCACAGAGTCTGTAAAGCTATTGATGTAATTTCTGCTTGCTGGAATCCTGAAGTCTAAATCAGAAAGATCAGCTTTATTTCTTCCTCATGCATCACCCTCAGCCATATTGGCTGAGCCAGATTTATTTTGGAGAAGACACTGAGCTTGAGGTGTAAAACTGACCATTGTTCGGGGTAGTCAGCACAGAGCTGTGATCTGCTGACATCATGTACCTGCTTTAATTTGTGGGTGTTGTTGTCACCATTGTGTCACGACACTTTCTGTATCTGTCACAGCTGGAACTGGACAGGTGGTGATTTCCAAATGCAGTGTTGCTTCTGCCACATCTGCAGCAGTGCGGTGCACGAAGATGAAAAAAACTAAACACAGTGGGGAAGAAAAAAAACCTACAGGGACATTGGGAGAACAAATGACCTGGAGGCCTGCGTCACAGCCCCGTGTGAAGAGCTGTCCGCTGGTGCCATCTTGTGGGTCCAGAGACACCACCCTTTCCAAAGAGGCAGAGCTCACCTCCACCAAGGTCCAAGCGCCCTGACTTAAAGTCTGGCTCTCTTTTAGTGCTATTTAACATGCTTCATACTTACTTCTAAGAGCAGACATCTTTCATCTTAACAAAGTACCAACCCTAAACCTTGAATTTTGCTTAGGCAGAGTGTGTTGCATTGTGTCTACTACATAAAATTATAACCCTGTACAAGTAAACAGGAGTCAGAGCAAGCAGCAACTATCAAAGTCAATGAATTTCATCAAACATATCAGGCCACCATTTATACCTCTTCACAGAAGTTAATTTTGTCTTTATTAATATCCAGGCCTACACGCTGCAAAATGCAGAACTTGGAACTGAACACAGTTGAATGGAAATGTTTTAGCACAAAAGACAACTTATATGATGAAACAAGTTGATCAGGTAACAGAAGTATGAGAAAAAGTAGATTTCTAGGTATTATCCTGGCATAAGGGGTTACTACTCTCTTTTTACCTAAATTTAGTTCTTCTTCCCCAGGAAGAGAGTGTAGAATCACTGAGCCTTTCAGCTACATTCCCATTTAGAAATAGAGCTGGAGAAGTGAAATTTTATTTATAAAGTCATAAGTCCAGAAATAAATGGCAAAGCTATGTTTGTTAGGTGAGTACAGAACTGCTGGATAAAAGTGGAGCTTCTCATATTAGTGGAGGAAGAACTGCACAAAACTTAATGAAAAGCACAATCCTTTACTAACTCTCTCATGGTCCCAATGAATCCACTGCCAACAATAAAATGTGCACTTGGCAATCCTAACACCACATGTCAAGATCTGTGCTAAGATATGTTAATTTAAGTGATTAAGGATTAACAACTTGGTGAACAGGTGCACCCTCATGTGGACTCTATCATTCAGCCAGGCATTCACTCAGAAAATGTCCTTTTATAAAGAACATTGCTGAAAAAAGCAGAGAGCACCTTCATGCAGTTGGCAAATATCTTCCCTTTCTAGTTTAGGGAGTGCAGCAATCATGGTAAAACATCATCTCAATTCTGATTGGAGATATGCATAAAACTTCCAGTGAGTGTTGTCACAAGGGGATCTTTGATGTCCACTAACAGACAAAAGCCTTGACCCTATTCTTGCATACACCAGCTTGAAACTACAATAATTCCTTTGATTAACACCGTGGAGAATAGAATGTGTTCTACAGCTGCTGGATTTCTTCAACAGGCAATGACTGTATATCATTAACTTCAAAAGGAACAAAACTAGCCAATATAATTTTTTAAACCTTCCTCTTCATGTGTTTGCATGATATCTTAAAGGAAAAGCTATGTACAGAGAAGAGTGTCTGTGCTGGAAAGTATTGCTGGATAACAAAGGCCTGTTTATGTGGCAGGTAAGCCTAGCTGTTGGCATGCTGTAATGCATAACCATTGTTGTACATGTAGTTATTGTAACTGGTCCAGTCATCTGCACACTGATATTCTTGATTAGTCTGAATGTAGGGATGATAAATGGTTTCTTTTCCCAAGAAATAAGATGGAGCAAGTCTCTTTAAAACAACAGCACTGAACTGGTATGTCAGCTTCCTACGGATCTTAATGATTTCACCTGTTCTTCCGTAATTCCGCAGTGCTCTGGCCATTTTCTGATAGGTCATGATCTTGCGGTTTCCCTTTCTTTCGCCCCACAGTTCTGCAAGTTTCTCCTTGTTTTTGGAGACAAACTGAAAGACACCATTTGGTTTATCCACCCACTGGATGCAGTTTGCCATAGCTGGATCATACAGAGACTCATGGAGGTATTCAAATAGTCGAAGGGGTTTTCTACCTGTAGAGAAATAAATCACAAAAGGTCAGAACAGAACTCATGCTTGCTTTAAAAGATGAGCAGTTGTCTTTTTTTCTTGGAAAGGGTCTTACAGGCAAAAGCATAGCTAAACCTAGTACCCTGTCCCAAATTAGAAGATCAGTATAAACTATTCAATGGAAGACCAGCAACAGCAAATGGGAACACAGAGATGTGAGCAACACAGAATCACGGGATAGTCTGAGTGGGAAGGGACCCAGAAGGATTGAGTCCAACTCTTAAGTGAATGGCCCACACAAGGATCAAACCCACAACCTTGACATTAACAGCACCATGCTCTAGTTCTGAAGCGTGTACAGATCTGTGGTGACAGAAAGGGATTTGGTCATTAGAGTTTCAAGAGCAGGGTATCTGGGGATCATGACAAATATGTGGTGACTTCACTGTGTGGCAGGTCTCAGAAGCCACTTTCATCAATCTTCAGACACATGCTCTGCAGATGCACAGTTAAGGAACTCATACTAGGAAAATACATCCTCAGACAGGGCAGAAAAGAGATTCTGGAGAGCCAATCTGAACATTTTTGAAGAAGTAATTTCCCTGTTTAATCAAAACTCAGAGATTTTGAGATAGTTCCGTTTTGTCAGGTTTGTTTCAGGGATGTTTTGGGGATGCAAGGTAGTCTCTGATATAAGAAAGGGCAAGTGGGTGAGCAGGAACAGCAGGCTAGTTTTTAACCAGAAACCTCATGCAGTCAAAAAGGAGATAGATCTTCTGGTATGCTGTGATATTTAAAAATAAACTGCATAAGTGTCAGTTTGCATTCCCATGCAGAATAAAGCAAGCTTAGTACTGAAATATTTGCCAGTTAACTAAGTGCTTCTCTCCACAGGTTCAGTTCTCAAACTTCAGTTTCCTAGTAAGGCTTATTTAGTTTCACTTATATCTTGTGGATCCTCCTCTATGAAGTATTTCTAGTTCCCTTCCCAAAGCCAAGCGGGGACCAAGAAGCTGCTGTAAGGAGGAAGAATTTAAGATTATCAGACAAAGAGGAACATTTTGCAGAAGAGAGAATCTATGCAGAAGAACATCTTCCACTTTAACCAAAGTGCAAATAAGCAGCTGCACCTAAAGTTCATAAAGTCTTGTCTTGTGTGGCTATTTTAAAGTAGGAACAGGGGAAAAGTGACAGTTGCTAAAGAACACTGAGGTCAAGCCAAGACATCTGTCAGGGATGACAGTAATTTTGTATCTGGTGATAAGGAAAAAGGAGAGAAGTAACTGTCGGACTGGGAAGAAGAAGAGCCTGAATTCAGAGGTACTTTCCAAAAGATTAATATAAAGTTTCATTATCTAAATAAAAATTGGCCTGTGACTGGAAGTACATATTCTACTAGAAATACATACAGTATTACTAGGAAGTTTAAAAGGAAACCCATGAAGGACACTACCTGGTCACAGTGGACCCTTCTTAGTAGGTGATCTCCTTAGGTCCCCTCCAACCTCAGTTATCTGATAAATTCATGGCAGAATAAATAAGACCAGGGGAAATCCACAGACTACTGTGGACTAAATTTCTGCTGGAAAATGATGGTGTAGCCATGTCTGCAGCACCATGTGATTTTGTCCTGTCTGGCCTCTTAGTTCAGCTGTCATTCCTGCCCAAGCTTTTATTTCTAGACACATCACCTTTACCTGATGTCTTTGTTGGAGAGGGCTTATTTGCTCTTATGTGCTTGTGCAGCTGTGTTTCCAGAGCCCAGCTGTTATCTCCAAAGTGCAACACACCAGTTTGAGCTGGGGTTACTTAACCCTAGATCTTTGTACTGCACCTCATTGCATAAGCCAGTGGTGTTCTGTACCAGGCCCTAAACACCAGTCTAAGCCAGCAGATGAGTGCCTGGTGACTGGAGACAAGCAGGTTCCTCCAGAAGGTGTTTTAGAGCATCTGCGTTAGGTTTCAGTGCTGAAATGTCCTGAAGCAGCCTAATTCTCTCAGGGAGGATGTATCTAATTCAATTCTGAAGTACCTCTTCACAGCCTCCACTCCACTGAGCTTTAGTTCAGATCATGGAATGGTTTTGTCATGAATTAACTGGACTCTTCTCAGAGGAAGCCCAACTCAAAAGATGCTTTCCAAAAGCATCTCTAAGTCAGTGTACCCTTCAGAACTTGTGATCAGCCTAAAGATTGTCCTAAATAAACTTTAGTGAAACACTTTAAACACAGGATTTGGGCCCTCAATACTGATGGTTTCATCCACAGATCTATTCCTCAAAAGCCACACTACTTACTAGTGTACAGAAAACCTCTCATGTCTCAATAAGAAACTAGGAGGACTAAATTTATTTAGTATAGTGGAAATGTCCCCCACATCACAGTTTCTAGACGGAATATCACCATGGACATAAAGAAGTCTGTAGGAGGACACAAAATAACTGGGTAAGAATAGTTAGTCACTCTGAAAATTTGTGCAGGTTGTCTTCTGGAAAAAAAGATTGATGACAGTGTAAAAGAAATGGGAAATAGGAAATGAAGTTTAACACAGTAGTAATAACTGAAGGTCACATCAGATACTGGCATGTAAAATTCCCCAGTATAACGCTGGATAAGACTTGGAAGAACAATATTTCTGGATGTGAAAGGTTTTCATTTGCAATGGTGAATTTCAGATATCTGAAGTAGAGAACTTAGAAAGAGAGGCTACTCTTCCTACCATCCCAAAGAGTCTATGGTAGCAATAGTAGTAGTAGTAGTAGCAGTAGCAGTAGTAGTAGTAGTAGCAGCTATTAAGCAAGAGAGACCAGAGTGTTCAGCATCAATGGGAAGAGTCAACACCAAAAACTGACACCATGTGGTTAAAGCTGAGAAAAGGGGATTTCAAAAAGCAGCTAAATCAGGAAGCTACTTAAAGAGACCCCATGATCAAAAGCAGGTACAGTAGCTCAGAGTGGAAGCTGTGGAAATCTCATCCAGCAGTCATAGAACGGACACTGAGTCCCTCTCCACCAAACAACCCCAAAAATGAATGCAATAAAAAAAAATGAAGTACTGCGATGACAATGTCATATGACCAATTCTTTGCAAAATAGATATCCATTCAAGTAAAGTCAACCAGAAGGAGCAGAAAAATAGCCATAAAAATGCACACCGCAAATGACAAAAGCTAAAAGGTGATTTGAAAAGTAACAAAGGCATAAAATCAGGTGTGCAAAAATATTCATGTATGTAAAAAACCTTCAAGAAAATCACTTCTTGTTGGGCCACATAAAATAAAATAAATTGTGTAAGTGGATAAAGATGTTATTGATAGCTAGATTTACTTCTCTGCATCAGACTTCATCCCAAATGATTTGAAGTGAAACAAATCTCTGGTTTGTTTTTCCATGTACTAAAGAAGTATGGAATAAGGTAATAATAGATTTATCACATCTTATAGGATTTAGCAGATGGGAATTAAACACCAGCAGTTGTATCCTAGTCTATTAATGTTCAAGTGGTTTTATCCTGTTAAAATTTTAAAAACAAAGTAGGACAAGAAGAAAGCATGATTAGACAAGAGATTTTTTTAAAGTAGCATAAAGTACACATCAATATATGATCTTTCTACAGACCTTTCCCTGCTTTTGGCTGGCCAGCAGCAGCATGCATCACTTGACTTTCTGGAGTATTCTGCAGTGTATGGTAGACAGTCTCATCTGCGTAAAAATCCCCTGCGCTGTTCTTCAAGAATTAAGACAATAAAAAGTTACTAATAGAATACATTCTCTGAATAAAAAGAAACTTGTGGCAATTAATTGCCTTAAGCCTTCAAAATGCAATTTTTCATCACCTCATCCATGGAAGACTTTTCTCAGCCACAAAGGCACTCAGTGTAGTGTATCAGTAACAAGCAGCACTAATTCATGTCCAGGGACAAGAGCTGCCCACCAGAGGAAAAAACTGAGAGGGAAAAGCCATAACTGCCTCAATCTGGACCTTGAACCCTTCTGCTGGAAGCAGAGAAGGAACAGTTTTCAGAGTTAGGAAAAGACAAGGGCTGCCTGGACAGTAGCCCCTGCAGACTCTGTAGTTCCCATGCCATGTTGTTGTTCAATCTGCTGGTTGAAAATGGGCTTTTGTGGAATCTGTTTCCCTGAAATTATCTCTCCTGCAATGCCCATTTTCCATCACTCCTGGAGACTACACTTCCAGTGTTTTTAAGAATGCATATGGACTCTAATGGCTGAAGCTGTGCTCAGAGTCCAGATAGTGCTGGTCCTTCCAGAACTTTTAAAGCAAACTGCTGTTGTAGAAATCAAAGTCATGGTTCTTTTTCACAGTGGCAGAAGCTACATCAAGGTTGGAAGTTGTTCTCTGCCTGTGCCCAGGTAATAAAAAGAAGCCCTTTTCCTTGTAACTAATTCCCTAGTAGGTTTGCTTGTTAGTTGTCATGTTACATGATGAACCACAGAAGAGCATCAGAAGCAAACAGCTGACTCATAAAAAGTATGTTATTAATCACATTTTGCACATTTGCAATCATACTTCCCAGGGCAGTTTCATCTGAATCATGCCTAGCCAGACCAAATTTCTCTTAGTGTTAGCATAATGATTTGTATTAGAAATCCCAAATGAGCAATCAGTTTTCCAGTTATGTCTGACTGTTATTAGCAATGAGTTCACTCACAATCACGTTTCTCCAGCTATACCCTTGCTCCTCCACAGATGGTGCTGCACAGTAACTGGGGCTTGCTCGGAGGTGGTGGTGGTGGTTGATCACAGTCAGGCAGTTTTTATAACCTGGGAATTATAGGAGGAGGGAGCAAAAACCAAGTGAGTAAAAAAGAGAGAAGAAAGGAAAAAAGAACACCACAACGGCAAATAATTTAACATGGTGCTGGGCCTGTCAAAAAGCATTTATCCTGTGGCTGCCTTCTAGATAATAAAGTGTCCAGAGCCAAGATGCTCCACATCAGCAGGGTATCCAGCAAATCTGTACTGCTACTCCTGATCACACCCTTGGGCTGGTTTTGTTAGCTTTCACAATAAAAAGCAATTTTTTAAAGATAAAATGACAGATATTGCATAGCATCATGAAATTGTTTGGTTACTAGATGACAGAGGGCCAAACAGATCACCAGACATAATGAATTGGATAATTATAGACTCCAATAATACATGTAGAAAGAAAAGGGACTGTCAGGCAGTCCTACAGGCCATTAGTACAATGCAAGTCAGAGTGTTCAATGGTGAATGAAGTAAAGGAGCAACAGAGCATCTGCAGTACCAGAAAGAATGACACAGAAGGAACTCAAGATCTTGGGATGCTTAAAAGAAGCAGAGGAGAACACCAGACTAAAGACATTGGGAAAAATACCCCATTGTAGGTAGTAAGAATAAGATATTGGAGGGTATGGGTACATCTATTGTAAGTAGAAATGTGGGTGCAGCTGAAGGACGGAATAAACACTGCACTGCAAGGGTTTAATAACTCTCTCCATCGGCTGTAACAACATATATAAGGAAGAAGATAGTGAATCCTCCAGCATGTGTAAATTACCACTGCAGTGGAGCCAAAAAATTGTTAACAACAGCTGAAGATACAGCCCTACTGGTCTTATTTATATTTCATTTTATAATATAAAACATGTAAATATGTAAATAAACTTCCTCATAAGAAATGCATTTCACACAAAAGACAGCAGGTATTTTGTTCTGGACTTAGGGAGTTTGTGATGCAGTCTCCTATTTTCCTTTCCTTGCATTTCTGCTTACAGTGTAAAAACAATAAACACAAATTTTAAATTTTATGGTAATTTAGTTACCAAAACCTTGCCAGAACTGGAACAATTTACAGCTTTCTTGCTTTTTAGGTTTTGTAAAATATACAACTCTTAAAGTCAAGAAAAAAAATTTTCTATTAATTACCCAGACTCAAACTATCATTCCTGCATAAAAATATTTAAAATTGATATATCAATGTACAAAAAAATTAAATGAGGAAATCAATTTCACTTGCTGGCCTTTGTTTTTCTTTTTTCTTTTGCATTGGGATTTATGGCACAGCAGAAAGGCATTTTGAAATTAAAGCATTAAAATTGGAAAAAGGCTGTTGCACAACAGTCATATATTCTCTAATTATAGGAAAAGCGAGCTCAATGCACCTGGACTAGGGGAAAGGTAAATAGGGCCAGTCCAAGAGGTGTTGTGACCTGGAATATAATCACCAAACGGGGTAGTACTCATGGAGGGGTGGAAACCCTCCAAGCAGTTTTCCTCCTTTTCATCCTCCCAAAACATCCCATTAATCCACTTCTGGGAAATTACTCTCCCACCTGTATGTTTCCTGTAAAAGTAGGAGCTGGGAAATGAAGTCGGGTAAGCATGTTTGTTACCTGGTGGACACTGCATTTCTCTGTCAGAGTGCTGCTGGAGCACTTCTAGAGCATCTTCAAAAGCCTGGCCCAGCACGTCATGGTCAGGAAAGCTCTGCAAGAACAGCTTTCTGTCAGGAACATGAAAAGACCAGGCCTTCAATATTGTAAATCAGCCAATCCTAAACAAATATAGTGATGGTATAGAATACACATCCTCCTGGAAGAGATATTTGGCAGGCACTGAGGCATTACCATCATCTTTTACTATTATGAGAAAGTTCTCACTCCTTTGAGGTCAGTGAGACAATTCACACGGGCAATGTTACTCAACTCACTCGGTCAAATGTTTCAAGGTTCATTTCCTTAATTTGCAACAGAAGTTTACATAAAGGGTGTTACTGCTGGTGGAGAATTTTATAGTCTGTAATACAGAGATGTTTGTGTAACATTCTTTATGAAGGCAGAGTTATTATTCAATAGCATTGACAGGACAAAAATAATCACAATAATTTCTGAAGCAGTTATGCAGAGAAAATGCTACATTACGCCAGTGCAAGAAACCAAATGTGGATTTTCAGAAAACTGTTTATTATTATTTCAGAATACCTTGTTGTAAAAAGCTAAAGATACCCCCAAATTTGAATTTTACTGAGTCTTCTGTAGCATATTTGAAACAGTCAATAATGAAAGAGAATAAAGGCATTGTAGACTTACCATTATTTAGATATCAAAACTTGAACCCTGTTTAAAATAAGCAATATTTTTTAAATTGTATGTTTCAAAATAAAAAAGAATTCTCTGAGTATAAATAAAACTAACTAAATGAAACAACTCAGTATTATTTCCAATTACAAAGTAAAATATTTTTAATAACACAGATAAAAGGGATTTATTATTAGAAAGTGATATTTAAGTTAAATATTTGTGACATTCTATTTTTTAAAATTCAAATTATTTTTTGCTAATAAGTTTTCAGTTCCATTAATGCTACAACTTTTCGATTATTATCCACATAATTTAAAATACATTTTTGAAGACATTATGAAATGAAAATGTGTTATTCTTGACACCCTTAGTCACCATAACTATAAATTTCCCCAAGAAAATACTGACCTGCATTAAATGGAAGTGTTTAAGTCCCTTTGGTTCACAGCCAGTTGAAACAAGCCTAAAGTTCTTTTAATACAGGTAAGCATATAACTGTATATTGACATATATAAACACTAGATGAATTGTGAGTTCCAGGGGCAAATTTGATTGTTTAATAAACAGTGCAAATAGACACATTTTCAGCCACTTTAACGTGAACAACATTACTCAGAAGCATATTCTTAGTATCTCCTTTGTTATTTATATCTCTAAAAGAAAACCATAATCAGGTTTTGTTGCCTTGCAGGTTTTTTCCTCATTATAATGTACATTATTATTTAAAAATTGTAAACATAATAATCAATATATCAGTATTTTACTCATTAAATATTTGATTATTGTGTGTGGTGTTTTAAAATACAAAGGAGAGACAGGATACATAAATATTACCGAGGAAGAATTTTATCCAACATTAACCGTGAATGTTCTAAGCTGGAAATTCAGCCTCAGGTAAGTATGTTATAGGGTACTGTCAAAATTTGCAAAAGTTTTTTCAGATCTTGAAACCAGCTATGTGGTGGAATCCTAGTAATTCAGTAAATTGACCTCACTGAAATCAGTAGGATTTTTTTTCTCTCTGAGTACAGTGCAACAAGTATTTGAATGATCTGATCTAAATCTATTCTAAAACCAGAATGGGCAACATGAAACCTTTAGCTGCAGTGATGGGCACAGATTCCTGGGGTAAAGGGCTATGGAATTTTAAGACATGCATCTGCTTTGTAAAGCAATACACAGTTTCCCCACATAGTTTCCCCATAATCTTAAGCAATTCACATTCCTTAAATTGATTTTTTCTGACTCAGACTCCAAACTGATACCTGGTAACCTCAATGAAACGTCTACAGTCACTTCAATGCTTTGCAAAGGTTAAAATGCACAAGTATAGGCAAGGCACTGTTGAATGATCATATCACTTACAGCACTGAATTCATACCAAAAAACCAAAAAGGCACACCTTAAGTAAGCTGAAAAAGAATTCTGGACACTTACCTAGAAATTCAGTTCCACACACAAGACAAGAATCTGTCTGGTGTCATAAATGAAAGAAAGACACAGTTCCCACAGCAAAGGGCTGGCAAAGGGGCTGCATTAAATAGCTGATTTTAGGGAAGTGTGTTGCCTAGGGATTTTTTTGAGACTATAGGTATAGTAAACTGCTAGCATGTCCCTTCATTCTGCACAAAAGACGATCATTTATACTGATATAAACAAAATTAAATGTTTTAACTATTGCCCAAAACGTGGGTTTTAAGCACTGGGAGAGACTCCTTTTGTCTATGGCACCTTCTGACAAATCTGTAACTGGTATGGTGGTATGGTGAGTCTGGGGCAAAATCCTACATCCCTCATATATCCCACACAGACTGCAGTGGACTTTGAGCTTTTATCTTTAGCTCCTTTTAAGCTCAATGTAAGGAGTGAACCAAACTAGATTTCAAAATAACAGTTTGAAGGAATTTCAGACTTCTGCCTCAAAGCTCATATATGCAGCCCAAGCCCAGCACTAAAGCATTGACTACAGCATTCAGTACAGATTCAGACTAGCTGTAGTTGATGATTTGCCAAACACTTTCTGAGCAGCTCCAAGACATGATGGTGCATCCTACAGGAACAGAACTCTGTGTTTTTCAGCTCAAAGCTTCCTATTACTGACAAAACCTAGTCTGTAGCATAGCTCTTTCCAGTCAAGTCTTTCAGAGGCACATTTTGCAGAATTTCCTCAGCATTTGCCATAAAACTACTGTAAAACTAGTAATTACCTCTTACATTATTTATGCATATTGTCAACCAAGAACCTAGTCAAGAACTAGCCTGATTATGAAGACTCAGTGAAAGCAATTTGAAGCCATCAACCATTTCTGCTGTTTTCAGATGCAAGTTGCCTTTTCAAAATTAGCACCAAAAAGTTTCAGAATATCTTTTTTTTAGAGACATACATTAATATATGTATGTCTTCTTATGAACTTCAAGTTCTATTTTGCACCACTTCTCTGCTCTGACTTGGATTTATAAAAGAAGATTAACTGGCAACTGTAATTTTAAAATATCAAATTGTGACTCAGCACTGAATTTCAGGCCAAAATACAATTACACAATCAACCTCCTTTCCACAAGCAGTTAACTTTACTTTACAACATGGAAAAACATAGATTTCATGGCTCTTTTCTGAAGTAGAAATATGTATTGGATTTAAAATTATGAATGGACTTCAAGAGTCCTCCAGATAGGTTATGTCCAAATAGGTCCTCTGATGATGCAATCTGACCTGCCTAATCCTACTTCTCTATCTGAAGCTGGGCAAGTAATGTTCTGGCCTCTTCTGCTGCACACTCCTCCTGGTCATGAAACTGCAGGGGTGGCCCCTGTGGAGGAGGGAGGTCAGGGCTATCTTGTGCGGGTCACAGACAATGGCTCTGCAATGGACCCACCACGTGCCAAAGCAGAGCCTACCAGTCACAGGGGTGTTGGCCTCTGTGAAAAGACACTGAGGAAAAGGCAGAAAATGCTAAAGGGGAGAAGACAAACCTGGGAGGCAGCACCAGAGAGGACAAGGAGGGAAAGTGACAAGGAGAAAAACAAGGGAATGAGGGAACAGCAAGGTTAGAGGAGTTGGAGGTGTTTCATAACTGAGCAGCCACAAAACCAAAGATATTGTGGCCCACAGAGCGACCATAGTGAGTGTAGAGGAAATTAGTAAGGAGGAAGCAGCAGTGGAAGAAAAGGGTGAGAAACAAGGAGCAGCAGAGAGAAACCACTGTGTCTTGACCCCAAACCTCTGTGGCACTCATTGCCTTACCAAAGGAACTGAGTGTAACCTGGGGAGATAACAAGAGGGGAGGAGATGTGTCTGGAGTGCAGTCGAGCCTGGGAAAGGGGAAGGAAAAATGTTTTAATGTTTATCTTCTTTGCTTCCCAATACCCAAATCAGCAACAAATTATATTATAGCAATAAGTTAACTTCAATTCCCAAAGTGCACAGGCAGCTGCATGGGTGTGTGGCTGCTGGCTGGGTGCAGTAAAAGAGGGTGAAGGTCAAGAGATGAAAGCTAATGGTTTTACCACCACTAAAATGATCCATCTTCCTAAATCAAAATGCTCTGTCAGCAACTTCTTGTTTCAAATGAGAGGCTACACCAGAAGGCAGGTCAGCGAAAGGTTTGTTTTCAGAGGAAATGGGAGAGTGCCATACAGAGCACAAACACACAGCACAAGAACAAGAGCAAGTGCTGTCTCATAGGGGAATTTTAAACTCTGCAGCCCATATGTGCATTGAATCTTTGGCCCAACACAAGCTTAGAGCAAGGGCTCAGCCTACCTCCCTGTAAGGGTTCAGAGAAGAGGCCAAGGAAGATGCAGCTGAGCACTGAGTGTCAGCTGCCATTCCCTGCTCACTCCTCAACACATCACAGAGCAGCCAAGGCTGGCAGCACAATGACCTCTACCAAGAAATACTGTTAGAGAAGAAAGCCTCTCTTGATTTTTGCATCAGATGAGAGGATGAATTCCAGATGAAAGTCTGAGAAACAGAACTTACTGTTCACATCTTAATGTCTCAAACAATTGATGTGTCTGATAACAAAATTTGAGAATCCGTTAGAAACCACAACATTGAGCTCTTCTCCTTCCTCCATGTTTTAAAAATAAACTTCAAACAACAGAATGATTAAGCTTCAGAACTTTCTCCCATCCCTGCTTGGCATTAAGAGATAGCTCACAGTGATGGTACAGTAGAAGCATTTTCTCTTCTGAATAAAACCCAGATCCAAAAAGTATGTTACACTAAATAGTGTCTTACAGCACTTACCAGAGAGTTTGAGAAAGCATAAAGATTCTTGTATGAGGCATTGTTCAAATATAGAATAAAAACCAGTCTCACCCTTCCTAAAGGAATTTAAAACCTGAAATGTTAAGTTTTCTCACCAGGAATTTGTAGATTTCTTGAGGTTTTATTGAACATCAGGCAATTTGTAACTGCCCAAATAGACCCCTTACAATAGAAGGCACTTCATAAAAAAAATACTGAATGTGACAGCCACAGACATTTTCTGTGTTCTGGTCCTTGTCAGATGCCTTTGCCACTCCTCTCCTGGCCATGCAGCTGTGTAATAACCTTTGCCATGAATCCTCATGGGTGTAGATTCACAATAATTACACAACCACAGATGTTGTCTGCCTGAAAACGGAAAGGTTGAGAGACCACATGCCTGTGCTCACCTCCTGAGTCTAACCATGCTGATCAGTGAACTTTCAAATCTCTGCCATTATGCTCCATTCAAGGCTCAAAAGAAACTGGAAAGTTTCTTGCAGCAAGGATGAAGCCTTTTCTCTATGCAGGAAGAACAGGATCAACACATGGAGAGGTCTCTTCTTTTACATGTGGTGTGCAGTGATAATCCAGGCATGAATATCTCACAGTAAATGAGTCTGCAGCCTGAACTTCAAATAAGTGGGCTCAGAAAATCCCTGAATTCATATTCCCAGCCCTGGAATACAAAGAAAACTCTTCTAAAAAAAAACAAAACAAAAAAAACAACAAAAAAACAAAAACAAAAACAAAACAACCAAAACCAAACCTTCAAACAAATACAAAAAGGAAATAAATGCAGCTTAGTACTAGCCTAAGTACTATTGTTTACCATGATTTTGGTTAGATAATTTAGCATAGAATACATACAAAAATACCCCAAACAAACTGAGAGGGAACATAAAAGCAAACAAATAAAAACCCAATTATGACATTATATTGTATAAGCAAATCAGATTATGAAACTGACCCTAAAAGTCTTCCATTTGTCTTGGAAAAGTTTAGTCTATACATTAAAACACATGGTTGTTTATTCAAATACCAGAAGATGAGGATATATCATAATTTCAAATGTTTCAATTACAAGTAATTCTACAAATGGCAAACTCTCTGCAATGCAAAATACAGACTTCTATTGTAATTGGTGGAGTTACAGTATTGTTTCCTTAGCTGGTGGGTATTGATATAGAGCCACGAAAGCCAAAGGATCAGTGATGATTTCTGCAAACAGAGGTTCTGGCGCAGAGCTGACACCACTATTATTTTCACCACAGTAAGGGGAAACCTGCTGTGCCAGCCTTAATGTTGCACATACTTCACTGAATTTGTGATTTGTTTTAATTCTTTGTCTACCTTATAAAGCACTGCTGTTGGTTACCAAAAGAATGGCATTTTGGCATTTTAATTCTTGTAAGACCTCTTCATGGTTATTTACAGGGCATCATTTTTGAAAGAGCTTTGCCCAACCATTATCTCCAAGTACATCTCATGTGTGAAGCTTTTTACCTTAAGAAAGAAAAAAAGATATTAAAAATGTTTTACAAATTGAATTTTAGGCCTAAAATGAGAGATTACCTCGACCAGACTCATTTCCTTACCACTAAATATGAAACATTTGCATATCACATTGGATTCCCATCTCAATGTGGAATTCAATGTGGATTGTAAATTATGATCCAACCTTAAGATTTATTTATTTGGCTAACATCAGATCTATAATAGGTTTCACTTAGAACCATTGAAAAATTAAGGTCATAAAATTAGATATTTGGATAAATTATCTCAGAGGTTAGGTCTAAGCACAGAATTACCTCTTCTAGGGCTTAAAAAGAGAAGAACAGCATGGAAGCTGAAGTTGCATGAGTGGCAGATCAGCTTTTCAATGGAAAACCCACATCTAAAGCCCCCATTTTACAACTAGACCCGTATTTGGTCCAAATGCTCATGTCAGCAAGGCTTCTCAGGGAGCTTCTTCTTTGGCTTCATCTAACCAAAGGAAGTGAATTTCTGATGGGAAACCCCGTTGAGATAGAAAACCAGAAACCACAACAGAAGCACAAGGAACTAATAACAAAAAGTGCATTGGGGAAAAAAACAAGAACCAACCCTAAGTAAAAGAAGACTCTGAAGTGAAATATGAACAAATAATTTCGATTAATTTACAGATATAATGAGTACTGTCAAATATTGGCATGAATAAAACACAATAATACTTCAGCAGAAAACTATCAGAGCAAGACGAGAATAATATGAGAGCATTCCATAAAAATAGCAATGGATAAAGGGAAGAGTTCTACTCTAGATCTTGCTCTCACCAATGAGTGGCTGATGGGGATGTAAAGCTCAGGGGTGGAGAGTGGATCAAGAGTAGCCCTGAGGAGAAGGGCTTGGGGGTGTTGGTAGACAAGAAGCTGGACATGGCCTGGCAAAATGTGCGTGCAGCCCAGCAAACCAGCCATGTCCTGGGCTGCATCCAAGGCAGTGCAGCCAGCAGGTGAAGGGACAGGATTCTGCCCATCCACTCTGCTCTCATGAGACCCCCCTGCAGTGCTGCACCCAGCTCTGGGGCCCCCAGCATAAGAAGGACACGGACCTGCTGGAACAAGCCCAGAGGAGGGCCATGAAGATGATCAGAGGGCTGGAGCACCTCTGCCATGAAGACAGGCTGAGAGAATTGGGGTTGTTCAGCCTGGAGAACAGAAGGATCCCGGGAGAACTTACAGCACTTTCCAGTACTGAAAGAGAGCCTGCAAGCAAGCTGGAGAGGGGCCTTTTGCAATGGTATGGAGTGATAGGGTAAGGCAGAATGCCTTTGAACTGAAAGAAGGTGGGTTTAGATTAGATACAAGGAAGAAATTCTTTACTGTGAAGTGGGTGAGGCACTGGCACAGGTTGCCCAGAGAAGCTGTGGACACCCCATCCCTGGAATTGTTCAAGGCCAGGTTGGATGGGACTTTGAGTAGCTTGGGCTGGTGGAAGTTGTGCCTGTCCATTGCAGGTGGACTTGAACTAGATCCTCTGTAAGGCACTTTCCAACCCAAACTATTCCAGAACTCTATGATTAGGAGGTGAGACTGATAAAGGGTAAAAATGAAAGTCTTTTCCTGAAAAAGAAAGCATATGGAAAGAAGAACACAGTATTTTAATAACCCTTAATAGTGAAACTGGGGAAGCCAAATAGAAACTAACAAATTTCCAAGTAACAGAACTATTTGTGGAAGAAACATTTTTTTCAGACTTGAGGGCCACTTAGATCACACAGGATTAATTCAACACTCCATTTCAATTCCATTCCCCCTAAATCCTACAGCCAAGAGTTGAAAAATGTTAAGACTAGGTGACAAAGCCTTTTCAACTATAAGGAATGGAAGGAAGCAATTGTGTCTGTTTTTGTAAAAGCTGGAAAGAGAGACATATAATAACCTCTAGCATCTGCAACCATATTACAATTTAGAAACTTTGCTTTCCACTGCATAGTCTTATGTGCAGGTCGGTAAAAAGAAGAGTTTACAATTTAGTTACTGAATTACATGTGCTTTCGTGTCTCCAAAACTCAAAACTTTACTTTCCTCTGAAGCCCCTGAGGCAGTTTTGTATCTCAAAATCGAATCAGCACCATGCAGGCAGTAAAAGCTTACTAGCACTTTATCTAGCTAGTAAGAAACAAGCTGAAATCCCAGCCCCTTCTTTTCTTTCAAAGCTCCACTGAGCAACAGGGCAGTGATGTGCATGACTCTGGAGTTATCACAGCACTGCCCTGGACAGCAGTGGTGTGGGTTCAGGTGCCTCCTCAGTTTCAGGAGTTTAACCTCACACTCCCCACCATTCAGGAGAAGGCCCTGAACAACAGACTTGTTCATTAAATCCAGGCTATGGCACATCTTCCCCTTGTCATCAACTGCTCACAGACCTGGTAGCTAATGTATTTGCTTTCATTAATTCCTTATTCTAACACTAAAACAAAAAAGGCAGAATAATCGCTGATAGTTATAATTAAATGGTAGAATACGATGACTTTAAAGGGCCTGCATCAAAGTTTTGGATACAACAATGATAGTTATGACTAAACATGTGTAATTGGAAAAAAGATTGGACAGAGGTTTAAAGAAAAAGGAAAAGAAGGTTTTAGAGACTGGAGCAGATGAAGAAAAAATCCACAATTAAAAGACCTGTAGCAGACATATAGAAGCAAACAGAATAAATGTAATGGAGTTCTAACATTTTTATGACAAGATACATGTTCAGGCAGACAGACCACGTAAGCCTCTTGTGAAGCACTGCATCTGTAGCTGTTGAACACAAAGAAAAATCAACACTCATTGTTAAGCAGGCCCTCAATTATCTTTAAATCCTCTGTAAATTACCAGCAATGGACAAATATGCCCATAAGAAAAAGTAGTGGAAGTAAATCACAGGACCAGCCTGAAATCCTCAAGTCTGTTGAGGATAGAAATAACAAGTCAGAGTTGATGAAATTACTGATATTATTTCACTATAATGAAAATACTGATATTATGCAGTATAAGAATACAACATGCTGTTTTCACTGTAAGAATACAAGTTGTCTTCCACCTGAAATGAAATGCAACAATCTACAGAATTATAGCATAAGGCCTATGAAGTGTATTTATTTCATTTATAACTTTAAAATAGGCAGAAATTGTATGAGACAGTATAAAAGAAATAAATTGCCACTTAACAAGAGCAGGAACTATTAAGAGTTTTCTGTACCATCTTTCACAGAAAATATGCAATTTCATCAGAAGACCAAGAATTAGAAAAACCAACTGCATATTGGCATCAAGCTCCTCAAATTGAAAAGAGAAAATGTTTTGGGCTTTTGACCAAAACATGAGATGCTCCATAGGAGTTTTTCTACAGCTATTTCTGCTGCAGGTACTATTGTCTTAAATAATTATGAATAGGGTACTTTGACAGGCTGGACCAAACTCTGCCACATGCAACAGGAAGGTCAGCTTCCCTTCCCAGGTAGATCCATTGCAGAGTGAATATGTTCCTATTTTTTCTCTTAAAGTAAAATGTGGAATCACATTTTGACATCACCTCCACGGAAGTTATTACTATGCTACATGACTGGTACCACAAAGTTAAGAAAAGGTTTAAGCATGCAACCACCAAAAGCAGAGCTGTTTGAGCCTCTGGCAGAATCTCCACTTTCAGGGACAGACATCTACATTTAGTCCCACCAGGAACTTGGGCATATATTTCCTACACAGGCCTGAGATGAAAAAAGTATCAGTGAAGACTTGAAAATCGGTCATCTGAAATGAAGGAAGCTGTAAGGTTGTGAGGAAGATGGTAATAAATAATTATGAGAGGCAACCAGTTGACCAAGTTCACTTTGAAATGTAAAAATGTATCTGACCTTATAGTCAAATGCTCTGAGTAAAAGTAGTTAGAATACAAAAACTATTTAAAGACATTCTTGGTGTTATAATTGTCATATAACAAAAACCAAACCAAAACAAAACAAACAAAAATCCAGCACAGTCTGTCTTTGAAGGAGTAGAATGAGGTCGGATTTCTGCCAGAATTCTAGATTTTAAAAATGCATTTTAAGGAAATGCAGAGCAGTAAAGGAAATACTTTAGAAATAGAATTCCTGTCACTACTAAACACCGAAGGTGACTGAAAAACAGCTGTCCCACATAATGGGGTTTTATGCTTTGATGAGGCAAACAGTGATGTGGGCATAAAGTGCTATGACTAACAAATAAATGCTTCCTATATTATCAGGAAAGTGCTGAAGAAGTACTTAGACTTTGGGGATTTTTACAAACTGATGTCAAAGAAATCCTGTGTCTTGATGGTAAGGTAGGAGGCATATCAGTAAAATAGTTTCCTGGCCTGGAACCTCTTTTGAAAGAGGCTTTTCCAAAGCTGAGTGGTTTTTAATTTTAAATTTCAAATGAAACTGTCATTTAGCAATGGCTTCACATTCTTTTCAATTTCTCTTTGAGGTGCCTGCATTTTGAATTGTCACTGAATTCAACAAAGAAGCAAGAGGCCTGGCACTTACACCATCCCTTGGCCTTATGTACGTCCTGGAAATGTCCTCCATGGAATTTCCCCAAACCATACCTACATGATCTCAGTGAATTTAGCTCACTCATGTTTTACGGGATGTATCTGCTAAAGGTAGATACAAAAGAACACTAAAAAAAATTTAAAATCGAGATGTGGAATCCTTGATAAGCTAAGGCTCTTGACTTGGTACTAAGCTGTTGGGCAGCCAAGTGCTTAATTCAATCTTAAACAAAAATCTTCAATAAAGACAGGAGAGGTTTGATTTAAAGTGGCTTCTTTAAAGACCACCTCAAAGATATTTAGAGTAAAGGACCCCGTTCTGGAAAACATTCAGCTATAATCTTAAACTCATGCCTAATTAGAAGCATATTTTAATTTAAAACTGAGCAGGTGCTTAACATTCCTGGACAAGTTGAGCTCCTGACTAATGCACAGTAAGAGGCAACGCTTTGCATTATAGCTCCCCAAAAAGATGTCAAACACCTTCCAGAAACCAATATAAATATGATTCTAGAGAATGTAGCCTGCAAGTCACATTTTTAACATGATATCTCACAGGAGAACAACAAACATTCCACATCAATCTTCAAATCAAATGGTATTTTTCACCTGTCTGCCATATTTTTCTCATTTTAAGCCAAGCTCTCAACATTACCTGTGTAAAATACATGCTGAACAACTTTCAGATTTGGGGAATACAGTGACTACTCAGTTAAATTAAGTGCAACAGCAGCATTACATATTTCATATGTACACCCTAAGAGATCAAACTTTACTCGATTCCTTGCCAGGGAGTTACAACAACATGAAGGATAAAGCTGGTTCTAAATATATGTTGGAAAAGATCCGTAAATGCAAATGATGACAGAAATAACTGAGAGATGTTATGTTTTTATGCCACTGTGTGTCTCATGTTGAACATTTGTTCAATAGCGTTAGCTGAAATGCATGGCAAGCAGAATGGCCTTGTCCTTAGAAAAATATCTTCATTAGGACTCTCTATTTATGCTGTTGCTTGGATGCAGAAAGTGTCACAGTTACAGTACAGTTTTTGTTGGGAATGTTTTTTTCAGTTCCATAGAACTCACCTGCACTTAAAAATGACATTGCAATCCACTGCAATGCTTCACCCACGCTCAGTGAATTTTTCTACTTCAGCATCTGAGTGGGAGGACCATGGGCAAGTGGATGTGCTTTGTTCCTTCCCAGCTTCTTCCCAGGCATCAGACTTTTCCATCAGCACATGCTGTGAACAGGTACTGCAGGAGCACACCAAGACTTGCCTGTAACTAAAGCTTTGCAGCAGGATACAGACAAACACTCACAGTTCAAGAACTGGCTTTTTCCTGCTCTTTCAGATCAACTTTATCTTCTACCAACATCTGGAGAGTGCTGAAGCTTCACAGGATGAGTAGATGCTTGACTGGAACACAGGCACAAGAAGGGATAAATTTGGGAGGAGGCAGTGCCAGAGCAGTACCAGAGATTTCTGTGTAGGACACTAGGTGAGAGGCAAGAAGGAAACTGTAATTGATGACAAGAAGAGCAGAAGATTCTGGGAATTATGGCTGAGAGCTGGAAGTCATCGTAGGTGATTGCACAGACACTGGCTCTGAACTCCAGTGTGCTCACCGGAATCACAGGGAGAGGTGCCAGAAAGAGATGTAACCAGGATTTGAGAAGAGAGGATTGGAACCTTTTTGACAAGAAGATAAAAGGAAGGCTGAGATTCATATGAGAATCTGCACTAATTTTGTGAGACCTGGCTGAAGAGCATAGGGCGGGTGGAGAAGCTTGGGCCAATATATCTTGGATTGAGGGGGACAAGAAGAATAGAAGCCAAATACAATGGAAAGGGAAGACAATTTTGAAAGTTATGGGAAGAAGAGAGGGAATGGAGGGGGAAGGACTAATGTCCTCTTCCCACTCCCAATCTCCCAAGACTACAGTGGAGGCCAAGATTTCACTTTGACAGGGAATGCTTCCCTGCTGCAGCAAATACTGGTGAAATTCTTCAGTGAAGCAAGAGGATAACATGACAGCAGCTAACTCAAATGGTGGAGATGCAGGTGGCAGACTGAAGGGAATTTTTTTTATGCCAGGCTTTTTCCAAATGTTATTTTTGTTAACTGAGACATCTAAAAGTGAGGCATGAGGGGATCCTTTTCCAGGAGAATATGAGAGCCTTCCAAAGCAGGGAAATATATATTTGGAAAATACCAAATCAAAATATAATCATCTTCCTTTCCTCCTCCATGACTGTATATTTTAATATTTTCCTTTGAAGTCCCCTATTTTTTAATATGCATGGAATAAATTTTGCTCTAATAGTGAGTGGTCCTGCTCAGTAAATGAGACTTTCACGTGCAGAAACCCTGCTGCATCTGTTGCAGAAGTTGTAAACTGTCTAGTGAACCAGGAAGAGAGAAGATGCTCTCAAAGTTAAAGCAGCTGAATACTACCCTGGAGAAGTGGGTTTGGGTTCTGAGCCTATCTCTACCACAGAGTTCCCAAATGATGCGAGGCAAGTCCCTTTGAGCAAACTTTCACAGGTGGTCACTTACTGTGTGTTCCTCATTTCTGGGACTTCTGACTTGAGACCCCGGTATCAGATTTGCAGAAATGCTGAGCAGTACCAGCTGCAAGTGTAGCCACCGAGTGCTGGCCTGACCCCACAAACTGCCCACAAATGCTGAACTCTCCATAACATGAGTTCTTGGGTATCATAGAACAAATACACAAAATCAGTGGGTATTTTCCAATTTAATCTCATTGGGCCATCATCCCTGTAACGCAGGAATAAAAAATTATCTTCACATCACAACGCACTTATAAATGTCTTGGTCCTTATGTCCCATTCACATGTAGTAATGGAGGAAGCATAAAAATAATCTATAAAGAGGTTAACAATTCTCTCTTGAAAGCAGTATCTGACCATGTAAAGAATAAGGCTTGGGGATGCAATCAGGATTGAAATTTCATTGGCTAATTAGCCACTAAGAGAGCACTACCAATTTATGTAGTGAATGAAAGAAAGAACTTTGTAGCAGAAACTGCTGGTGATCATGTCATAATAGTGCCATAACACAGGTACACAATGAGGACAAATGAAAGCTGTACCAGTCAACTTAATTTGGCCACGTTGCAACTAACTTTTGATTACTTTATTAGCAATCTTAATATTCTTTTAAAGGAGATTTCACTGTGTGCAAAGACAGAAGGGCTGGGGTTTTTTACTAGTTTGTTATTGTAGAATATATTTTCATCTTCCTTAAAAAAAAAAAGAATCAGGGATTTCTAAGGGACTCTTGATCCTTACCAGAGGTGCTTTAAAAGCAGCAATACTTTTGTGCCATAGTGTTTTGAAGACTTTTCACTCTGATAGATGTATTCCCATAGATCAACATTTAAAAAATTATAACTAGCTAAAAATTATTTTCCCTCAGTTCTCAGATATTCAGTATTCATCTTTAAAAATTACTAATACAACAAAATCTCAGAATAATTAGAGATGAGAAGCACATACAGCACGACCCAGAAAGTTGTAGGAAGGGGAATTTCTGACACAACAAATACATTGCAAGGGTTCCATTTGTGAAGCAGACTGGGCTGAGCTTGTAAATAAATTTCCCAGTAGCATCAGCCTCAGCAATACCACGTGAGGAATTGGGATTAAACAGCCTCTGTCTTCCTAGAAACTCCAGCCAGTTATGGGATGCAGTTGGAGCTTGAAAGGTGCCTGTGGCTAAGAAGCCAGAAAGTTGGTATATCTGCTCTCCATATTTCATGTTTTCATCCATTTTCAGCAGCCCCATGCCTTCTAACACAAACATGACATAAAAATCATGGTATGTGTAGGGCAAGATCAATAAATCAATTTATATACTGATGAGTAATGAGAGAAATAAGGTCTTTCTATTTAACAAGCAAAATTAAAACAAAAAACAGATGTCTGTATTTTCCTCCGTGTATCATTTCAGAGTAATCAGACTGTCTCTTAGTACTATTTACCTACAGTTAAATATTAAGCATCAGCGATAATAAATCCCACAAGTGGCCTGTCAGAGATCTTTTTCTTGCTGTCTCAAAGACTGAGAAAAAAAACCACATTTGCTTGAGAAAATTACATAGACCAGTAATAACCTGGAAACTGAAAGGCACCAAATGAAAGGAAAATAAGCCTGAAAAAACGTCACCAGCTTTGATTAAAATAATCTCTGTTGCAAGTACGGAATTCCCATGAGAATGCCAGGAAGCAATTGTAAATCTACTTTTAGAAGACTTATATGACTCAATATAATGCTTATTGCAAATAAGTTCCTCTTTTTTTAATAGAGCTTGAAACTTGCTAACATATAGTAGCACAATTCTTGCAGAACAAAAGCAATATTTCCACATGCTACATTTCAGCAGACATATTACTTTTATTTTAAGACCACTTTGAAGGTGTAAATGTAATTGTTACACCAAATATACACAGAATGTACATTTATACAGAAATTATAAGGTACTACATAGGTAGATTGCCTTTGTGTGGCAAGAGGGCTAAAAAAAGGGCTAAAAGCTATTCAGCTGATAACCATACTTGCTCTATGTCCATGTAGAACATTTGCCTTGCACAGATCAACCACAAATAATTCATATTAGCCAGACTATCTTGCTAATTGGAATGGGTACCCAGGAAAAAACCCCTCTCTCATGTGTCATCATTTAACCAAAGAACCAAAAATGCAGCAGACTTCTCTGAAATGATGCTTTTTTTCTACACCAGCCGTGAACTGTGTGTTACAGAGCATCTTGGCTTTGGTCCTATTGGAAGTACTTTTCTGCAGAATGCCCATTATCTGACGAATACCTTTGAATAAGCTCTCATTTCACTGCTACATGTCCAGTTAAACCATATATTCTTGAGTATAATGTGCAAGTGAGGTTTCCCTTTACCAAGCACCTGTTCTAGTTGTGAATCTAGGCAGATGTTTAAGACAATATGAACACATTAGTTATACATCTTAGTACACTGTTGCAAGAAGCTTTTGAAAGCACTGATTGTTGCTTGCTTTGGTGAGATCCTTTGTTCCTTCTGTTTATTCCCTGCCACCACAAGTAGCTGCTACTGACCTCCAAATCAGTTTCTTGTGACATCCCAGGTGATGTGTCAGTGCATGAACATTTGTGAATTTAGCTGATGAACACAGAGAGAAAATAAACTCGTAGAAGAAAAAGTCACACAAAAACTTTGGAGAGTTTTCACTGAAACTAGGAAGTTTCAATCAAAAGTAGTGACTAGCAGCCGGAAAATAAAGCTGGAAGTTTCTGATTTCTTGCAAAAGCAGTTTTAAAAGTATTTTTAATTTTGCTTTCCCACATGCAGCTGACTGCCATCTTCAAAGGCTTTGGAGAGAGTGTCTGAGAAACATACCCTCTCCTTTTGAAATATATTGTCTTCTCCTACAGTGACAAAGATCCTGCTTTTTCCTTGGTGCGCTCAGAGACTCCAGGTCTCAAACTCCTTACAAAGCCCTGAAGAGCTTTCTGAGGCTCAGGGGGAATGTGGATTATATTGTGGATGTTTCTGAAACAGAGAATTCTAAAAATTTAGCTGCTTGTGATTATGACTGGCTAGAAATGAGGATCCATTTGATCCCTTCTGTCTCGTGTTCCCCATCAGTTTGACCTTATAAAAATAACAATCAACTAGCCATAAAATAGCAAGGCTTTCTTGAACTACTATGTGCAGACAGCATTTTCATTCATAAATATTGCATGTTGTTATGAACATATCTCTCCATGGAGCTGATAGAGGTACATCCTTATCAATGGAATTTCATATTTTGTCTAACACAGGATGAAACATTGTATGATGAGGCCAACTTCTGTATTGTCACTGATTGCAGTGTAGAATGAAACGTGACAGGATTCAGTAACTGTCCTGCTTCCTGACAAGTTACTTTTTTTTTACTCACAAGAAACTTTGAAAAAGTGCTGAGTTTTTAAAGGACTTTTCAGCTGTTAGATCTGCTAATTTAAATGCATGCATGCTAAGGAAAGCATTGTGATAGGAAAATAAGTGGTTTGGTGGCAACTCTTATGTTAAAGAAAATAGAATTGCTGTTCACTATCTGTCAACAGAGAGGTCACTCCCATCTGAAAGTGGAATGCTTAAAGGAAGAATTAACAGACACATTGAGATTCAGTATGTTAGAACAGTAGATAACATAGACAGTGGATAATATAGTGGCAAATGCAGGCAAAACTGCTGTGAGACAGCAACAGGCTAACTTTGGCCCTCTCCATTTGCGTGTTTCAATAAACTTTGTGTGTTTTGGTTAGTTCCCACGCTTTCCCCCTCCACCTTGCACAAGTTTCACCTTGAATTTCCATTCTATATTTAGAGAAACAGGAACATAAAAACCAAGCTGAAATAAATGGATTTGGCTCCCCGACCTCCTCTCACAACCATGACATCTTCCCTGTCCTTTAAAGGAATTACTTTGTGGGAAAAGATACTTTCACAGGTATGAAATTGGTCATGGCAAGACATTTGGACAAATTCACACAGAGGCACTTGTTGAGGGCATTCTATATAGCTGTAGTCAGCATATGTGTTACCATTGACACGGCTTCTGCATGGGCGAATCAGAACACTGCTGCTCAATATGGTTCATTTACTGCTTGTTTGAGGATCACTGTGGTTTTAAAGGAGCTTCTTAGGATGTTTCTGAAAGGTGGAGGAAGCCAGTGTACAACATGATGGGTGTGTATGAATAGATAACATTTTTGAGGGTATGAAACAGAACAAAAGCCTAAGGTTTACACAATAAACACGTTTACACTGGCATCAAGTAATAAAATGTTCAACAGAGTAAGACTAGAAGTGTGCCAGTGACAAATAACAGCATCATTAACGATGTGAATTTTCAGCCCCAAATTATTTTTATTTTCACAAGCAAGACCTCTTGAAACATACTTATGCAACGAACCAAACTATACACAATACAGTTTCTTGCACGTTATATTAGACTGGTTTATTCTCATAAAACAGTTCATCACAGATCCTGTCCAGATTATACCTTTTGCATGAGAAAATATGTTTATATTTTTATCATGAGGCAAGAGCAAAAAATGAGGATTTATCCTGCTCTTTGCAGAGGCTACAGAATCCCTGGGACAGCCAACAGCCCCACAGTCTGGTGCTACTCACATACTGCAACAGAACTGAGTTTCCTGTTCCTTGCTTTCAAGTTGTGGGTGCATGTGTTACCTGTTGGATGGTTGATTTTTATGTTATCACGCCAATGGGAAACACTTGGGATTACAGCTGTAAGCTCAATATGCTGTCAATTAGTACAGATTTCAGAAATACTAGTCATAAGTGAAGAGATAGAGAAGTACACAGAAGTAATGCAACAGGCTGATGGAACTGATTCCAAGTGTACAAGCCCAAAGACTTCACGGACTCACTCGGTCCTCAGATAAAACAATCAAAACAATTCTGAGCAAAGAACAAATTAAATATGGAATCCCAACATACCAACTCTTTGGGACAAAATTCTACTGATTTTTCACCAAGGTGGACAGGCCACCTACACTTAACTTGGAAAAGGAACATATATAAATTATGTTTGATAAACAGCAAATAAAAGCCATTATAAACCAGCCAGTTGCAGACAAAATTATGGCAAGTTTAGCCAAGTGTTTAACCAAGTTGTCAGGCCATCACTGGGACAACAATCAACCCTCAAATTGTGTTTCAATGTAGGTTGAGAGGCAACCAAAAACATCTGCAAGCAAACACATCACACTTCTAAGCTTCTGAACTCCTGAGAGTCAGCAATGTAGCTGTATCAACCAGAATGTGATGTTGCACACCAGACAGCACTCCAGCTCACAATTGTGTCTAAATTCTGTCTTCTTCTGCCCATTTTCCTTACATCAGACAATACAAAGCTAGGAGCGTCACCATGCTAGGGAGGAGAAAGACTTAAACACGTGGATGGGGTGGGAAGTGGAGGCACCACGCACCATAACAACAATGGATGTTTTAAAGATGAATACAAAAAGTCACAGGAAAATGAGTTTGAAGACTGGTGCAAGTAAGATTAAGAAATGATGCCACAGTTCAAATTAACACAATTATCCATAAAGTGTTCCTAAACATAAAGACGTTAGTCTAATGACTGATGTCTGAAAATTTCTAGAGTAAAGTTTTCATAGCACAATACATCAGAGGTTAACAAAAGTGGCTCATTGAAATTGCAGTACCTGAAGTCCCACAATTATTAAAACCCCATGTGCTCTGAGTTCAGCAGCTGTTCAGAAACCACAGGAACCGCTTAAAGGGAGCTTATTTCAGGACCAATGCACACAGCAGTCATTACCTGCAGGTAGAATAGCTCATATGCAATTATGCTACAATGACATTTAAGAAGACAGCCTTACCTTTAATTACAGTACTTGAGAGGTGAAGGGGAGCCACTTGCCTTAGGTGCCCTTGATGTCTAATGTAACTTTAATACATAGGAGGCACTTAATTTTACAAATGAAAATTGACTTTTCTGTTAGCAAAAAATTCTTCTTCTGAAGAAGAAAGTACAATTTTGCTTATATATAATTCATAGGTGGGGAAGTTCTATCAAATCAAAGGGGTACTTTTATTCTTCCTGAGGAACACGCCACAAAACAAACTACAAGAAACTTGTGTGAGAAAGAATAAGCTATGATTTACTTTGGGTATGAATTCAGGGATGGGAAGGTGCTGTAATTCAAAGGCAACTCTGCAAACCTTCTCTCTGCATCAATCACTGCCTGTTTTCCTAGTTTTACTTTTGTTCTCATGAAAAGAGACAGAATGATAGCTCTACTCCAGAGCCTCAAGAAACACACTCAGGAGTTCCTGCAAAGCAGGAACAGCCATGTGGACTTCCCTGTGATACACACCCCAACACTTTGAAAGGAACTGTAATGGTGTAAACCTACCTGAAAACACCCCTCCAACCCTGATCTTACACTGCTCTTCTTGGTACTTCTCTCTATATAATGTTGACATTGGCATAGTCAGTCATATAAATTTTATCATTAAAAATTTTTCATATTTCTGCCAAATGAGTGGGTTTTTTCAGATGCATGAAGAAAGAAAGTGTGAAAGGGAGGTACCGTTGGAACAGCTACCTGGACAGCACAATGAGGCTGGGACAGGTCTCTAAGATGTTAAAAGTTGGGAGCTGATTCGATAGGATGGATTTTGGGCACTGGACAGAAAAAGTTCATGGATGTATACTGGGGAGAATGAGAGTTGTCAAGTACAATGCTGCTTCAATACTTTTTATGCTAAAGGGTTCCCTGAGTTTTGGTTCAGTCAAGATATCTCCTACTGATGGGGCAGTATACAGTTATCCAATAATTTGATACCATTAGACAAAACACCAACATTAGGAGTCTTCCACCCATATTCTCTTTCAGTGATGAAACAGCTGAATTTGTGTTTGGACCCAGTGACCTCCCATGGCCCCTTTCCACCTCAGCTGTTCTGTGATACTGTCAATCACTGTCAGTGGTGTGTAATCTCTCTCTTCAAAGTGCCTTACTACCAGGGGACCCTCAGTGACAACAGTGACCATCTGCAGGTCTGCCCCTCAAGGAAAGACTGTCCTAAGGAAAAAAGGAGGACAAAGACCCTCCAAGCTATGGAATTACTCCCATAGAACAAATGACTAAAACAGTGCTTTGCCTTTGTTTCAGGAAAGCTAATCAGTGGACACTGAAAAGGAGCAATGAAGGACAGTAATGCTCCAACCTCTCATGTCATCTCCTGGACATCTGTTGATGGCCTGTCACAGGCAAGCTACAGATAGATCTCTATGAACCTGTAAGTGCCCGAGTGGAGCTGTTTTTCTGTTCAGCGCACTTGTCTAGCTTCTCATTTTGTCATTTCCTTCCTGATCTCACAGGGCAAGCAGGAAGTAAGATGAGGCAAGGGGAAAGGCACAACAGAACAGGACTGGCAAAAGAAGGAAGGAGGCAGGATTTTTGTTCAATGAGAACCACCATCAGTGACAGTCCCAAGGCCTTCCTCTGCCAGTCTGACTGAAATGATGGCACTTTACATCATTGTTCTGCCACCATTTAAAGCATGCTTCTGAGTGACTGTGATGCAGCACCAGGAGTGCCAAAATGACCCAGATAAAGGCACTTACTTAAAAGATGGGCACCCTTCTGAAGAGTTTGCGAGTTCCTAGAGCGTGAGGACATTGCTTGGTGGCACTGGAGCCATGGCTGCCGTGGGCAGACACAGTGACACTGTGTAGCAGGTGGTACTATGAGCACTGCAAGCAGGGCACCTTCATGTCCAGCAGATGCGTGACCATGACTGAGCTTTTAGAGAATCACAGAATCACTAGGTCGGAAGAGACCTTCAAGATCATTGAGTCCAACCCATGCCCTAAAACCTCAACTGAACTATAGCACTGAGTGTCACATCCAATCTTTTTTTAAACACATCCAGGGATGGAGACTCCACCACCTCCCCGGGCAGGGAATTCCAGTACTTTATCACTCTTTCTGTAAAAAACTTTTTCCTAATATCCAACCTATATTTCCCTTGGCACAGCTTAAGACTGTGTCCTCTTGTTCTGTCAGTTGCTGCCTGAAGAAAGAGACCAACCCCCACCTGACTACAATCACTTTTCAGGAAGTTGTATACAGAGACTGATAATTTAATTTAGATATTGACAGGAGTGTGAGAGCAGCCTTCATGATGTATCACCAAAAAACTGGCACAGGTCAGAAACCTTAACTGAGATGTTTTCCTGGTGCCTAAAGACGGCAGAATTCACACACCAGCCTCTTTCTTGTAACCGAAGGTGGTGAAGGGGACTTGGCTTGATGGCTCCATTCATCCCTGCACACACTTTTTCCTACAGAAAATGTGTCACCTCTCAGCTGCCATCCCTCTTTGGGGACATTTGATTAAAAGCGGTCAATACACCCTAAAAGTCAGGCAGAGGAGGGAGGCGAAGAGCCCTGCCCCGGTACCCCCGCCCGTGCCTCACTGCCCGCCGCCGGGTCACGCAGAGCCAGCCACTCCCCCGCGGGGGGGCAGCGCGGCGGCTCCGGGCCGAGGAGGCCCCGCTCCCTTTCGGCCGCTTTCACTTTCGTTTCCGTTTCCGTCGCTTTCCCGGGCGGGGCTCCCCGGCTCGGCAGCCCCGGGGCCGCGGCCATGGCGCTGGCGATCCAGGCGCTGCGGGAGCTGTGCGCCAGCGGCGGCTGCCTGGAGCAGGGCGAGCTGCGGCGGCGGCTGCCGGGCCGGCCCTCGGCCGAGCAGCTGGCGGCCGTGCTGCGGGACTCGCAGCGCTTCACGCTGGTGCGGCGGCCCGGCCCGGCGGCGGAGGCGGCGGCCGAGGTGGCCGTGGTGGTGGCCACCAGCGCCGTGCGGCTGTGCCAGGAGCACGGCGCGGGCTGCCCGGGGCGCTGCGGGCGGCTGCACCTCTGCAAGTACCACCTGAAGGGCTTCTGCCGCAACCAGATGGCCAGGTGAGGGGCGGGGGGCGGCCGCCATCGCCGGGGGCCCGGGGGGCTCCGGGGGCTCGGCCTTGGGCACGGTGTGCCCCCTCAGAGGAAGGAGCCCTAAGCAGAGGCTTTGCAGCACTTTCCGCGTCTGAAATGCTCATTGCCCCCCTCCTTTTATTTGTGTGTGTGTGTTGTTGCAAAGGAAGCAGATACAGGCTGTGGTTTCACAGCCTTGGGTCGCAGCACTTCCTCCCCAGCTCATCCATCACCCGCTGCTGGCGCTTCCCTCCCTCAGGGCCGTGCCAGGGGAAAGCTGAATGTCCCCGCACATCCTTGTGCTGCGGGATGCGCTAAAGCTGAGTGCCCCCGCACATCCCAGTGCTGCGGGACCCTGGGGGATGTACTCATCGGCTCAGAGGGAGTGATGCTCTGGAGCTTTGGTGGTTGTGAGCTGCAGGTCAAAAATGCCGATATTGTCAGACTGTGCTAACGCTTTAATGACTGTGAATCAGAAGTAGCGTGGCAATTATCCTCGGAGTAATTATGTAATCTGTTTAGCAAATCACATAATGGCTTTATAGAGGAGCAATACGGGTTTTTCTGAAACTAGCTAATTTGGTGTGCTTTTTCAACTCTTTAACGTAATGCCCATGGGGTAGCAAAATAGCACCAGTCTGTTACATTCATTTTGCTGTTGGATTTCTTGACTTGTAGGAAAGAATGCAAGTTTGTTCACAACTTCCACTCAGACCACAATCTCCGTGTTCTAAAGCAGTATGGACTTGAGAATTTAAACTGTGAGGAACTTTGCCAGCTTCTGCTTCAAAATGACCCTTCCCTCTTACCAGAGGTGAGTATTACTGTGGCAGCTTCTTAGCCTTGTGTTTCAGTGAGCGTCACAAAGTGGAAGAGGCTTGATAGAGATGGAGATGTTGGGTGTCAACTTAGTTAGCTTAATGCAAATCTCAAATTAAATCTGCATCCTCTGTTCTCGCTTATGGTGGGTTGACCCTAGCTGGCAGCTAAGCTCTTGAGCAGTCCCTCCCCTACTTCTCATTCCCTTGTCACAAGCAGAAGAGGTCAGAATTACCAAGAAGAACAAAAGTGACAAAACCTGTGACTGGACATAAAAACAGTATAGCAAGTGGAGGAAAGCAGGGAGAAAACAAGTGTTGCAAAGGAACACTTCTGCTTCACCACTTCAAAGCAGACATATGCCCAACAAGTCTCTGAGCAAGTGCTACCTTGTAAGAAGGACCCATCTCCCCCTTCTTCCTCCTTCCCTCTGTCCTCTTCCCCACTATTTTTTTTTATATTTGGAGAATGACATTATATGGCATGGAATATCTCTTTGGCCAGTTTGGACTATTTCCTAGTTTTGGCTGGAATAGAGTTAATTTTCTTTCTAGTAGCTGGTACAGTGCTGTGTTTTGGATTCAGGATGAGAACAATGTTGATAACATACTCACGTTTTAGTTTTTGCCAAGCAGTTCTTGCTCTAAGTCAAGGACTTTTCAGCCTTTCAAACTGCCCTGCCAACCTGCAGACTGGGAGTACACAAGAAGCTGGGAGGGCATGCAGCCAAGACAGCTGACCCAAACTGGACAAAAAGATATTCCATCCCATATGATATCATTCTGAACAGTAAAACTGGGGGGAGGTGGCCCAGGGGTGGTGGCACACTGATGGGGACTCGCTGGGCTTTGGTCAGTGAGTGGCAAGCAGTTGCATTGTGCATCACTTGTTTTGTCTGTTCTTTTGTCATCATTATTTTTTCCTCTTCCTTTTGTGCCCTAATAAAACAGTGTTTATCTCAACCCCGCGAGTTTTACTTTTTTTTCTGATTCTTTCCCATATTCCCTGGAAGGAGTGAGTGAGAGGCTGTGTGGTGTTTATCTGTTCTGGTTTTGGCTGAGATAGAGTTAATTTTCTTACTGGTATCAGGTATAGTGCTGTGTTTTGGATTTAATATGAAAATAATGTTGGCAACCCACCGATGTTTTGGCTGTTGCCAAGCAGTGCTTACCTTCAGTCAAGGACTTTTCAGCTTCCCATGCTCTGCCAGTGAGGAAGTGCACAAGGAGCCAGGAGGGAGCATGGCCAGTACAGTTGACCCAAGCAGACCAAAGGGATGTGTTGTCAACTGTTTTGGTCACAAACCCAAAACATAACATGGTATGAAGAAAGTTAACTCCATCCCAGCCAGATCCAGTACCTCTTACCATCAAATCCAGGTCAAAAAAGTCCAGTATTCCACAACTAGAAAATTAAAGAGATTCAACTTAGCACTAAATCCCATCTGCTTGAGGATGTCTGTAGGAATGTTGTCTGTTGAAAGATCTTGCTAAACATTAGCAGGGCAAAGGAAAAACTATCAAGTAGTCATTTGGGAAAAAAAAGAAAGAAGAAATGTATATTTTTAAAGCAAATGTATGTACATAGCTGTAAAAAATTAAAAATCATGGATTCAAACAGTCTAAATGAGCACATTGTACTTTAACCTTTCAATTATTATTTTCTTCTCCTCCCCAAGGTCTGCCTGCATTATAACAAAGGTGATGGACTTCATGGATCTTGCACCTTTAAAACATCCTGCACCAAACTGCATGTTTGCCAGTACTTTTTGCGGGGCCAGTGCAGATTTGGCAGCAGCTGCAAGCGGTCCCATGACTTACTAAATCCAGGTTGTTTTGAGAAACTGCAGAGACAGGGAATGAGCTCAGACAATATTGACAAGCTGCTTTCCACTTACAGAAACATGTATGACATAAAAAATGGCAACAGGAGCATGTATGACATAGAAGATGCCAAATCTTCACCATGCAAAGGTAAATAATATCATCTTTTGAATATGTCAGAGGAGTCACTGCAGTGAATTTAATATTCTCACAGATGTCATTAAGAAAACTGAATTTACATCTTGATTTGTCTTTTAGGAGGGATCTTGTACCTATCTCATTGACAGAGATCTTTGTCTTGACAAGGGCAGTCAAGAGAGGTTCCTGAGAAATAGAGTGCTGGTGTTTATAAAATCCTTAAATTTGGGATTTAAAAAGCATAAGAGGAACTGGAAATAGGGAGCTCTATAATTTTGGTGTTTTTTGGGTAAAATATGTAAAGGTAGAGAGACCTGTTTAAGAATAGGAGTGGTTGTTATCTGTCTGATTATAAACTATTTAATTGTTTTTCTTTAACATAGTGATTGTCTAGCACAAGAATTCACAAACAGCTCTATCCTAGTTACTTCTTAGAAGTGTAATATTTTGTTGGCACTTTTCTTATGAAGTTCCATAGAACTCTTAAGTAAAGTATAGTTTAGCAGCAAAGAAAAAGATAACAGAATGGAGAGTCCAGGTGTGTATGTTCATCTCCACTCTTCTGCCTGCAGTTCCTTCTTTCCTTTTTTGTTTCCTTAAAGTGCTTTAATTTACAGAAGTATCAGATTTTGAAGCTTTGGATTTTATAGCTGCCAGTGTGATCAGCTGTGTGGCATGCACAGTTAACTCAAGTCCATCTGGAAGTGTAAAGGCATTGGATTCTATTCTCATTTTGTGGTGATAGCTAAAAACTGTATCTGAGCAATTCAGCAGTTACAGGGAAGTCAAGTTCAAAAAGGATAGATACAGGCAGGGGCCTTTGAGTGTACAAGGTTAGCAAAGGCTTCAGTGTCTTTCTAGAGCTGAGTGCAGTTAGGTAGTTACAAACATTGCCTTTAGGCATCTTACCTAGGGAAAGGAGCACTTTTGAGAGGGCTTGTTGATACAAAGTGTATTAATAAGTCTTATAATTCCCCCCCTCTAGACAGAAGCTCTAGAAGGGATTCCTCAGCTGCAAACGATGATGAATCAGAACAGATTTGTTTACATCAACTCTACAAAAGTTGTGGCTTTAAAGGTAGGTTGTCTCAAGTTGAAGTCCAGCCTGTTTTTCTTTTCTCATAAAGAGGAAGTGGTAGACTTCTTTCACAGGAAGGGGATACTTCAGAGTTTATGCTTTTCTTCAGTTAAATCTCACTGCTGTCTTGAGTGCTGTTAGGGAAGTGTTTGACCTGGCACACCAAACAAAGGAGCGGTTTTGTTTTGCTCTGGAATCTGCCTGTGCTGAAGATTGGCTGCTCCACCTGTGTTTACCTAAGGGATTGCTGAATTATAGGAGTTATGTTTCCAAACAGGAAGATACAAAAGATACCCTGAGTTCTACATTCGACATTGTTTCTTCTAGTACTCTTCTGTTCCACCTGTTTTAGCTGTCTCCCTTTCAAAATGTTCCAAGGTGTCCAGGAAAAAGGCTGCTGTGTCAGCTTTCTTGATTCTTTTGTTTTTGTCATCCTTTTTCTTGATGTTTTTGACCTGTGTACTGAACACCTTCTGGTATGAACTGTGTGGTGCAGTTTCTCCTTGACTTTCCCAGTAGTTAAGTTTCCTTTTGTTCTGCTGTGGAAATTGGCCTCAGGTTTATGCACAGGTGCACTGGTGATGTCACCTTCACTCCCTTTGAGGAGTGACTGCATACTGGTTCTTTGAACTCTGAATAACACTTGTGATACTTGGGTCACTGCTAGCACTGCTCTTCTTCGTGGGGCCTGGACCTCTTAGAGACTTGCTGAAGGGCAAAGGACTTTGAGACTAAGATGTCTGTGTGTGTATCAAAAGAGAGGAAAGGTGATGGTGGTTAACTGGGTTGTATTGGAAAGCGTGGGACCTAGGAATGGTGTAAATAGTATGGAATAAGTGGTGGATACACCCCTGCTTTCAGCTGGGACAGAGTGGATTTTCTTCCTAGTAGCCAGTACAGTGCTCTGTTTTGGATTTAGTATGAGAATGACTGATAACACACTGATGCTTTAGTTGTTGCTAAGTAGTGTTCACCCAAAGTCAAGAACTTTTCAGCTGCCCATGTTTTGCAAACGAGGAGGTGCACAAAAAGCTGGGAAGAAGCATGGCCAGCACGGCTGACCTGAACTTGTCAAAGGGCTATTCCATACCTTTAGAACATCATGCTCAGCACATAAACTGTAGGGACTTGGCTGGGAGGGGCTGATTGCTGCTTGGAGTGGGCTGGGCATCAATGGGTCAATGGGTGGTGAGCAATTGTAGTGTGCATCACTTGTCTTTCTTGGGCTTTATTCCTCTCTCGCTTTTTGTTAACTTCCTTATAGATATATGATAGTGTATCTATATATATATATACATATATATATATGCATATATACTTATAGTTACTATATTGTACTTTATTTCAGTTACTAAACTGTTCTGATTTCAACCCACAGATTTTACCTTTTTCCTGTTCTCCCCATCTCACTGGGGGAAGTGGGAGTAAGTGGCTATGTTGTACTTAGTTACCATCTGAGGTTAAACCATGACAGTCCTTCTCCTGTCTTAAAACTAAGCACTGCTGTGTTTTGGATTTTTCCTCAGTAATACCACTTTGTGATGTAGAGGTTAAGCATAAATACATTTTTTTTTCTATTTATGAAATAATAGTCTTGTATGAGCCTGTGATCTCCATTCATTTTTTGTCTCTGCAACTGAGAACGATCTATGCAATTTAAATGTGCAAAGAGTCTAGTACATAGAGAAACTGAACTTCTACCTAAGCCCAAAGATCAAGTGTTGCTTGCTTATGTGAAAAATTCTGAACTACTGCTTGTAATGGTTCCATAGGTGAACACTTTCCCTAAATATCCTTTTGATGATTTCACCAGCTAGGTGTGCAGCCCTGAAATGGTAGAGTTCTCTCATAACCTGTCAAAATAATGCATCTCCTACTTCTTCTTTTAAAAACTTTTACAGAAAAGTGTATCAGAACCCATTTTCACTTGCCATATAGATGGCAGCTCCTTGATGGTGATACCTGGAAAGACTTCAAGAATATGGAAGAAATAGAAAAAGCATATTGTGACCCAAAAAATGTCAGGTATAAACTCTTATAAAAATTTATAATGTTTGGAGTTTGCTATATTGTACCAGGCCCTTAGTAGCTATCAATTGCTACTATTCTGTTGTAGTCATTATGTAAGTAGTTTCGTTTGGCATTTTTCTACTGACCTCACTTTGCTTGAGATTTTCCCCTCCTTCCCCCTTTTCCCACAGTCTTTATCGTGGCACTGGCAGAATACCTGGAGACAGAGAGGGAGAGAGAGAAAGAGAGAGGGAAAGAGGGAGATACTCTTGGGTGCAGAGCACATGAAGAATATGGAAATACCTTTGGAACTGGTTATGTAGCACGAAGAGAATATTGGAAGGGTCTCATACCAGTATGCCATCTCCCATGCTGGAAACTTTACCTGTTCCTCTTATATTCTGTTACAGCTTCTTTGAAGCCCTCCTTAAATTATGACAGTATTCTCTTTAGAATATAGTTGGTCAGCAAGAAGAAGGCAGTGTCTGTTTTCCACTGTTTCTGTTCATCTTATGTAACTCACTCATTTAGGAGTGGATTACTGTTATTGCCTATAGAACCAATGTGAGACAAAATACTGCAATGCAAAATATGTACAAACATGAAACAGAGCTAACATACAGAGCTGTGCAAAGTGCAAAGCACACATTGTTGTGAAAAGTGCACCTTTGTGTTCTGCTTTTGGCTGACATTGACTTAATTTGCAAATTTATAGTGGGCTTCTGAACCTGTGAGTAAAGCTTCACAAACAGTTCTGATTTTTTTTCCTCTTTTTTTTTATAGATTTGATTGTGCTATTCCTGAAAGTCGCCACTTCCTGTTCCGTATCGGTTTTGACAATCTGTGGTGTGATCTTGGAAAAGTCAGACGTCTTTCTACAGCCTCCTCTGTGACCAAACCCCCTCACTTCATTCTTACAACAGAATGGATCTGGTACTGGAAAGATGAATATGGCACGTGGCAGGAGTATGGAAAACAAGTAAGTGTGGAGAAATGGGGAGGCTCCTAACTCTGTGGGAGAAGCACAGAACTACTGAGAAGTGCACAGTGTTTTTATCCTTCTCCTCTTTTGTCACCCTCTTCCTCTCACTCCTACTGTGGACATTAAAGGCCTAATGGAGTCTTTTCCCTGTGATTTTGATTGGTTCAGGTAGGAGAGTCACAAATATTATCAACAGATAATAATTCAGTGAATCGTGTCAGATAGGATCACAGTAATAATACATTCTTTCCATCGCTTCTGAGTAAAGCCTCCTTCTCTGAAGTTCCAGTAGTACTCTGCATCTTTGTTGGTCTAGTTGGTGAATGTGTGGTCTGTCCTGGTTTCGGTTGGGGTGGAGCTAATTTACTTCCTGGTAGCTGGCACAGTGCTGTGTTTGGATTTAGTATGAGAATAACATGGATAAAACAGTGAGGTTTTAGTTGTTGCTGAGTGGTGCTCACTCTAAGGCAAGTGTTTCTCATAAGATGATATATCCTGCACCCACCATACATATGAGAGTTACTGGTTTTTAAACTTGCTTGTCTATAACAGACCAGGAACAACATTTTTTCTCTATTTTTGGCCTGACAGGATGATCTTCATGCAGCTGCTACTGTCTCCAGTGATGACCTGGAGAAAGCTTATTTGGCCAAAAGTTCTTCAAAGCTGAACTTCAAAGCAGGAAGACATGAATATGAACTAAATTTTGAGTGTAGGTTGCATTTGCTTTGTTCTTTTTGTTTTGTCCCTCTCTCCCAGCTCTCTTGTGGTTTTAAACTACCTTATTACAGGAAATAGAGAAATTTGGACTTTGCATTGCAATGCTTACAGAGACAGAGCTTCCATCAAAGTTCTCAGGATAAGAGCTGTTCACATAAGCAGAATAGCATTCTATTACTTCAAAGCTTTTATTTTTGAGAAGTTCTTGTGCTAGGTTTCAAAAGTCCAAATATGACACTGATGCTGGCACCAACATAAATGGTGAGGAACTTGTAGAAGACTTGACAAGCCAGTTTTTGGTCTGCTTTAATCACTGGTTTGCAGAAAAACAAATACTTGGACAAGGTGGAGGGTCCAGACAATCCTTGGCACTGCAAGATTTTTGCAGGTATTTTCATCCTGTCTGGAAAGGCTGAGAAAATACCTTGACTATATCCAGGTAGGAAGAAGTGTTTCCCAAGAGTTCAGGAAACATAAGCCACTTGTGATGGCAGTGTCCTCTCTGAGCTGTTGCCTTTCCTGGTATCCTTTTCAAAAATTATGGAGAACAGTGGTGGGAATCAGCCTGCCTAGACAGTTTGGTGTAGTTGTCTTTGATCCAGCTCTCCATTACTGTCTCATTCTGCATGAAAAGAAGACAAACAAAAAAAAACCCTAACCAAAAAACCAGAAAGAGCATCTTATCTGCTGTTTGTGATTCAATCAAAAGCAATACTGGGAAAACTTGTCTGGCTTAGAAGTGAACTTAGACAAATAAATGCAGTGTAGATGTCTTCCAAAACTTAATTGCTAGGCTTGGTGGTGCCAGGAGGTTTGTTTATTTATTTTCTGTGTATCTCTGAAGATGAGGCCTCATTGTCCTGTGTGATACTAACTCTTTATTGTTAGTATGATGTCACAGTAGCTGCAGAGGTTCCAAGATCCAGAAGGAATGTCTTTAAAATTCAGGTTGCTGTGACTTGTTTCTGTTGGGGGTCAATAAAAATTAGTCTGTGATAGATGTTGGGTTGTGTTTACAGGGTTTGAAATCTACAACTAAATGTAGGAAAAAAGTAATCCACAACTAAAAAGTAGGAAATGAGGAGGAGGGAGCCTTTTTGTCGATGTTTTTGACAAAACGACTTAGTGACAAATGTGGCTGCAGTGTGAAGGCTTTCTAAAACATCTTTGATTGTTCATGGGATTTTGTTTGTTTTTCCCAGCCATGATTCAGAAAAACCTCCGCTACGGAACAGAGAGAAAGATTTGCAGAAGACCTAAATTTGTCTCTCAGGCAGAGGTAGAAAAGACAAGAGCCAGGTAAACCACAACTGCTCATCCTGAGGTGATGGATTTAGTGCTTTGTGAATGCTGAATCTTCCATGCGTGCAAGTAGGGTGAAGAAGTAGCTGTTCAGGAAATTGTGAGAGACATGGAGAGGGAAAGGGACACACCTTTCCTGCAGCCATGTCTAGTCAGGGCAGTGTGGCAGCCTGGCCAACAGTTTTCAATCAGCTCAGGAACCTTAGTGGTGAAGAAAATTTAGGCTTGGCCACTGGAAATGTGGAAATGTAGGAAATTATTTAACAATATACAGCAATGTTGGAGGGAGCTGCTGATTTGAACAGCTAATACAGATGGAATCAATCATGTATTAGCTTGTTCTGACATGAGTAATTTTCAAAGCTAAGTGCACGTTTAGAAAAATTCTTTTGAGAGCAACCAGACAATCTGAAAGGAAAGCAGTACTTGTTACAGATAGAGCAAAAGGTGCCATCTGCAAGGAGGTACAATTGCATGTAACAGCCAGTTTTTGCACATTCCTGCAGCACACAGTCCTTGCTAAAACACTGAAAAGAGCAGCTTAACACACTAATTAAATTGGGGTGGGAGTAGAGGGGAGGGCTGTATCTATCCTGTTTCTGTCATACTGATGTGATACTGGATGCATTTGTATTTACCTACCCTGGTGTAGCAGAGCTTTTATATATACATTCACCTCTGCAAGAGAAATCCTTGTATGTTTAATTCAGAGTATATCTTTCTTTTTTTCTCATTTGGCGTCTTGCTTCCTGACATAAGTCTTGACATGATGATTTGGAACAAATATTTTCATGTGCTGAACAGAAATGACAGTTTTGAAATATTTTTGAATATGTTCAGTTGCCTGTATTCTCCCTAAGCTTGACAAAAATGTTTAGTATAATATGTACATAAAATGTCATGTTTGGTTTTATTTTAATTGTCTGCTTGTAATGTCTTATAATCTGCAGGGGCATTAAACCTACAGAAGGGTTTAAGGGCATTCCAGCTCACTGGGACAAATCTGCCCTGCCTGAACTGGGATTCAAGGTTTGGGGCTTTTTGGTTTTTTCTTTCTGTCAGTTTTGTCATGTAAGGTTTTTTCCATCACAAGTTCAGTGTTTCTTCTGGCTTTGTAAATGACTCTTTCTAATGTAGCCTAATACAGAGGTATTGGTAAATTTGAGCCTGATACCACACTGGGCAGACCTGGAGGTGAAACTGAACCCAAATTTAAACAAATGGTGGCAGTAAAACTGTGGCAACTTTCACTGCTACTGTTAATCCCTTGCCTTGGCAAATTTGCTGTGTTAACAAGACTGCTACTGGTGCCCAAAACGCATAGTTTTGAAGTCCCAACATGTGCTGAAGCATCAGAGGTAAGTGATGCCTCTGAACTTCAGGGTAGCCATTCCCTTAGCTCTAGACTGTTGTATGTCTATGGAGAGCTGCTGAAACCAGGAGAGTTCACAGAATCACACAGAATGGTTGGGCTTGGAGGGGGAGACCTCTGGAAACCACAGAGACCAACCCACCTGCTAAAGCAGGTTCACATAGAGGAGGTCACACAGGATTGTGTCCAGGTGGGTTTTGAATATCTCCACAGAGACTCCACAACCTCTCAGGGCAGCTTGTTCAGGATGGGATCTTTTATTATTACGTTTATTATTATTTTATTCATTCCAGTGGAGTAAACTTGTTTACCGTTGTAACACATCCAGTTAATATCTGTGTGGTTTACATTCTCTGACTTCCTGTCTACTTCCACCAACTCCTCTGTCAACTCTAGTAACTGTACCTACAGAAAAAGTGTTATCTGATGCTCAGAAATCACTAACTTGCAAAATGCAAATCCTCAAGAAGTTGTCACTAAGAAATAGGGAGGAATAACGTTGCCTTTTTTATGTTCCTGTGAAAACATGCAAGAAAACTTTGCTTGCTTTCAGGACTGTCATGTTTCATAGTGTGACCATGCTCTTCCCTAAAATTATTGTTCAAATAAAGCCTCTCCAATTGATTTAGAAGCACAACAGGCAGTGCATTTTGTGTTCACTGGCTCTAGAGAGTATAAACTAAAAAGATTCTCTGGTTTTCTGCATCATAAATTCCCAGTTCCTCTTTTATTTCTGTGCTCATTTCTGCTATGTGTTTAGATACTGTTTGATGCATGCAAGTATATCTTGACCCAAATATTAAGAGCGATTAAGTGGCTGCACAAAAGCATGCAGATGCTTTATTGTCCTGTGAGAAAGCAACCTGGGTGTCATAAACAGCAGGAGTTAACATTCCCTAGATTAGAGCTCACCTTTACAGAGTAGGAATCTTTAATCTCCATTTTTTCCTAGATTATTTTCACTGCTTATACCTCTGCTTCACAGAAAGGTTTTAAAAGTCTGAGTAGTACATTGGGTAGGGGGGCTTTGTTTTGATTTAGTCAAAGATGAGATTAACTTTTCAAACTTTTCGTTGCAGCTGATTGAGCTTGACTGTTCTTCTGAAGAATACAAGAAAGTCAAGGTGGACTTTCAACGCACAATGCCCAGAGCAGTTATTAAAAGGATTTGTAGAGTTCAGAACCCATCCCTCTGGGAACTGTATCAATGGTATGTGTAAAACACTGGTCTGGTGTTTATGCATGAGGTTTGTTGTTTCTGCAGTTAGCTGTATGCTCCATGCTAAAGATAGACACACACATTCCTGAAATGCCTCTGCTTCCACTCTCCCACTGAAATACCTACCTAGTATCAACATTTAAATAAAGAGGTATTACCAAACCTAAGTCAGTCAATATACAGAGCTTAGAATAATCAGATTCAGAGCTACGTGGGAGGAATCCTTGCTCCTGACTTCTGCCAGGTCTGTGTCCACTACAGCTGCCTTCCAGTGAAGCCTTGAAGCTGGTAATGAGTCACATCTAGCACAGTGTTTTGCAGCTGGTCAAAACTGAAACAGCCTTCAAAACTAAGTGCAAAACTCATGGAGGGCAAGCCTTAATATGAACTCCTGTGTTCAGGGAGAAAAAAAAATCCTGAGATTCCTCCCCTTCTCTTCAAAGGATGTGAATGAAAGAAAACATTTGTAGTATTAAAGCATTTGTGTATAATGAAAGCATGTTTGTGTGCAGCTAGACAGCAAGGTTTGTATGGCCAAATTAGGCCTTACTGTAAAGATTTTCAGAATATACTCTGTAAAATTGTTTTTGAGTGCCAGGATGGCTGGAACCTGTGGGGACAGCCACAGTGGAACTGCAAAGATTCTGCTTCTTCTCATTGCAGGCAAAAGGACCTAATGCAGAAGAGCAATGGTGGAAAGGCTGCAGATGAGCGATTTTTATTTCATGGGACCAGTAAAAAAGACATTGACGCCATCTGTCAGCAAAACTTTGACTGGAGAATCTGTGGCCTTCATGGGACAGTCTACGGCAAAGGTGGTTTTTCAGCTCTTTCAGTAATCCTAGACTTGCTAAAAAAATCTCAGTACTCACTGCAGAGGTGGAAAGCTTAGAAGGTGGTACTTGGCCAGTCCTGGGCTTGTCACTGTCATGATGTGGGCAACAGAGCTGAGTTTCACAAGGGTCGTTTGGAGCCAAGGCACTCTGAAATGCCTTAGTGTCTGCTCCACTCCCTTCTTGAAAGAAAAGCCAGACTTAAGAGAGGTCAGTCGTAGGGATGGTTTCTGCTAGACTCCAGGCTCACTGCTATTCCAGTTTCTCCCAACTCCTATAGGAAAGCAGCCTGGCTTTTGTTTGATTTTTTTCCCAGGAATATAAATGCCATTTTGCTTACAGGCTTTTTGCCTTGTTAGCAAATTATAACCTTTTACGTTGTCCTGTGTACAGGAAATTACCAGGACACCAAGTGGAATAGCTGAGACAGGCTGACTGGCTGACTACCCACCCACCTTTCTGCTTGAATACTTTGTAATTCTCAGAAACGTTAGAGAATCACAGAATATTCCAAGTTGGAAGAGACCCACAAGGATCATCAAGTCCAACTCTTAAGTGAATGTTCCATATGGGGATTGAACCCACAGCTGTGCTGATTAATATTAGTAGCCTCTGCCAGGAGAGGAAATTTGGCAATATTGGGGAAGGTGGATATCTAGGGTCAGGAGGAAATCCATTACAGGAATATGATAACATTTAAAACACTGTTTGGATGGCTTTTTAATATGTGTGCTGTGAAAACTAAAAAGTGTAGGTAAAGCACAGTGGTCACAGGACAAGTGAAGGCTTTGGAAAGGCTGTTCATGAACTGCTTAATGGATTTGTTTATTAATTCGTTTTCACACCATCATTTTGTTCCTGCAGTTTTGATATCTTACCAACTCTGTCTTGGTGTCTCTTCTGCAGGAAGCTATTTTGCCAGGGATGCATCTTACTCTGACAACTACTGTGGGGCAGACTCACACACCAAGACCATGTTCCTGGCACGAGTGCTGGTGGGGGAGTTCACTCTTGGTAGTTCTCATTATGTTCGGCCTCCCATGAAGGACAGCCAAAACTTCTATGACAGTTGTGTGAATAACTCTTCAAACCCTTCTATCTTTGTCATCTTTGAGAAGCAGCAGATTTATCCAGAGTATCTCATAGAATACCAGGTATCAGCAAGACTTCTATAGCAGCAAAACCTGTCATCCTTATGTTTAACTGTTTTAAATATTTTTTTAGTTTTGGTTTAAGAGAGAAAAATTGATTTTGAAGAAGCTCTATGATCAAATAGGTGAGTGTTCAGAGACATTTTTTCTCAGTCCTTTCTGTGCAGCAGAAAACAAGGCATGAAAAGACATAGAGGATGTTTTAAAATTCCTAAAATCCTGTGTCTGTATCCTATTTCTAGCAGCTTTCACATTTCCTGACATTACGAGAGCCTTTCATAAATTTATTAGAAGAAAATGCTGATGTTTGTAGCATGAGGATTGACCATGACTGCCAAGTTTAAACTATTTTTACTTATTGTTTCAGGATAGATCTTTACACGTGTTCATTGGTCAGAGGCTCTGTTCCTCTACCTGTTTAACTCAAAACTGGATAAAATACTATTTTATTAGTAATTTATCTCCTCTAACAGTAGACATTCAGGTGTTTGCAAATGTGATAGTGCAACCTCTGTGCTCAACTCATTGCATAAATTCTTAGTAGCACTCTCCTTTTTTGTCCCTACTTAATCTGCACCAACAAAACCTCAAAAATTAAACTTGCTTGTTGAAAAAGAAGAGAGATTTACTTTCACTTGTTGATTTTCTCATTTAAAACAAGTACCAAAGATACAAGCATAACAGGGATTGCTTGGTGCTGTGTGACTTGGTTGATTTACTCTATCAAATAAATGCTGTACTTTATGTCTGAGAACACAAGTTTTTCATGACTTTCACTGTGCCTACAAATAGAACAGTGCTGGCAGGTGCCATGGAGGAAGCAGAGTAGGCAACTCACGCTGTTATTTAATACCATACTTAGGAGTGAAATATACTGCTTGTCCTGCTTGATTAGCAGTACCTTGTTTCTGTGGGTGAACTTTATGGTTCCCTTACAGCTGTTGGGAAGGATGGTGAGTGACTGTCTCTCATTAGGTGTACTGCATCTCTGGTTGCAGAGATTCACAGGTTTCCTGTGTAATCAAGCTGTCTTTGGACTTTTTATCAGGAAAAATGTGCTTACCGAGGAAGTGGTCTTCAGTCACAGAGCCGAAACCTTTAAAATTTGAAGATTAGGTTGAATATTTAATTATTCTCATCAGAAGAAGGTAATTGTGTTGAGCAGTCAGCATAGTTGTGTGCAATCAAAAACTTGAGCTGTCAAATATTTTTTTAAGATTAAAGTTACTGATGCGTAGATACTTTATCATAGGTTTAATGTGCTAAATTAGCTATAAGTTAGCTATTGTGTACTGCAAAAGCCTTAAAAAATACTTTCGTTATGACCTAAAAAAGCTCATCTCTAGCTGTATTCTGTATACTTCTTTTTAATTCATCTGGATGATGATTGACAGGTGTACACTGGGTAACTTTATTACTGCAGCACTGTGAGCCAGGAGCTTGGCCATGATTAGCTGGAGTAAGGCTGTGCAGACCCCTTTTTATGTGAACTGCAAATCTAGCAGCATGATACCTAAAGGAAAATACTCCTATTTGTGTTTAATCCTGGTAAAACACAGGATAGGGAAAGGCAAGTTGGCTGTATTGTTTCTTTTGAAAGATTTGTAATAGAACATAAATGATAAATCTCATGTCAACAAATGAGCCTGTCAGCAAATAGTACATTCATTGCGGAGGATAACATTTGTATAGGAAAGCTTTCCTATCTGTGCAGAATAAGGTTTTTGTGCCAAAACAAAAACCATGTTCATCTACATGTTAATGGCAAATGAGAATACTGGTACTATGCTTTTCTTCCTCTGAATATAACCAGAATTTCAGCTAAGAATGAGGATAGCTCAAGTCATGGTAATCTTTTGCCAGAAAATTGAAACAAACATTCTTTTCAATGCAAAATGTTGAGATATTTTTATTGACAGTTTTTTATTGTATTTTTAAAATCTTTAACTTGATTCTTGGAGAGGATGTGTGTATGCCTGTGTGTGTGTATGAGTGTAAGTAAAACAGTGAATAATGCCTGGTTGTAGTACTTTGTCATCTGTTACTTCTCCGTTTTCACAGAAAAAGAAAAGTTGCAATGTTTTCCACTTTTGAAACTGTAGAGGTAACTTTTTTGTGTATAGTAAATAAACAGGTACTCAAACCACTAAATTCCTTCTGATGGTTTTCTCTCTTTCAGTACTGAAAGTACGTTTCAATACACTTGTGAGTTTTTGGAAGCTTAGAGGCTGTTGTTAAGCAGTAGGAGTCACTCTACAGATATTTGGATTGCATTTGGAAATGAACATATTAAAGACGTTTCCATTAAATCCAAACTACAGACAAAAAGTAATATTGAACCTCTTTTTGGCTACTTAAGAAAAGCAACTAAGCAGGAAGAGTGCAATAATCTGTCACTCACTCCCACACCATGTGAGGAGAAAGATAAGCTGTGAAGGTTGTTTCCTTTTTTGGTAACGGGTCCATCCTGGCAAGACAGACGGCAAAGCCAGCAGAAGCCAAACAGCTTTGCTGTGCCAGCAGTGGGGAATGGAGCATGGAAGTTTGTGAACCCTGATCCTCCACCTGCTGGGCTGGCAGCCAGCCAAAGGCAATACACTGCACCCTTTAGTGAGGGTTACCTGTAGGCAGGTTTGTCACGATGCTCTGACTAGATTTTATGAGATGTGGGTGTCAAAATGCTGTCTAAGTGTGTCACAGTACAGAAACCTCTTTCTCGTGAGAAAGAATGTATTTGTTTATATAAACTAAGATAAAGGTAGTGAAACTCTCATGAATCAAGGTAGCCAGTTGCTACGGGGGGGCGTTCAATGAGTGACCAATCAGGTGGGAATCCATTTTGTATATAAAAGCTGGATTTAATTAATAAAAGAGATCTTTTTATGACTTGACCCTTCGCCTTCCCGTGTTTCGACATCCGCTCGCTGTGACATGAGTGTTGGCAGCAAAGGAGTGGCACTATCTGGTTTGGATACCTGCAGCCTGGCAAAGTAGGGGCTGGTGGGTGAGAGGAACTGGGGTGGATGGCATGTACCAGCTGTGGTGGTGTGCTCAGTGCTGCTGGGCTTGGAGAAGGAGCTTTGCTTCTAGGAACTAGTGCTCAGAGCTGACTTAGGGCCAAAGGGCAAGTGGGAGTTGCAGAAATGCTGCTTACCTTGGAGTACATCCAGCAGAAAATCCAGGTGGGATGGCTGTTCCGTGGGCAGCATTACTGGTGCTTCCCTGTTTTACCAAGGGATAGACTGCACGGCCTCCATAGGTCCCTTGCACTTCTTGCTTCAGGCCCATCACAAATTTATCTCTGCTTGCAGAAATCCTAGCAATTGAGGGAATCCTTCTCCCTCCCTGAAAGTACCTACAGCCCCCAGCAGTGCAGGGAGAAAATGTCTTGGAGGCAGATGAGATTTATCAAGGTCAGAAGAAAGTTACGGGGCCAGTACGAGCCAAGCAATGAAACAGACAGTTTATAAGTCAGCTTTAAATTCTTTTACCATGCCTTCTGCTGTAAACACGTGGAAGAGTCTGGTATCAGGTCAAGCTATGTCCAGGATGTTTAACAAAGGGAAATGAGAAGGTGGTCATTTCCTGAAGTATCTCAGACAGAGAGGAAATTCTGCAGTTTAATGCCAGGTAAGAATAGATAGTTGAAATTTGCAGTCCATGAAGCACAGTAATTTCTGTCACCCAACTCTGTTTTTCTGGAAATACTATTTATAAAGTACAAAACTGTAAAGCCTTTTTTCTATCATCAGCCTCATTAAAAATACCATTTTATATTGACAGCTTTCTGTCATCATTACAATGACCAGAAGATGTGTTTAATAGAAGTTTTCCTTTGCCAAGCAGCCGTTGCTTCATATCAGCTGTCAGAGAATGACTAAAACCCTTTTGTAACGCAGACGTGCCCAATTTTAAACAAACTCACAGCTCAGCAATGCAAGACAACACACTTGCTGTTTCTGAGGAGAGGAATTATTTTAAATCAGCTTTCTTGTTCCTCCCTAGACCCAACTGCTGTTGACTAAAGCATGTTGTACCAGAAATGCTAAATAGTTACCATCACTTAAGGATATAAAGCTATGTTTTGATGTTGCAACTATAAACATAATGCTGGGGGTGGTTTTTGCTGTTGTTATTATTTTGGTTTTGTTTTGGTAGGGTTTTTGTGGTTTTTTGAGGGTTTTTTTAATTCGTTCTAAAGCCAAATCTGCTCAGGATCAGTTTGGGACCATGTTATATAGGTGCACAAAGACACTGTGATTATGGTGGTACTACCAGTTTCTGTTTTGGACAGCTGCTGGCAGTCTCATGCCTTGTTTTTCTGGAAATGTGTGCTTCCAGAGGCTCACTGATCCCTTTCACAGCTCACTCAGCAGGTGAGTTGCTGAGCTCACAAAACAGGGTGAGGTCCAGCGCCACTGAGTATCCTGGTACAATGTCTGCAGTGTCTGGTGGCTGCATCACCAACTGTTGTTTAGAAGGAACAAATGGCTTGAGGCTCTTCCTATACTACTGGAAAGTTGGCAGCCTTTTCTTCTGTCTTCTCTAGCTGTCTGTCTCAGCCTGCATGTAGAACAAGGGCTGATGCACTTCCAGAAATCTGACTTCAGATGCAAAAATAATTTCTCTATTCCATAGTACTACAAACTGACAGATGAAAACACATAGCACTTCCTAACCAGACTCCTGCAGAACAGTTGAAAGACTGTTAGCACAGACTCAAGTGAGTTTCCTTGCACACACACTGTCCATGTTCAACATGGACACAGCTGGGAAAGACTTGGTTCATTTTCCAAGCCTGTAAAATGTGATGTGCAGCTGCAGCCACTGCAGGACTGTTTTTTTCCAGTGGCACTGATATTTGAAATGATGCTGGTGGAAAGGAACCTCAATCCATCCCAGTCATACCAGTTTGATGCCAGTGCCAGCAAGAGATGCACAGAGCCTGGAGAGGGATCCCAGATCAGCAGGAGAGCACCTGAAGGGCAGCACAAGGGAATTCTAGCCACTACAGTCGGTAAGATGGGGCCCAACTTGAATGTCTCTGTGCAAGCACACACAGAATAAAAAAATGGGGTTAGAGAGGTGCACACCTGCAGGTCTGTGATCTCACTGGTGTCACACAGACATGGTGGGATGGCTCCTGTGGCTCCTGGAATGGAGGGATACAGGCTTTGAGGAAGGACACTCAGGGGAGATGAGAAGGGGGTGTCACCCTCTGTCAATGACCAAGTGTAGTGCATGGAGCTCCACCTGGGGATGGAGGAGGAACTGACTGAGACCTTACAGGTCAGGATTAAAGGGAGAGACAAGGGGCCCAAGAAAGCTCGTTAATATTTAAAATCACCTCCTCCAAGGTCAAGAGTTATGCATCCCAACAAAGAGGAAGTCAGGCAAAAATACCAGGAGACCTTCATGGATGAATAAGGAGCAAACAAAAAAGAAGTCTACAGAAGGTAGAAGCAAGGATAGGCAGAGAGAAGGAATAGAGAGAATTTGTCTAAACAGCCAGGGACAAGCCCTGATAGAAATAAATCTGCTCAGGGATGTCAAGAGCAACAAAAAAGGCTTCTATAGGTAGGTCAGTGATAAAAGGAAGACTAGAGAAAATGTGGGCCCTCTTTAGAAGGAAATAGGAGATCTGGTTACACAGAAAATGAAGAAGGCTGAGGTACTCCAAGGCTTCTGCCTCAGTCTTCACTGCTAGGTGCTCCAGCCACACTGCCCAAGTTGCAGAGGCAGGGACTGGGAAGACGAGTTTATACAAAATCGTGTGTAGGAAAGGGACAAGCTTGATTTAGGCTTGGAGTATTTTGTCAAAACTGAAACACATGACAACCTTCTAATTCATATAAGGAATACAAACAAGCCTTTGACAGATGACTTCAGATGGAATAAACTTCCTGCTCGTTCTGGTAGGTGGGAAGTTTTTAGGCAAGGCCCATTCAGCTTTTTGCTAACTATGTGTATAAGTTGTATAATAAATCAGCCTCCAGCACACTATTTTTAGGAGGGGAAAAATTATGGATACTATGTAGAAACTAAGGTAAATACAGCATGTTGCTTTTCAAATAAATAACAATCACACCATCAGCAATTCATATAATCAGTGTGACTGTAACAGGGCACTTCTGTTTAGCATGCCAGAGATGCTCCATGGAAAAAGGAACAATTCCAAGACTGCCCGCTCAGTGCTTCACCACTACGCCCTACACAGATCTGTTAAAAAAAAAAAAAAAAAATCACATGAAACAGACAATCCTTGAGGAACAAGATCCAGTAATTTGATCAGTGTTCAGGCAGCATGTGGGAAGAAGGCAGCAAAAGATGCTTGCTGGGGAGAAACTCAGGGACCTAGCCAGGCATCAGTGAGCAGATGGCTCCATCCTTGCAGTGAAGCTGAGCAGTCACTCTCTTCCTCCTGCTGCTGCAATACTTCTCTGTGCACACCACCAAGGGAGATGCTGTACCTAAGGAAACCTCAAGCAGATTATGTCAAGCAGGCAGAACATCAGGACTTGCAAAGAACCACAGGTGCTTCCTTATTTTTATAGTGCTGCAAGATTTTTCGTTGCATACAAAAATCTTAAAGAAAAAATACAAGAATAAATTAATAAAAGGATCTTGAGACTGTGCCAATCTCTTCTCATGATTCTGTTGTTGCAGTTTAACCCCAGCCAACAGCTCAGCCCCTCAGAGCTGCTCATTCAATCCCCCACCAGTGGGATGAGAGAGAGAATTGGAAGAATGAGAAAACTCATGGGTTGAGATAAAGACAGTTTAATAGGTAAAGCAAAAGCCACACACAAAACAAGGAATTCATTCACCATTTCCCACATGCAGGCAGGTGTTCTGCCACCCCAGGAGAGCAGAGCTCCAGCAGGTGTAACACTGACTTGGGAAGGCAAATGCCATCACTTCGACTGTTGTCCCCCCTCCTTCTTCTTCCCTTAGTTTAATGTGCTGAGCATGGTGCCACAGGGTATGGAATGTCCCTGTGGTCAGTGGGGGTCAGCAGCTGTCCCAGCTGTGTCCCCTCCCAACTTCTTGTGCAACACTAGCTGTGGGGGGGGGGTGAAGGGTTGCAGAGGAGTAGGACAGAGGGAATGTGAGGAGTGGAAGCTACAGCTGTTCTGGCTAGGAAGTTGCATGTGCATGGTCACACAGCTTGAACAGATCCACGGGGCTACTGCAGCTGGCAATCAGACAAGTTCCTTCCTGAGGGGAGTGAGGCACTTGGGACAGGACCTGCTCCAGTGTCACACAAGGAGTCAAGAAAGCTGCTGGGTCTGATGATCCTGGATCCCACTCCTTTGCCACTCGCTCTAGTGCATGCATGCTCTTCATTTCCTTGACTCAAGGAGCTAGACAGGGATGGTGCCAACTGCAATGCTTGGAAAGGAAAGGCCTCCCCATGAAGCAGATGTTTTACCAACACCTTCTGATGACGCTTACATTTCCTCCAGTCCTTCTGCTTGCTTTAAAGCCATACCTTGTCTCCACCTTTCCAACAGCAGTTCAGCAGCCAGCAAAATGGCTGTCACCTCACTTCCTTGGTCTTAGCTACTGGAACTTTACTGGTAAGCCAGGGAACTCTTCGTTCTTCTTCTGGCATGTCGATGGAATGTGCCAAGTGCAAATTGTTAATCTAAGTGTATTTAAAATCACTTCAAAGCATGAAGGAGGTACAACTTCTACTTTACAGACACAGGGAGAGATTAAGCATTGTGCAGGAACCTCAGCTTTGATTATTAGTGTAGTTAATGATAAAATCCAATGCACTGCGTCCCAGGTCTTCTGCTGTAACTGTGGTGCCTTCTCTAGAGAAGGGACTCACAAGTGCGTGAGAAGGATGTGCCATACAATGAATTGAAATTAAAATCTATTGTAAATTGTGGAAATTGAGCATGAGGAAAGCATTCTCACAGGTAAGTGAAAAGAAGCGTGATGTAGAAAAGCAAGTGAAAGTGGGATGCTTCTTTACAGATACTATTCACAGTAATTTGAAAATCTCCAAAAAAGACTGTGGAGCTCATTTTAAAAAGTGACTGGAGGCTGTCCCACAGGAGGGTGGTGAGGAAGCACCTACTGACCATCAGTGGGACTAAGGCTCCTACCTGTCCTTGGAGTTTTGAAAAATAATTGTACCCAGTGAGTCACTAATGAAGGGTCTCATCCCAGAAGGCTTCAGGATGTACATCTCCTTTTAGCGAGATTCCAGCAAAATGTAGACTCCATTTTTTGGTCCAAGTGTGGCTTTTGATTTGAGCTGCAAAGGAATCTGAAAGAAAAAAAAGCATCTTATGTGCAGTTGTATGTGTTTGTTTATGTGTGTATGACACCCCCACATACAGACAGACAATTTTGCTGGAGGACCAGTTCATACCAGGATTACTGTGGAAGCTGTAAAGTACTTGTTTTACAATCAGCTGTGGTGGTATAATATTAAATAGAATTTACAGCCAGAGGCTGAGGCAGTGGTTACCCAGGAATGCTGTAGATCTGAACAGAAAGAAATTAACTCTGTAAACTCTAGCGCTGGGTGCAAAGTCCATAGCAATAGGCATATACTAAAGATCTGAGATCCCGTGAGATATATACACACATTCTCACTTTCTATGCATCATGACATTTTGCCTGTGGTCTTGCCATACTGCTCTCCACTACGGTAGGGCTGTGTAGCAGTTCTTTTGTTTGACAAATTACGTATCTTAAATCACATTTTGCTTAAAACATGCAGTCCAGGCCTCTTGTCCTTCCTTATTAAGGAAATGTCTCTAGCAGTTTTCTCAAATGAAGAGAAGTCACAAAGGCAAATCAGTTGTCCTGTCTATGACACACTACCAGCTCCCTCATGTTAAAGATCACAAGTGTGATCTTTAAGCCTCTGCATGTACAAACCTCAGTCTCTGGGCAGGTCTTGAATTGAAACTTCTGCAAAATCCTCAGCAGAGTCATTTTTGTCTCCAACAAACCCATTTTCATGCCAATGCAGCCACGGGGTCCTGCCCCAAAGGGCAGGTAGGCAAAGGGATGTCGTTCCTTCTTGGCCTCCTCTGTAAACCTAGAAGGTACAGAGATGGAAACCAGTTCAAGAAATGCTTTTTGCTCTTGATTCCCTGTTTTTCATTTAAGTCTCAAAAACTGGTTATTTCAATTGGTCTTAATGGACAGGACAAGGGGACTATTGGCAGATTATGTCCTGACATCTTAAGGAAACAGGTAATTGACTTATGGCCATCAGTCTTTGTCAGCTGGTGATTTCAAGAAAGGACATGAAGACATCAGTATTACTTCCATCTTTAATTAATTGCCTTCATTTGAGGACCATGCTTAGGTGCAGACATGCTGGCTGTGTGGACCTTTGCACATGTGAATGAGAAATTACAGCTAGGAGGAAACTAATGGGCTGAACTAACTAGAATTTGTAACAGCACTTCCTTACTCTGCCCTGCACATGAAGATCAACAGGAATTGCTCTTTGAAGCTTTTGCAAAGAGGGATGAAACCTCACGGCATTGGACAGGCTGTGGAAGGTGGTTATTACAATTCAGTGCGGCCTTTCTTACTCCTCTTGGCCTAGAGAGACCAGTTGGGAAACACTGAAATTGCAGATGGTTCTGTACAAGAAAGGAAACAAATTTCCTACTGGAACAGTAGTTGAAAGGAAAAAAAAGAAAAGTAAAATCTGTTTGCCAACATCTGCCAAGATGAATATCTGCTGGACAATATATACATGAACATGTACAGACAAGAATACAGCGCCTGAGTCAATACAACTTTTCAGGGCCAATGGATAATCAACACAGGGAGGCTCATCCTGGGCTGTGCTGAGTCACTGACCAGTCTGGTGCCTCAAAACAAGCAAACCTTGGCAGAGGTGCATTGCTCTGGAAACCCACAGAGCCCTCCCATTCTATAAGGTATTTGGAGCTGTTCTGGTAGTACAGAACTACTTTTCCAGTTCTGTGCATGGATACAGCTTCCATCCTTCATGTATGGGGTTATCACTGAAAATCTCTCATCTCTTTGGATTCAGTTTCCAAGAACTTTAGACTGCTAAGGCCCAGAGGACTCGTGCAGGGTTAGAAAGAGATGAGTGGCAATACAGGCTATTTTGAGGTATGGAAAAAAATAATACTGTGTATTTCCACTAATTCCATTCCCATGCTTAGATAATCCAGATAAGATTGAGACACTACTCCAAAAAGTACTGTAGAGGCCCCTAATTTGAGATTGAAGGACCATTAACTCATGTACTAAGCACTGTTGCATATCCTATGCAAACAGGGTCAGGCAATTCTTGCCTGGCTCACCCCCATATACCATTCTGGTAAATTCAGTCTCCCTTTTTTCACTCCTACAGCTGATTTCAAAATGAAATATTAGGGGGAGGAAGGCTGCAGCTTGAATTATTTTATTTTTTGTTATGCTCTTATTTTATCATTCTTACTAACATTACCAACTGATACAAGCTGAAGAGAATGTTAGTAATTATGCATGATTCCTCAGGGGAGGTTCAAAAGGAAATTAATCTCAGATTCATAACAAACAGCACTGTGTGAGTCAAGGGGACTGCAGCCCCCACTAACCATTTTACCCTTTCATACTACTATTAAAGTGGTGAATAAACCATTAAGAAAGCATTTCTAGATAAGCATTGCTAAAAATACCCACCCCACATTTCCAGTTACTGCTAAAATTCCTCTCCAGCAAAATCTCTGGGCTTCTCTAACCCTGGCATTACTCTTCTTCATGGCCAAAAGAGTCTGATGGAGCATATGCCTAGATTTGTTCCAGAAGGAACATTAGGCTAACCCACCTACACCACACATGTGTTGTCTTACTGGCAAAGATGGTTCTGGGCTGCCTGCCTCACACCCAGTTGTTTGTGGAGCAGGCACTTTTTTTCTTAGTAAACTTTTCAGTGTAGTGGTAGCTTAAAATGCATCTGCCCACGAAACAGTTTAAAAATATAGCTGCCCACAAAAGTAAATTGTGCTTCCACACAGCACCACACCAGTTGGGACTCTCCCTGGAAGGTCGACTCAGCACTTGTAACACAGGGCATGTACAAAACCACAGCTTGACAGGGTTCCTCCCACCCACTGGAGAGAATAAATGCTCCATGTGAAACTATGCCTTGCCAAGCAAGAACTAAGGATCCTAACTTACAGACAGACAGCAATTCCCAGTGGGAGATGGGATAGGTTGCCCACTCACAGAGTACCCACACTGTTATGTTTCAGGTGGAAAGGGTGCTCTAAACCAGCCAGGAGCTGGATGAGTTTCCCAGGTACATCCAAGCCAGTGAATCTACTATCTCACTTCTGAATTTCTGCACCCAGAAGCAACATCACTTACAGTATCTGATTTAAAAACAGGTCTGAAAACCTGTGCCACAACTTAACCTGGAACAAACCTCGCACCTTCTGTGGGATACGCCACTATCATCACTAGTCTGGTTTAGTAGAAATAACATGTTTTTATGGTCTAAATAAAACTATGCTCCTCCTGGCAGAAATACTGCTTTGGGTGAATAGTGATTGACTGTGGCTATGAAAGAGCAGCAGAATTTGGTGTCTGTACTGGACAGGTTGCAGGTCTGTGCCCACAGGCCCAAGGAAGAACTTCAACCTAAGAATGAAAAGCATTACTGCACTTACCTCTCAGGAATGAACTTCTCCGGTTCTGGCCAGAACTCAGGGTTGTGGTGAAGGTGTCCAACTGCAGTTTCAATGACAGCTCCAGCTGGAATATGCTGCCCCAGCACTACACAGTCTTTAGCTGCTTCCCTAGTGAATCTGCAACAACATCATGCATCCCAGATGATTAATAAACACAGCAGAAGAGATCTATAAAAGTATCTGTCTTCATCTGACCATACAATTTCTGGGGTAACACCTTCTCATAGATAAATACAACAACTGTTGCTGATGCCAGTGTTTTGTCCAGTTATAATCATCTGCACTTAGAAGTCCATAGCTCCAGCCCAGCTGGTTGACTTTTGCCCTTTTCACAGAAAAGCATTTCTGGTTGTGTACTGTTTTCCAAAGTATTAACTGCTAAACTGTAACTTTACCGTTGATGTTGGGTTTAGACTCATTTTTTATGAAAATTGCTGATGAAATATGTCAATCATCTCAAATAACAGGTAGAATGACTATGCTGGTTTGCTTCCAGAAAAAAAAAGGGATAGCAAATACAGCTTTGAGTCTGTTTATTTGAGATGTTCCCCCCCCGTTGGTGCATCCCTTGAAACTTAGCAAGGGATGGTTTTAATATTACGGTTGAGTGTTCTGCTGCTGCTGCTACTACAGAAATACAACCAGTTCACAGGCCCTGGAAAACTACATTTCACATACACTCATCAAAGACAGGCATGATTTTAACAGCAAAACTCTGCAGTTTTCTCCCATCCTGTGGTGACAGGTGACAGAGGTGTCCTTAGGAACCTCATAATGACAAGACTGAGAAAAGCCACCCACCAAAGCCAAGCTTGTTTCTGTAAACCTTACAAAACATTGTGTGTGGACGTGCATGTGTGGTGGTAGGTTCTGATCCAGATCTTTTGGTGCCTGGGTGGTCATTACAGATCCCAAATCAGCCCAGACCAAGGTGGGTGCCCTGCTATCTCAGTCTGGCAGCTATCCCCTGGCACCAGCTCAAGCATGGGGAGAGAGAATGTGCAGGAGCTTCCTTTGCTGCTTCCCACACTCTGCTTAAAAAGTTGAACAAAGATTTCAGCTTCAGGGCTGTCAGTCTGGTACCATTACAGAAACACATTCTTTTCTCGCTGTCACCCATCTCTCTCTCTCATAGACAAATGAAAAACAGAGGCTCCAAACCTGGAACAAAACACTGGCATGCAAAAAAAAAAAAAAAAGCATTGACAAGATATCCTTCTCATTCTTACATGAACTTGGTGATAATGGAAACATGAGTTCAGGGCAAGAAAGTTCTCTGAATAGTAAGTTCATTAAAAAAAAAAAAAAAAACCAACTCATTTTAGAACAAACTTGGCTAGTACTGATTCTTCCCCTACCTCAGCATTATCCTTGTCATAGGCAATTAACATCTTTCAGCAACCCTGGGCTGTCCTATTCTTTCCACATCCATCAGAGTAAAAGCCAGATGAATAAACACCACTGACAACACCAAACAAAACTTCAGAACAACTTTGCTCCATTCTCGTTCTGTCTCCCATCTGGCAGACATAGATTGTTTCCCAGTGATACAACCCAAATTCAAAGACCCCTGTCATTTTAACCAGCAAAACAGTTTCCACTTGTACCCCATGTATAACACAGTAAAGCCCCATCATCTCATCCAGGTGCAGATCTCTTTGATATTTACTCTCTGAACAATCCTGCAGATGCCCATGAAAAAAATGTTGACTTCCAATCTTAGTGAACATATAGAAGAGAATATGATTTTAAGCTTGTTTTATTTTAAGGTACTTGCAATCATGGGTTAATTTTTTCAAAAGCTCTCACAGCAAGCTCAGCTTTGGCTTCTTTCCAGTCATCTGAATTTTTCCCTGAGCTTCATGAGAAGCATTGAAACTGGCTGATCACTTTGAAAAATTCTATTTCTTAGTATTTGTGTTTCTGCTTGTGATAACTTGGAGCTTTAACAATCAAACAGTTTTCTAATTTCTTTTTTCCTTGTTTTCAGCTCACCAATATAGTAAAATTAGTCTTGTATGAACTGGGACAAAACTTTCAAAAGTTAATGGGTGTTACCATTAGTTTAGCTCTATTAGGATAATGCAGTGCTAAGTGTAAATGGGCCAAAGTTAAACACACATGTAAAATACAGCTTTCTGAATGTGCAAACCTTCCACAGATAAGAGCCTTGATAAAAAGCAGGGTAGGGATGGGGTTTGGTACATATCCCTCAAGCCTGAGGCACATGGAAGCAGCAGCCTCTGGCTTTCTAAGGCCAGCCCGGCTTCAAAATGGCTCCATCCTCTAACCTTGGGGGATATGAAGAATGGTGAGGAAGCAACCTTGTCCAATTCACTGTAAAAATGTGCTTTAGAAATACCAGAATTAGCCAGCTTTCCTTCAACAGGCTGCATTATATCTTTCAAATGCACAAAGCAGTATTGATGTTGGCACGGAGACTAAGAGACCATGGGTCTTCCAACAGCAGATTTCCATTTTATAGAGCCAGGGAGCTATCCTGTGTAATCAGAAGGGGAAAAGAAAAGATACCTGAATGCAGGTGGGTACATGCGCAACGTCTCTGCAATCACCATGTCCAGATAAGGGAGTTCTTGTACATTTTGGTAATCAGGGACCATCTGAAAGGGCAGAACGAAAGGAACAATTACATTTTCTCACATGTAACTGCCAAACTCAGATTAGCTTTTAAATCATCTATTTTTTACTGGGCATCTTTCCTGTAGAAGAACTCGATGTCTCATCTAAAACAGTAAATGATAAAATTATACAAAAATGTGGGCAGTAATTAAATGTGTGTATAACATTCCTTTCATCATCAAAATGCTTTGGTGCACAGCCCAGCTGAAGGCATAATAATAAATCTACTTACTAGGAAGTATTAAAAGCAGGTCATTACAGAGAGCATCAACAGCTACAACAGAGCTGTTGTTTTACACATGCACCAAAATCTGCACAGGACCCTTGTTTCTTCCCAAGGGCAAGAGCACGGCTCACACTTCGTTCACAAGCAACAGCAAGTCCTTCAGTTACCGTTGTTGATCTTGTAACAACCCCTCTGCACTTTGCCAGCTACAGAAATAAAGTGAAATGCTAGTGCTGTGATGACTGTGGAGGGGTGGAGATGGCACTGGAAGATGCTGGCACCCCGATGAGGAACAGCACGTAGCAGTAAATTGCTCTGCCAGGTGCTGAGGTATAGCTCAAATCCCACCTGGCAGGACTGCAATAGTGCCTGAGCAGAAAAGCCTGTTTCCTCCAGCCCTTGTTTAATGCTGCTTCACTTTTCATGGTGGTCAATGCTTAAGCCCACATTTTCACAACCCTACAAAGCCATCCAGCTCTTGACAAGGAGTGGTGGGCACTAAAACCCCAACAGGACTGTAGCTCAGAAGATTTTGCCCCCTGACTGGCAACAAACAGATAATGAGAGACACCAAACAGCAGCAGTGATACGACTCAGCACACGGACAAACGGGGAATTTCTTCCACTGTTACCTTCCTTGGAAAAAGGACATCTTCCCTGTTTTATTCAGTGCTCTCAGCAGAGGGCAGCCAAAGAACATCGAATAACCTCGTCAGGAAAGTAGAGTTTTGTTTCAAATTAGAGCATCTCCTAAAGACTGATACAGAGTAAATTGGAGAAAAGCACAGACGTCAGACTAGACTAAACCTTTTATGAAGATTTGGGGCCCCTGCCGTTCACAAAAGGGACTGGATTCCATCCTTCCTTTATTTACTACAGCACTTTTCATGTATAATGCATATTTTATTGAATTTTCATGCAAAAACATATGGTACATACTGAAAATACTAAGCAGAGAACAACTCCAGATGGTATGCAGAAAAGGCATACAATAGAACAAGGATACCTTGCTGGATTAGGGTATCCCACTTATTCAGCACTAAGCCACCATGCACCATTTCACATTAACTGATATTTTCTAGGAAGGAAATAGATACATTCTATTATCCCCATTTTTTGGCTCAGGAAAGGAAAGCAGAAGCAGAGAAAGTAATTTGCACAGGCTGAGTAGAACCAGTGTGTGTGCTCCTCTCTCGGGGGAGAAGATGCAACTCAGCTTGTCAATAGAAGAAGTATTTTGTCAGTATATGACAAATACTATCAATACAGGAAGTATGGACTGCACTGACAGCCTTTCAGTGTGGCTTTTATCTTGTAGTGGTGCCTGCTAACTCAAACCTTCGGCTTAGGTCAGTGGTTATCAGACAAAGGACTAGGAGCCTAAAAGCCACGTGAGAACCATGGTTGAAGGCTGTGTCAGGAACAGCGCTCCAACAATTCCAATAGCTAAAACCAAAGCTGGGAGAATGATTTTTATCACCCTTGTTTTGCAGAAAGGAATCCGACGGCTGCCTAATTTTGTGTGGGAAATCAGTAGCAGAGGCTGGAAATGCAGTCTCAAATTTCAGGTTTTCATGGCACAACTCCCTTTCTCCATGCCCACAGAGGTGCTTCACTCTTCAATGCAAATGCATGCTGTGGTGTGCATTCTTTTATTTCTTCTGCCAGTTTTACAGCTATCTTTCAGAGCTTTCCCCTGTCCTTTTTATACTGCTCTCCTGCATCTCTTTGAATCCTGAGTCAGCATCTGAGTCCTGTTCCTGCAATCCCTCCTGATTTCATGGCCAGGCTGCCTGAGAGAAGAGTCCAGGCTCAGGGAAAATGAGTGGTGGAGCCAAGAGCACACTCAGATGTGTTTAATTCTCTGAACCATGCTCTTTCTACTGGGCCTTCCTGTCTCTCTCATAATCCCTCTACTTACTTCTGGAGTCAATAATTAAGATAATTATATGGTAACCTGATACAATAAGTAGCCACTAAATCAAACCATACATCAACGAATAATATAACACTAAATTATTGGAGCTTTGATTTGCTCTTTCAAATAGCTTCTATACCTTCAGGGGATTAGCAGTTCAGAAAACAAAACAAAGGTGTAAAACCAGCTGATTTTCCTTAGAAGAAAATTCCTTTTGCTTACATAAAGAAGGAGGCATCGGTCAAATGGCAGCAGAATGAACTCTGCTATCATGAGCATGACAGACACATCAGTCATTTCCTACATCTGATGCAACTAAATTATTGGTACTTCCATGCTTTTAGCATCAAAGTAGCTGGACCTAATTTAGTAGTTGTTTGCAAGGTCTGACCTACAGCTGTGTAAAGTACACACAAGCCAAGCATCCCTATTTAGGAAGGACAGTTTGTTGCTTTTTTTTTCCTTTCAAAGGAAATATTTTCCATTTGTTTTTCCACTCCCTCTCTTAAAAATATGCCTTTAGCCAAGCACATTTCAAAGGAACATAAATATGCCTTTCTCCCTAAATGTCCCTATTTATATCTATCAACTGCTGGCAGGTTTGCTGGGGCGAGGGTGGTGTTGTGCAAACATGCCACTTTAACCCCCTGGAAAAAAAATTGTCTAAATTGCCTTGTACTCAGGATGAGGTGTTTTTTTTCACTGAGAAAGATTATTGTCTTTAACAAGCAGAGATGGGGGGTGTGAGGGGAGAGAAAGACATTGCATATAATAAAACATCCTGTATTTTAATTTTGCAGCCACTGCTTTGCACAGCCTTGTAGTGTCTTTTCCTGTTGATGTGGAAGTGAAATGGCCATGTAACATCTTGTGGCATTTCTCTGTATGCACGTCTCCCCAGTTGGATTTCTGGACGTGTGGTGGTACACCCTTACCAATCCCAGACCATTCAATCACTTCTGGCATCTAGTGTGGCCACAGACTCTCCTTTATGACTGACAGAAAATCACAAGCCTCCATTACTTAGAAAAAGATGGGAAATTAATTCTTCATCCCACAGAGTACCCTGAGGTGAAATACCAGCAGTGGTTATAAAATTGCCTATGTGCTACAAGGATGACGCGTGTTTTAATCCCCATATAAACTCCAAGAGAGATAACTACCTTCAGATCCACCTCTGCTTTTCAGTATTGGTTTTAGCGTTTTCTAGGCAGGCAAACCTATTTTTTACCACCGCCCTCAGTTAACTTTTAATTCCTCAATGAACAGCAAGGGAATCCAAGTGCTGACAGGAGCGGTCTGGCCAATCACTCTGCTGCAGTTTGAGATGTTACTGTTCCCAGTTGCTGGCTCTTCTTTGCTGGCTGTGGTTGGTGCCAGCACAGCCAAGTCAGCAGAAGGGAACATATGCCTGCACCTCAGTTGCTTCCATACAACGTCCAGCATGAACCCATCTTCAGTGACAGCTCAAGACAAGACACTAACTTTTCCCCAAAGTAGCTGACGACCATCCTCCTCTACCACCTCTGTTTTGGGAATGGTAATACGAAGTACATATCAGTGAATAAGAGATTTCCACTTATCCTATTGGCCATGCTCTAGTGACGCTCAGCATCCAGAAATGAAAAAAAAAAATCAGAGAAAATTTTGTGCAGCTGACAGTGTGACGTGCACCTGAAATCAATTTAGAAGCAGCAAAGCCTGCCGACACCACATTCCTCACAAGGAGCACTGCTGAGTCATGGCCTGATACTGAAGCAGCTGAGGTTTCTGAGAAATTGCAATCCAAATCCAATGGCTCACGGGCAGGTGTGGCTGTGACAAAGTCCAGGTCAGAGAGATGACGTGCAGATCTGCTTAAGCACTGATGCAGATCCATGAGTTATCTGCGTATGCATAGCTAAACAGCCCACATGGCCTCTCTCCCAAAATGTAGACTTTGGATAACAATAGGTTAGGAGTCCAAAACCACCCAGCATCAACCCCAATTACTCTCTCAACTCCTTTCAAATTGCCAAAAGGGCTATTCAGACCTCAGCCATTCACAAACAGGTCAATAATGATTCTTGATCAAATGGAGCAAAAGCTGCCGATAGATCAAAGAATCTGCCTGTGGTTTTGACCTCTCTTTGGTCACCTCTAGGAGCTGCTCATACTCTAACAGAATTAGAGCCTGTGTGCCTCACTCAGCCTCAGAGAGGGGGAAGAAATGCAAGAATGTGAAGTCTGCACATGTGAAGAATGCAAGAAAGTCAAATTAGGGTTGCCCCATGACAACTCTGCCAACAACCATATCAGGAAAGGAAAGGTTAGAGACAGGACTGCACGCACAATGCAGATCAATGAAAAAAAAGTGAGGGGTGGTTTAACAGCCAGCTATCTTTAACTTGTTTAAAGAAAGCTTGTCTCATGCTTTACCACTGCCATGACAACATGCTGGAACCCCTGTAAAGCACCAAACTGAAACCTTCCTGCAATCTCAGGCAGCAGGATAGGGACAAAGTTGATGAAGTGAAATTTCTTAGCTTTATCCCTAGAACTTGAACCAAACACTTAAAAAAATGTTTAAGGGAGTCCTTATGCAATATTTACTGCTCCTCTCTGTTGTCTGCAGTCCAGCCTGCACCTGCCAGGTGTGATGTGTCTCTGAGCCAAGGCACCAGGCAGAACCAACCCATGCTGCTCAGGAAACAGGACCTTGAAGCTCCTGAGTCTGTCCCACTCACTCTGGGTGACAGATTACAGCCTTAAGATAAGGAAAAGCCTGCCTCAAATCATCAAGTGTCTGTTGGCCACTTCCAGTGACAGAGACCTATAGAACCTTCTAGCAAAATATTAAGTTCTTGACTACAGAACTCAGGACAAGGTTCAGGAATGAAAAACAGGGCAACAAGCCTGGTTTCCAGATGAAGACTTTCCAGATTGCCTGATTTTCCAGATTAAGAGACTTTCTGAGCTGCCTGGCACCTCTCAAATCCTTAGTGCACACGTTGATAGCACTAGAGCCTCTATTATCAGCATTGTTCCATCTCACATGCTCTCAGAAATCAATATTAAAGTTCTTAGCTCCATCCCCTCTTGCATCTTTCCCCAGAAGCAAGAAAAAGCTATCCAAAACATGTACTCCCAAGCTTTCCATTTATTTCTTTTTCCATGTGGGTTACCTGCCACTTCTTTCATCTGCTTGGGTTGTTATTCAAATGGAATTTTGTCAGGCTCTCACCCCCACCCTTGGTGGCTGCTCACCAGGTTTGGCAAAGTTACTTTGCTCATTGAAGCACATCTCAAGATGTGACAACATTCAGTGCTTCAGATACCTCAAACAAATTCCTCCCAGCTCCTCCTAAAGACTGTGAGTGCCAAATAAATTTAATCTTACAGATCTTACAGCTTTTTGTTCAAATCACCTGCCAGTCACCCTCACTTCTAACTTCACCTCTCTCTGGGTTCACTATCATGCAAGGCAAGTGACCATACACAAAGGAAGGTGCCTATCTGCAGGCCAAGTTCAGAGCTGGTGGGAAAGGCTGGCGCACCAGTTTCGCACTGATAACCACATTACACGCAGACTTTGCAGCCAAATTCCCTCCATCACTTTGGTGCAAATCCACGCAGCTCCCTGGGGCTGTATCAGTGTAAGGGAGAGGAAAACGCGGTTCTAAGGTTGTACCAAACAGTGCTGGGGAAAGAGCCAGAAGGTTTAAGGTTACACCAATGTCAAGTCACTTTAATGTTACTTTGCTTTTTGAATCAAAGAATTCAGCTCCTGACATAAGACAGACCTGCACTACCTCCAGTAGCTTCCACGGTGCTAAAACAAGGTCTTTGTAGCATCACTGCTCACAAGGAAACTTCTGTGAGATAAAAATACTTCCTGAAACTGAACAGTGTCCCAAAGCCAAACAGATAAATATAAAAGCTGCAACCAAAACAGTCGGAAATTCTCTTCCACCTACATTACTACTGACACATGGTGATCAGCAAGAACAGAATGAGTGCCATCAAGTAGAAGACCCAGAAAAAAGAAAGTCAGGAAAAAAGAAGAAACTCTCTAAGGAAATACTTTATGAGGCAAGCTACAAATGAAAAGAAAGGAGAAAAAAAACCCATTTCTATTTAGGTTTTGTAAATTTGTCAACTTCACCTAGTCCCAGATTGCCAAGAGAAGTGTGTGCCCTCAACTGAAAATCGATTAAATAACTGTAAGTGAGACTGGGTGCTTGGGGTGCTCTGCTGTCACAAAGGAAGGTGCAGGCCCCCAGTCTGCTGATACTGCCAGGCCAGGCAGCGTTTTGTACAGAAGTACCTTCACTATACTAATTTTTATTATTTTACTTAGGTTAGGTGGGGAAGAAGTGGCTCCCTACCTGTATGTGATGCATGCCTTGCTCCAGCTATGTGTGATGTGGTATAATCCCTGGCCATGCATTGCAGCAGGCTAAGCTCATCAGAGGCACAGAGACTGCCTCTTTCTCGCCTCCTTAAAAAACACTCAGCCCCCAGGAAATCCACCCCGCTTCTCTTCACAGCCCAGCGAGGCTCGAAAGTCTCTCTTTCTACACTTGTCTGACACAATCAAAATTTCTACTTGGGTGGCAGAAATGCTGAATGGTGAAGGATCCCAGTGGGAGGGAAGCAAGGAGGAAATTAGACAGGAGAAAGGACTGCCAGAGGCCCAAAAGGCTGAGAAAGAGAATTATAAAACTGGGGTAGGTCTGTCCGAAGGGCATGTCACCAGTCCAAAGCACATTAACCACTGAAGTTCGTGCAAGACTTAATCCTTCCTGCTACAGAAGTGTCCCTTGATGGTTGCTGCAGATCTACAGGAATAAAGAGGAGGGATTTCTTTTTTTCCTCTCTCAGTAGACATTCATGGTATCACATAAGAGCCAGATGATTTAATTTAATCATTCCTGCTCCAGCTGGTATTTTCTGTATGGAGGTGACAGTGCTTTAAATTAGGGCCTTGCATATAAAAGGCTCGTGTGTTTAGTTTAATCAAATGTTCATTTCCTCACGTTATGTTTATATTAAAAGACATCAGCATGAATTTTCATGCTGCAAATAGAGGCTATCTTATGGGCTATGTGGTGAGGTTGTCTTTGGTTGTTCTTCATCTCTGTGGCAGCCTTGTGGACTGAGAGGTGACTCAGCCCCAGGCATGCAGTTTGGGCAAATATACCCTAGAGAGCACAGTCCAACCTACGAGGAGATCAGAGTTTTACACAAAATAAATTACTTCTGTAATTTGCCCTTCTTGAGCCAGTGACTGTTCAAGTCACAGGCTTCAGCAATTGCTGGATGAGACCTTTTCTGAATTAGTAAACAGGAAAACATTCATAGCAGAGAAACTGCAAGATTCTCTCATCACTCAGCGTAATTATTATTTGCTCCGACAAGGGCAGGTCAGTTTTAATACCATACAACATTTATGCAGTGCCTGATGCCTTGAAAACATCTAACGTACATTAGGTGCAGCACGACAATAATAAGACTTTGCCTTTCCATAGTTGTTTTTCCCCTGAGGCTCACGAAGCGTTTAGCAAACATTAATTAGTTGGTCATCTTCCAAACGCATGTGTGAGGTGCTCCTGGTAAATAATCCCTCCCCTATGCACAAGGGGCCAGCAGAGGTGCTGAACACTGAGACCATCGATTTACAACCTTAAGAGTTGAGCACCCACCAGCTCAAGCCTTCATAACTAGCCTGATTTTATTTTTCAGCATCAGTGTGACTCCTGTTTGAAAATAGGCAAGAGTTTCTCTGAATGCATAGACTTAAAGTGACCAAAAAAACCCCAAATCCATTGCACAGCATTTAAATAAAACTTAAACAAAAAGGAGCTTTGTTTGCTTTCAGCTGCCAAAATCATAACTCAAGGTTCAGCCTGTCCTTGAGAAACTGATGGTACTAAAAGTACAGAACGTAAAGAAGCATTTCTGGTGCCAAAGCTCTGATTCCCTGCCACAGACTTCTGCAACACCTACCTAATACAGGTAAAATTTACTGGTGAAAGCCATGTCCATTCCTAGCTCCAAATTTTAGCATGTGACCTTTCTATAAGCCACAAAGAAAAAGTTTGTTGCTGTTGAAACTTCCCACAGTTTAACTGAAAATATGAAAATTGGAGAAAAAAAGGGGGAAAAAGTATTTTCTAACCAAAGCTATTCAGTGCCTTTTCCTCTTTTTCTCCCTCGGGAAGGTGCTGACTGCCTTGGGTACAACAAAGCAATTTACAACTGGTATGTGAAAAAATTTAATAGCACTTGAAACAGCTTTCGTGTTTTCTTCCTCCAGTGCATGAAGAGGATCTTTGAAAAAAAACAGCATGACTTGTCAGCCCAAAATGCACTACCCCAAGCTCAGTGGGGAGCTGGCTGTGAGCAGGGGTGTCTGCTACCATGACACTAACCTACGACAAACTCCTCTAGATATTCAGATAAAGCTGTCTGCAAAGAATCCTGGCAGATGCCTATTCAAGGATCTCTTTCCTTTTATTCCCTCACTCTATCTCTCTCCATCTGGGAACACAGAAATTTCCCTAAGCCTGTTCACGCTTAGATTTAGTGAAGCCATCGTGGTGTCATGTTCTGGCGCTGTTTTGTATCTTTGCTCTCCTCTACCCTTTGTAGACCAGCATGGCACGAATATCCATCTGTTTATGATTTACTTCTCACAATGACTTGGTCCTGATTACACTGATAAGCACAGTAGGTTATTTGAGGGCCAACTGGATCTCTGTAATGACACTCAAACTGTACCCAAATTGTGGGAATATTTCCAAGCAAAAAAAGGCCAGTGGAAAAACTCCACCGGATCCTCCCTGAGGAGAGCCTTCCTGTCCTTAAGGCCAGGAAATAAAAACAAAAAATTTATTTTTTTTAATCCTGAATTCTTTTGCAGTTATCAGCGTCCAAGTGATCCACAAAAACTGAAGAGAAGACAAGAAATGAAACCGAGGCCTGGGCCTTTCTGACATTTAAAGACGCATATTCGAGAAGAGATTATAAAGAACAGTATTCAGTTCAGGAGGCCACGTGTCATGGTCTCCTTTAGCACAGACCTGAATCCCAGAGTGTGAGGACCTGTCCCCACGTGCAGGAGTTGAGGACAGGGCCTGGAAAGTGCAGCTGTTTGGGGGGCACCCCATAATGCCAGGGGCAGTAAAGCCCTCCCTCGTGTGCTGACTCACTGGCCCTCGTGAGCGCATGGAAGCGAAGGGGAACAAAAGCACAACTCAAAAGCTGCAGGATGAAGTCACAGGGTCAGCAGTGAGAAAATACAGAATACATTTGTAGTCTGAACAAGGTCATTTCCAGCATGTTTTGGGATGGTATAAGGCTTTACAGGGAAGGCAAATGGAAAGTATTGCTCACGATTTCTTCTGCTTCATGAGTAAGCTGCTTTGGCCTTTATTTATTTATTACCTCACATTCTCACAACAGTCCTGGTGTGAAGACCAATTTGCTGTTCTTTCTCTCTTGCTTCTCAAAGATACTTTTCTTTCTTGAGCCTGACCCTTTCCTGTCTTCAGTACCTGTCCACACCACTCGTTTACTTCATATTTCCAAGAACACCCTTATTTTTACCATTTGCAACACCTCACTTCTGTGCTGACATTTCACTTATGGCCACACTACTTTAATGACTAGTATTTTATCCTTTATTCTTACTTTTCATAGCTGAAAAGCATTAAGTCTCAAACATTCTGGGGTACAGGGAAACCTGGCCAACACGGTGGCACCCTGCTGGGTTTGAGCCAGCCCTGACAGGGAGGCCACTTGATCCAGACACCACTAAGCCACAAAGGCGGCACCCACAAATTGACACATTCAATAGAATCATTCAACACAGAAGAGTGCTTTTAAGCCAGAAAACTGCATAAAACATAGTGTTCTGCAGGGGGTTCACTAGCAATTTTACTCATATAAAATACCTAACACAGGATGGTACCCTCTGCCCTTTTATCATGAATTGTGCCACAAAGATCTATAGACGGGCTAATTTGTGGGGAGGGATTTTCTGAGTACCAAGACAAAACTCGGCTGTAGGCTTTTTCTGTAAAGGGCCTGTCATACACACAACAGCAGCTCGCATATTACCAATCCGGATCACTCAAACATTATGAGCAAGGCCCCAACATATTTTGAAATTGGCTGGAAAACACATGAGATTTATGACAAATAACAGTATTTTGAACCTCATATGCCTTCTGGCTTCTGAACTGGGATTCATGTTTTCAGTCTTACCTTTCCAACTAGAAACCTTTTTTCCCTTTTTTTTCTTTACTGGTTGTCTTTTTTTTTAATAATGAAATATTAAATTCTGGTTATACACCTGACTTCAGTGTTGAGTGATTTGAGAGAATATAAAACAAATAACAGAGACTTGCAGCCTGATGGCAGGATGCTGGTAATATTCCATTTACAGAGCACCATGGGCCATCCCCGCCTGCCCTTTGGCCATCTGCTGCTAGCACTCAGCTAGAATCACGCAGACTTTTTAAAAAAAGAAAGAGAAAAGTCTACAAGACCAGGAACTTCATGTGAATAAACATCAGACAAGCATGAGCTGCCCCTCAGAGTACCCACAGTACTGTAGCACACATTTTGGGGGTGTGTAAGGGGTGTTACTACAAGAGGGGCTTCAAGGATTAATCATCCAACCCCCTTTTGAAAATGCCAAACTTGGTGCCTTGGCAAAGCTTGACACAGAACGAAATTGAAACATGCAGACAAATTAATTGGGGGGGAAACTGTGCTGAGTTTATATATAGCATTTTGTTTCTGCTGAGTACTAGGGGGGAGGTGGGGAAGGGAGGAAGTGAGGGGGAGAGAGGGAAAAGAAAGATAAATTTTGGTTGGTGCTGTCAGATGAAGATCCACTTATCTATGGCAGAAGCCCAGACAGCTGCATGACTCTAAATGAAGAAATTTAATTAAAAAGTAAAAAAATTAAAATTAGCAGGGGAAAAAAAAAAATGAGAGAAAAAACCAGGACTTCTTGCTTCTCACACCTACCCTGATGTATAAATAGAGACTCTCTGACGGATGGAGGGTGCTTATTATTTCTTTGACTTCTATGTGTGTAAAGAAAACTACAATACTTTCTAGTGAACCAGCAGGATGATCAAAAAGCCAATGGCATGTTGCTGCTATTCCAACTTTGCTGCTCTAATTTAAATGATACCATGCAACATCTTGGTAGCCAAAGTCACAGCCCCAGTCATATAATACTTATGTCACACTAAAAAAAAATCCCCCCCCCCCCCAAAAAAAAAAAAAAAAAAAAAAAAAAAGAGGGGAAAGGTGGCTCATTATGAAGGAATAGATTTTGGAAAGCAGGTTACTTGGGATCGTATTCTGCCAGAGCTACACCTCTTGTACAAAATGTGCTGGTAAACACTGCGGGTGGATGTGACCCCCTTTTGCACCCCTTGCCTACTTTGACCTGCCTTCTGCCAGCATAACTCAGAGAAACCTCACGGCTTTTCCTGCCTCAGATCCCAAGGTATTTGCAACACAACTCAAAAGAGCCAAAGCATCTTGCACTTCTGTCCATGCCCACTGCTTTTGCTAACACATTCGCTTCCTATCTCACATTATGACACAGTAAGAGAGATTGGTATTAGTACTTTTGGCCTCTCTTCATGTGCACAGACACGTGTGCATGTGTGCTTTCTGTAACACATCCATCTATTTGAAGTGGCATAAAAATGGCTAAATATATATATATATATATTCTTTAAATCTCAGAAGATACAAAGTGTCACTGCTGTGAAGTCAGAAAATTCATTCCAAGTTCTATTTATCTAGGTCAGGATGTGGGAAGACTTTTTTTGTGTTCTGCATATGCACGTCGCTGCTTTTGCTCCTTGGTACTACACAGGCTGGGAGCTGAAGAGTCAGGGAAGATGATTGCTTGCTCCCTGCTTCCAGTGGACTTGCTAGAAAATTCCCTTTTTTTGTTCCTTATAATGGAGTCCTGTCTCATTTTTGCCACAAGAGATGCTTTGGCCAGTATATTACAAACACCATGCTGACAGTGCCTATACGTAGCTCTGCTTCAGTGCTACATCACCACTGGCTCATCTTTAAAGCAGAAGAGAAGAGCACCCTGCAAAGCAAGGAACAAGTTAACAAAAGGCTTCATTTATCTCCAGCTGATACCAACATGACAGCGGGAAATGCGGGGTCAGATTCCAGGCACATTATTGTGAGGGCAGGAGGAGTGCAGGGAGTAGCCCTTGTGTGGCAAAACCACGGGGCCTGCTAGCAGAAGGTCAGGTTCTGACGCAGCTTTCTGAGCAAATTTGGGGAAGTCTTTTCCTCTCCTCCACCACTCTTAATAAGACTGATAAATCATGAGATTTAATCATGAGACTGTGTGGATACTGCTGGCATGCTCAGAGGATGGCAGCATATGATGCTCCTGTTTAAAGCCTGATCATTACATGGTACTAACAAATCCCCTGTTTTTTTTTTAAAGGAAAAAGAAATGTCACGAGTAAAGTAAGCCCTGGCAGCTAATACTGATATTATACAAAATAAAGATAAATCCTGAATGGAAAACAAAATTGTGGACAGACTACTAGAAGAGAAATTTTACATTTTCTTTCTGTGTAAATAAAGAAGTGAACTTAACCCGCCATTAAAGCTTTGCTTTGCAATGTGCAATTGCTGGGGGAAAATGGTTGCAATCTGTGTTATGCACCCACCCATACACCAGCAACAAACCAGCAAAGGAACTCACTCTTTGCCTACCTTTGCATGGAAAAAATAGCTGCAATTTAAAATTTAAGGGATCTGCTCCGAAGGTTTATCTAGCTATGATGTCCTTGGGTTCCAAACAGAGGCTGGGATCCATGGGAAGTCTCCCTGCTCCCTGCACCTCTGTCCTCTCAAATTATGAAGTGGGAACCATGCAGGGAAACTACTGCTGCTATTAGACCTCTGGAAGAGGAACTGCACCAAAACTGCTCCCTGAGTGGACACCAGGATGGGTTCCTGCAGCCAGTGTCAGGATGTAGAAGCCAGTCTCATGCTGCTCTCACGACCTCTGCTCCCCAAAATCCATAGGGTAGGCTGTTGGGACAAGGCAGTGCCACTCCACTGCATGCAGCGCTACCAGCGCATCTCTGCTCTGTCCTGGATGGTGCTTCCCTATCTGATTACATTTTCTATCACGCATTTCTTACTTTATTAAGGGGAGTTATTAATCAGGTGGCCCAGGAGTGGTGAGGCTTCCCTTGAACCCAACATTACCACTGTGAGGATGGAGCCAGTGTTTTGCTTGGGGCTGGTGCACTCCATCCTCTCTCAAGCCAAAAGATGGCTCGTGTTCAGAGTGCTGCGCACAAACAGGCTCCACACAGGATGCAACAGGCTCAGCTTGGTGGGAAATGAAAAGGATATAGACTCTTTTGTCAGCTTGACTTGGTCTTAATAATGTTTAAATATCTGAAGGTTGCTAAATTAGAGTTCAGAAACTTGGCACAAAGGCCTTTCTCTAAGATTATCTAGGTTTGCTGAAGTAAGACAACAAAAGAGAATAAACCAAACTGAGCAAAACCAACAGCTGCTGCTGCTGAGATGTTATTCTTCTCATTAAGCCTATATGCTGAGCCTATAGAGAAGGCAGCATTTCCTGTCTCTCTTGCTGACAGTTCAGTATTAGGGCACAAAGGCAGGTCACTGTCCTTGGCGATACGGTAAACAAAGATAAGAGCTGAAGGCAACAGAATATTTTTTTAACCCTGATAATTCACTCAGTATAAATTCCATTGTGGAGAGATTTATTGTTTACTTAGAACTCCTCAAATGAGCTCCTTGAGAATGCGCCGGACACAAAACACACACTTCAGCTGAAAGCACTGGCTAGGCCTGCTCAGGGTATCTGCTGCTTGTCCCTGGATTCACATGTATGAAACATTAGTGAACCTGCCGGAAAAATGCAGTCCCAAACATTTGCCCAGATCTGCTTGCTATCCCAGGCTGGGACCTTAAACAGATGTCATCAACGGGCAGCCGTGCTCGTGAAAATGCTTTGTCAAAATGCCAACAAAAAAAACCCCATAGCTTTCCTTCTCTGCTTGCAAAATATCTGCAGCAGAGCAGCACAAGAGTGAAAACCATTGGTATATTATCTGACACTCTTAGTGGAAGAAGGATGAGTCGTCCCTCTGCCTGGCCCAAGTAAAACTCCCCATTGCCTTCCCCTCACAGCTCATTTCCCTAAATGCAGACAATACCACACCACTACAGGGGGAAGCATGAGTGGACGTCATCCCTGCCAACAGCAGAGACTGCCTTATCTTTTCCATGTAATGGCAAAGCAACGTAAAGTAAAGCAAGAGTTTAAACATTTGCTGATTAGGAGAGTAGGGCATCAGACGAGAATTTAGGAGCTGTGAGTGCTGCCACAGATTAGGCCATTTAATCCTGCCATGGCTCTCCTTCTCACTTGGGAAGTAGAAATAAAACCTCTCCTGCTACGTGACTGGGGCCTCCGGAAAGTGCATTTGGTATTCTTATCCCAGGAATACCAGACATAATTGCAAACCCAACCAGATTAGATTTAGCAAACTGCCCTCCAGAAGAGCATAGAGTCAGGGCTGGAGGAGCAAACAGGGATTTCTCATGGTTAGTGCTGTACACTTAACTTTCCCTACCTTTGCATAGGGTCTCTGCAGAAAGACCCTATTAAACACCAATCTCTTTTCAAGAACACAAGAAGGTTTGTTGCAATGCTATTTTCCAACATATGTTTACTGAGGACATCCTAGGATTGGTAGAGGTGGATTACCTACAGCCTTGGACTGTCCTATAAAGTAGATTGTGAGTTTAAAATGCTTCTTTTCCATTTTCTGAAAGAACTGTAAGCTTAGCTGTTGCTAACATTTCCAACAGCATTCTTGGGCTTAGTTTTTGTAAGCTGATCTCATCTCCAAAGCTTACATTAGTTCTTGTCCGTTCTGACTAGCCCCTCTATATTTCTCTGAGCAATTAAGACTCCCTTTGGCTCTCAGAGCACTGCAGTACCCATAGGAGGTACATGTCAATATTCCTCTCGTGTGTTTTCAGATCACCACTCCTCTTGCTCGGTGGGTACCAGTTGCTCTATTGCTTGCAGCAGGCATGTACTTGCTCTTTTTCAGCTGTTCTCAGAACCTCTTTTTAGCAGCTCTCTTGCCAGATAATCTGGCAACTCAAAGTACAGAAGCGAGTTCTGTTATCTGTTCCAAGGGAAGTTTTTCCAGGAGGACTCAAAGATGCCAAAATCACGGAAGAGTTGTTTACAAAGGTCGGTACACACTGCACCAGCATGCCAACCAGCTCCTGATACCCAGGTCAGCCAGGGTTTATCAATGTAAGTAGTGGTTCTTCTTGGAGGAAACTAATTTCATTGAGACCAGTCAGCCACAAACAGAAGCTGAGCTGCTGTGGAGTCCTGAAGAAAAGAGCAGTAAAATTAAGCTATTCCAATAAAGCTCATGGAAAAGGAGAGGTATACCTACCTATGGTCATCACACCCAAAACACACTGGGGATCTTATCTGCTGTCTCCTACTCCTCAATTCATGTGCTTAAGATGAGACAGAGGCCCTGCACCCACGCACCTACACCCTGTGCTATTTGTACAACATGCAGCATGTTTGTATTGATATGCCATCTGATATATGTTAAAGCAAGATGTACTGATTGGTACAACGGGGCTGGGACTATACCTTAGTTTCAGAGGTGGAGGCAAACTCAAGCACAGTCTGCTAAAAAACATGGGATAGCATAATAAACTAGGAAAACTCCATGTCAGTACAAGTACACTTTTACTGACCCCTTTCCCTGGACCCATTTATCCCAATACAGTGAGAAGAATAAACAATATTACCAGGACACTTTTGCCAGGGAACTGCGTCTATCCTAGTACATCTCAATGCAGATATACAATAACTAAAGCTTGTCATGAGTGCTGGTGGAAGAACCACACGGTAGATCTGTCCTGTGTAAACGTGGGGCTGCCAAAAGCAGCAAACAACTTCGCCATCCAGATATGGATATGAAACACACACTACACAAACAGGTAGGAGCCCTTGCTACCGCCAAGGGTATTGCTCCACCAACATCTACCCATTCTCATGGATCAGCATTGGAACATGCGCCCATGCCTTGTCTGCTATTCCTCAAAAAGAGTTTATTTTTAAAAAGAAACAAAACTACAAACTTCAGGGCAACGTCTGAAAAAAACACAGTAAATGGATTGATAGAATTTCTTCAATCTGTGTAAGTTGTTAGTCTGTCTATGCATAGGAGACAAAAGGAATCAGCTCCCTTTTAAATAGTGGTGACAGAAAAGAGCCACAGAGCATATTCCCTGATGATAGACTTGCCTAATTTGGATAATAGACTGTTTTAGAATTTGTGTATCAGACAAGAAACAAAGTAAAAATATAATGTAAAGGCGTCAAACTAAAGATGCTCGTACTGAAAAAAAGAAGTTGTGTTGATAGAAGCAGTTTTATATTTGTATACTTCCACGTATGCTAGGAAGTTGCATGACATTAATTGCACTGGTTTCTAAGTTAATATTGCTATCAGCTATAGCTATATGATGTGTATATATAAGTATAGTCATATACACATGTGTACACCCACCCACATCCTGTTCTCCCTTCAACACCATACACAGAAATTCACTGTTCTTTTCTGTAAGACCAGCCATTTCTGTAGTATGGAATATGGAAAGGGCAATCTATATACAGTATTTTTCAACAAAGATCTAATTTAAAAACAAGACCAAAAAGAGCATAGATTATAAAAAAGCACCCATCTACACAGTATTGACTGAAGTTTTCTATCACAAGCCACTTCAGAAATAAGCCTCAGAGTCCCACACCACGATGCACACTCACACAAACACATATGCATGCACACATGCACACACAAAGGCAAGACTAACAGTTATTTGTATTTCCTACTTTGAGAGACAGGAAACCTCCCTTTGCATCTGCTTTTTTCTCACTAAGAAGAATAATTTTAATTACAGACACTTGGCAGGAAGCCAAGTTTGGATTTTTTTTTTTTTAATGACATCTGTCTAAGCATTTTTAAACTTCCTGCTCAATGTAACTTCCTTCATTTTACAGACCAACACCCGGTTACAGCAAAAAAAAAGAGAAGGGAGTAGCAAATGATTTATTCATTTTTCATGTTAACTCTTATCAGGTATATCAAGCAGTTCATTGTTCTGAGAACTGATGGTACAGAAAGCAGATTTACAAGGGGAATTTAGGACTCAAGCAGTCTGGGAAAGGAAAAAAAAAAAAAAAAAGAAAAATCATGCATGGAAAAAACCAACACAGTTGTAACTTAACCCTAAAACAACTCAACGGTTCCTGTTTCACAGACTGATTTTCCTCAGTTCAGCTAGGTTTTTTTTCAGGGGAAAAAAGAATAGGGATGAGAATAGGGTAAAAGTTAGGGCAACATTAAATACTTAAAACATGAGGCATCAGGCTGTGGATGCCAGCTACGTCAGCTTGGCACTGAGCAAATTTCTGCTGCATCAGTGAAGCTCCTCTGGGTGTGTGTAGTGCCACTGAGGTAGAGTTTGGACCCAAAGTCCACATCCCAAATTGGCACAGCCTCCTGCTTCAGTCAGGCTACTGGGACAGGAACAGGAATCCTGAGCACCTCTAACAAAACTGACTGCAAAAAAAGCAAACATTTCATTTTCAGATGCTGAGCATTAGGGCTACCTTCCCTCCTCTTCCTTTTATTCTGTCACTACTCATGGCTCACAAGGCTGTGTTGCATGGCTTGCTGTTTTCCTCCTGCACATGGAGCACGGGGAGCTGAGAGGTGAAAAAGAGGGGGTAAAAACACTGCCAGAGAAGGAAAGCTGAATAATGCAGGAGTAGGGAAAGGAGAGAATGCAGTAGCAGCAAACAGGAGAGATGAATTCGAAGTGAGTGCTGTGGGATGGAGGCAAGGAAGCAAGGACAGAAACAAAGGTGGATGAGGTGGCAGGGAAGCCACAGCTTTTCAGGTACCTCAGCCTTCCCCTGAGATTTAGCAGGGAACCACAGCTCCTGGACTAGGAGCAGGCTGGGGTCCAGTCTGCGCTGGGAGCAGAGAGCAGGTGAGAAGCATGAAGGTCCTTCGGGCCACCCATTCCCTGCTGCTTTGGAGCTCAAGCCACAGGCACACACCTGGCTAACAAAAGTCCCAGGGGGATGGGAGCTATAACGCACATCAGGAATGCAGCTGGTGTCAGCTATAAGAGTATCTGTCTCATGCTGGCCCCACTGCTGGGACACAGGTAAGCCTAATGAATTGTTAATGCCTTGACAGCAGACCTGCATTTCCATTCTTTGCTCCAGACAACCTAGATTTTATTCTTTTGACTTACATGTTTTCTCGAGCAAGGTAAATCATCTTTCAGGATACAAGAAAAACATAAAACGAATGACCTGGGAAAACTAAGTCTCCCTCCTGCACTTTCTGCTCTGTGGAGACGTAACCTACAGCCATCCTGAAAACACTGCAGAAGTTTCCATGTGATTTTTAATTTCCTGATCCTGGCTGGAACCAGAGCGGTGAATGCTGCAAGCCTCCGGAGGAAAAATTGGTGTTGTCAGATTCTGCCCTAATTTTCCAAGATCCAGGAGTTTCAAAGAATATCTGAGCTCTTTAAGTGTTTGGAGACCTCAGTCTCACAAGTGGCTGACTGCCTTCTGACTTGAGTCAACACAGCTGGAAAATGGAGTTTAAAAAAACCAACCCTGAAACCTCAGTGAAAACCAGATGTTGCCATTGAGCAGAGCTACTGTGTTAATAAAACACTAGCACCCCTGCGCTCCCTGAAACAAAATTAATAGCCCTAAGAGATTTCACAGACTGTGCTTTATGCTAGAAAGAAAGGAGGAGAAAAATTTTTTATGGCTTGAAGTGACTGTGGAGAGGTATGGTTCTGGTGCTGGCACTGGGATTACAGTGGTAAGAAAGGTCTCTATTTTTAGGGAGAACAGGCTGTGTTTGCTGTTTGGCAGGAAGCGATCAGGACCAGTGATTGCAACATTATTGCTGGACCCGTGGTCAGCTGGATATGAATGATGTGTCACAACACAGGGTTTGGTACGGCAGTGCCGAGCACACGAACATTGCTGACACGTGCCCGGTGTTGTGTGCCACACAGTTTAAGCAGGGTCAGGAGTTTATGTCTACCCCTGGGGCATACACTACCCTCCCAGTGGTACTCATATTGTAGCTGTAAAAGAAAACATATCCGTGCTGTGGGCAGCAAAACAAACTTTTTGGAGCAGTTTTGCTTTAAAAATAGTGGAGTTTCTTTGCATACTCCCATCAAAGATATTTTTCTATCAACTACGAATGCCTCACAAGATGTAGAGGCGTGATGTGATATGATACATACATAGCTGAGCAGGAATGCAAGCAAGAACTGAAAAGCAGCAGTGGTTTGTTTAAACGCCCTGTTCCATCTCATCCAGCCACCATCCCATTATGAGCCACAGGGGGTCAGCTTTCTGAGGCCACCAAGATGTCAACAGTTGGAGAAAACGTTTGCTCAAATGCCCCTGGGGTTGCTCTGAAAGCAGCCACTGACATGACATCCACAGCCCTCTGCAGCAGAAGCAGCAGGGCCGATTTGTTAGCACGCTACTTGGAGTTGCCACAAACTAGAGAAAGCTCATGTCTGTGGAGAAAAAAGCTGACCTCTCTCTATCATGCACAGCACTCCCATCTTTTTTTTTTCCCTTGGCACAGCAGATAAAGGGTCACTGGAGCTGATGGGGAGCAAAGACAAGACCCACACTCCAGATGGGCATGGCCCATGTGCCTCAGGCCCTGCACGAGTAGGCCCATGTTGGTTTGGTGTGGACCAGAAGCCAAGGAAAAAATGGGTTTCACTCTCCACACTGCTTTGTTGTGATGGAGCCCCAAGACCACTGGCAGTACTGACTGGTTACAGCAATAAGTTTAGGTTGAACCACTGATACGACTTAGACTACTATGAACACCAGCGTCCTTAATCTGTGTGGGTGGTTTATGTTTAGCAACGATAGCAAAAGCAAAGCCAAATTAAAAGTGTAAATATGATGAGGTGTTTCAAATGCAGAGATGTACATTATAAATAATCCTGTGCCCTGGTGCTTAACAAAATAAAAATATGGCACCTTTCACCTAGTAATCTCCAGCCATTTTTTAAAAAACAGATGGGGAAGCTGACTCATGAAAAAGGTAAAATGTTTTGCGTAAGGTCACAGATCACAAATTCAGTGCTAGAAAAATCAGTTCCTTAAGCTAATTCCCTTGCTTTGTCACCAGATTATATTGGCTACAGTACACTTGAGCAATAAATTTGACTTTAAAAAACTCAAGGGCATTAGCAAATTATAATTAAGCACACATTCTGCAATGAGATGAATTGTTTTCATAATATGAAGCAGCAAAAACCAGTGCCTATAAATTGCACATTGTAGGAGAGCATTACTCCCTCTTAGAGACAAGAACAAATACTTTTGGCAGATTTTGAAGATACAGATGTGTGTGTATGCCTGTGCGTGTTTAGAATACAGTAAAAGCAATAACAGCCTGGGTGCCCTCTCTGCTGTGCACCTTGATGGGGAAGATAAGTGATGCTAGAATCAGAAAACACTTCAGGGCTTGGCTTAATTCAAAAATACACAGTATTTTTTACATTAAGACTGCTAAACATGCGAATTGTATTTCCTGGAGTGGATGATTTAAGCAGAAGCCCCAAAGAAGCACCAACTGTCTTTGATAACTGCGTAAACTGCATTGACACTCAGCTATTGTTTCTTTGCAGTTGGATGCTGAATGCAAAATCAGCTATGACATATATTCAAACTTTGAATGAAATGCCAGATTGGTACAGCCCTCATAAATATTTTTTTCGGTGTTCAAGGCACTGAGCATGTAAAGCTCTCATTCACATTGGTGGAGATTGCTGGTGGTTGGTCCCTTTAAGAAACTTAAATCTAGAGTTAGGGGACTAATTTTAGGCACCTGTGACTGAAAATACCACTGCTAAATACTATTTGTGTGGGCTGATGCTGAAATACTACTACAAACTTCCCACAATGTCATGAAAAAGTAGGAGATATACTAAAATTATAATAATATGTTCTCTTTCCTAATGCCCTTTATTTGAGAATCTCAAACACCCATTAGGATGAATATAAGCATGCTCCATTTACCACATGAACAGCCTGTGGTCTTAGAGCAAGTCAGAATTTAAGAAAGAAACAAGGAGTTCAGGTAACATTAGCCAACTACCACTTCCCTTTCCCTCTCTGTTCAGAGGTGGAGGAACACCATGACTCTCAGCACGCTTCCTATGCTCCTTCTGAGAACACCAAGCATTGGAACAGGCTGCCCATGGAAGAGGTCGAGTCACCATCCAACAGAGGTGTTTAAAAGATGTGGCACTTAGGGACATGGCTTTAGCGGCAGACTTGGCAGTGTTAGGGTTACGGTTGGACTCTATGATCTTACAGGTCTTTTCCAACCTAAACTATTCTGTGATTCTATTATCATGGATGCCACAGTCAGGCCTGAGGGCATGCCAAAGTTGAATCAAAAGGTAACAATATTTTCAGCTTAGAGTTTACTAGAAAAACCCTCACACTGACAAAGGAAATTATTGTATTGCTCACTGTGCTCTTTCCTGATTCGTTCCCATTAAACCAGCCCAAGATACCACTTTCCCCTGGCAGGATGGCTGGTCAAACATATGCTTCTGCAGATGATCTGAGTGCCAGCTGGCACGGGGTAAGAGCAGCAGTCATGCACAAAAAGCCTGGCCCACATCTTCTCCTGACTCTGAAGATGCCGCTATCTCTGTCACCCACTCCAGTTTTACTTCCTACAACTAAGCCATAAAATGGTGGGTCTGCTTTCTGACTTGCCACTCTGCTGGGCAGCCATCTCTCTTTTTCAGGATTAATCACTTAGATGTCACCTGGGTGTAGCTGCTAGGACAAGCTCATTACAGCTTCTGGAGCAGTACTGTTGATTAAAGCAGTTAAAATACATGTTGCTGTATCAACCTAACAAACAAAGCCCTTGCTGTTCTTTGATACACCGACAGCACCAAAGTGGCAAGCATCAGAGAAGAGAGCTAAGGGACATCTCAGCAATCATGAACTTTACAGCTACACGACTTCTTACACACTCTAGAAACTCAAAATGCAGGGGTTTACCCCCCTCCAAATCTTATGCTCTACCCACTGGAGCTGTACAATCAGAGTTTGACTGCCAGGAGCTCACAGCCAGAGCTGCGTGCAGGCTCCCACTCAAGATCATTGCTGGCACTTTCCTCCTGCCAGGAGGAAGGGCTGGATGTGATGGGCCTCCTGCCCAAGGTCTCTGGGACTGTTCCTAGGTCAGTGGAGGGACAGTTGCAGTCCTGCCATGCAGTCTTTCCCCATTGCAAATCACCTGGGCTCTTCCTGTGGGAGCTTTAACTCTGACTAGTTCAGGGAGCAAGAAAGCAGACCTGTGAATTTAATTCAAGGATCTGAGTGAATACACACCCAATGCCAGATGCAGAGGCATCCTCTGCACCTGGGGTCAGGACAAACCCCTGCCACTACAGCAGCACAGCCCAGAAAAAGCACTAAGTGCTCATTAACATGAGATAAATTTCATGTCATGTAGGAGACAGACAGCGTGACGGACAGAAGCAGCTACTTCCTCCCAGCCCTGTTTTTGCCAGCGGTTATGCTGCTGCTGAGCCCATTGGCTCTGATAGTTCAAACCCAAATGCTGGGTTTGAACTCCCCAAGTCATGCAGGTGCCCTCAAACAGACGGGGAGTGTGCTGCACCTGGATGTCCTGGATGGCTCCTGGAAAGCACAGCACTGCTCCACATGGCATCTGGCTATTTGTGCTTGAAGCAGGGCAGTTTGGGGTGATGGGAATTGTGGATGGAAAAGGGTCAGCCCTCCCCTTCCCACAACCCTCTCTTCTGCTCCCTCAGCCTTCTCCATGAGCAACTGTTAACAGCACACAGAGACCCTGCAAAGTGACCAAAACTGCTGCAGCAGAAACATTGAATGAGACAGGGAAAAACTGCTTTTGCAAATTCAAATACCCAACTTTTACTAATATAAACAGCTTGCCTTGCTGAAGCAGCAAAGCCAGGCATTGATGGGTATGTCTACTTCCATTTCACAGAGGAATTAAAAGATCACTGGCACCAGCCTTTGAACAGATGACGTTAGAGGCCTCTTCAGAGTCTGTGCCACTGGGATTGCTACTGCAGGCACCAAACAGCTGAAATTGAGCTCTAGGGGTTCAGACCTGCTTTACCTGCAAGTTCCTCTCACCTGAATGAACCCCTGAACCTCCAGATTATTACATGCTGAGAATCCTGCGTGAATTCATCCTTTTTCTTACTCCTGTCTCGGAGTGGGCTCTTATCTTGAGCAAGGTGAGGTCCAACCCCCCCAGAACTTCACGGCCTTCCACAAAATCTTTGTAAGCTCCATTTGTAAACCCCATTTTCCCCCTGAGGGGGATACAGTGCCTCTGTAGCACCCAGCCTACAGTGGGAAGGATGCAGGACCTGCAGAGCAGCCCACAGCAGGGTTTTCCCTGACCACTTCCAAGCTCATAAAGACAACGTATGGCAACATGAGCTGAGCGTGAACATGGCACATTGCAAAACCTTACACGGTCCTTTACAAGGCTTTTTTTTTTTTTTTTTTCTGTTTGCCAGTGTATTACAACAAACTATTCTCATCCTGTTTACACTGTTTGGATAATGAATAAGCTGAGTGTTTTTGTTTTGCACAATAATGCTCTCTCAAACCTCCATTGTTTTATTTGGACATGCATGCAGGCACAAGATCTGCCACAAAATTTCCTGGTGAAGTCTTCACTGGTGAAAAATATTAGAGCCACCTCTGTTACCACATGCAAATGTCATATGGGGTTGGCTCTCACAGCTGAGCTTTATTCCAGTGGTAAATAAAGTTATTAATACTTCAGACAGCATAAATAGCTGAGTATCTATTTTTAAACATCTGTCATTATCAGTCTGCTAACTAATAGTTTGCTTCTTTAGGTTTTTCCAAACAGGCTTAACTAGGACACAGACGGTATTTATTTCTCATTCAATCCCAGCTATTTCAATTGGAAAAAGGTGGCTGCAAAAGGTGACTTATTTGCAATGCCACAGTATCTGTCAATATGACATTCTGATTTAATATGGAGGTTATAGGGCAGGTATGCTTTATTATATCTGTGGCTATCTCATGACACTTGCAATTACAGAAGTAATAGTGTTGATCTTATGAATTAGAAATAAATAATTGTTCATTTAATGATTGATATTCACTGAAAACAAGATTATCTTTAATGTAATTGAATAATTAGTTATTGATGAATGGTTCATGATTAATTACAATTTACCTGCCTTAGCAGGATTTTAAAGATCCAGTATTAATTATTTTCAATGATGATAAAGAAATAAAGAACATGCACTGTTAAGCTTCATTATTCCAACTCTATGATTTTTAAAAGCACTTAAAAGATCTCAAAAACCTTCCTAAAACATTAAAATCAAAGCCTGCCTCAGCAAAGATGGTAGTCCTCTGCCTCTGGGCTACACATCCCTCTCCATTGTGAAACCTCTAAGCCTGAGGCTTTAGGACAGGGTTTCAATTGGTGCATAGAAACCCTCCTTTGAAACCAGTGACACATACAGAAAAAAAAATCAATTTAATTGGGCATTTGTAGAGGTCATTGAGATTATTTACATTTTGTAAGTAACTTGGATGCTGAAATTGTGGGATCAATGGAAAAATACCAGATAAATAGTTAACAGTTGTCATCTAATCGATCAGCAGTGGATGCATAAGGATTGATTTATATGACATTACATCACAGTATTGCCTCTACGTTAATAGTGCCCAGGAAGGGAAAAAGGAAGTGACTGTGTTTATACATGTCAACATCTTATGAAGACAGATGTTGCTAAAACCCTGGCTAGGTTTTATCCCTGTTGCTTTCATTTCTGCTTGCATAAGGAAGTATGAAGGGACTCTGATACTGGCTAAAGAAGCTGTTCAGAAACGTTTTCAGGCTTATAGATGCTACATACACTATTTTTATTAAGACATCCATTCCTTCATTTTGGCTTGATAATCAGTGTCTTCAGTCTTAGTAGTCCTTGAGCAGCCCAACAACCTCAGTGTGTTTTCATAAGAGGGAAGAGGAATGCCAGATTCATCACCACAGATCTCACCACTGATGATAAAGCAGTTCATTCATTTAACATGAAGCAGCACTGGCTTTCTGTCTCTAGTCAAGAACGAAACGAGTGATGGGATCCCTCCCAAGAATATAAGAGAGGATCAACTACATGGAAAATAAAGGTGTGAACACAATAGGTTTTCAAAACAGCACTTAATGTGGCTGAAAAAATAACTCTGATGCAGTTGACTCAAAACCTCCCTTAAAATTCTTTTGTCTGCAGGACAATTTCTCCTTATTGAACCTGCTCTATTCCCTATGTTTGGATGGAAAGTATTTCACACTGCTCCTTTCTTCCCCACACCCCCTAAACACCAATTCAGAGGCATACCTTGTCCCTTCCCTCCCCTTGCTTCCCCAGAGCATAATTAAAAAAAAAAAAAAGGAGGGGAAAAAAAAAAGTAATGTAATTTACAAGGTGGAAGCAATATAACAAATGATGCCTTATGGGGAAACCCCACTGCTCTAATAAAGAACTAGTAGGACCTTGGGATCATTCCTTGTTGGGGAGGGTTAATGGAGGCCCTGCTCCTTTGCATCACTGTATTAATCGTGACATTTTTAAAGGAGAAAACACTCCCCACCACAAACATAAAAGGTTTTGCCTACAGCACTGCCTATATGTACCACTGCTCTTAGGGCACAAAGCTAAAGCATGGGAAGTTATAAACCACGCTGCAGTCACTGCCAGCAGACAAAGGACTTTCCTTAGAGAAAGCCAGAGATTGTGGCAAGAGTTAAAACAAACCATTAGAATTACACAGTTCACTTCATTTTCCCTTAGGAAACTGAAACTTTCCTTTTATTCTACTCCTGCTCCCCCTAAATTAAGTTCAATCCACTCATATAAAAGAGCCACAATATAATATCCTTAAGGAACACATATCCCAACTGTGAGGTGCACTGTTCCTATCTGAAGACCTTGGAGGTCAAGGCTGTACTAAAAGAGCAACAAAAAAACACATGAGCCTGGAGAGTTAAGCAAGAATTCTTTGCAGTAGCTGTCGATGGGAGTCCAAGGGAAATCCTACATAAACTGATGGCTTTGGGGAAGCGACTTTGGATTGTTTGATGGCAGATTCAACCATTGCCTAATGGGAGCATCCTGGAAATTAAATTTTCAGAAAAGTTATTGCTCGGAAAAGGCCCTCTTTTTATGACTTCCACTCACTTGGTAAGCTGTGAATATATAATTTCTTTCTCTAGTTTAGGAAGATTTCACTCACTATTTAAAGGTTAATGTGAAAATGAAAATCATTAAAAAGATATCTGCACTCACCAATGTACTAATAACAGCTTTGATCATTAAAGATGAGTTTTATTTAACAAATGCCCTGCTACTGCCAGGACTTGAGATCTTGATCTCTTTTTCTTTCTTCCTGTGATACATTATAATTGCAGCTAGTGATGTTTTAATAGAGGTTTCTAGGTGTTTATGAAGGCCTGGGATATCTTCTATGATCCACAATATGTTGGTGCTGTGTGGAGAAGGAGCTTTGTGCATCCTTTCAAATGAGATTCCGAGTGTCTGCCTCCTTGTGAAGGCACGTGCTATGATGACCCATGTGTTCTTCCTGGGTTCTTAAGAAAGGGGTCTAAAAATCTAAGACTGCATTTTCCCTTCATGCTATTTCTCAAACTTCCTGAATCTACTCAGAATGGGCAGTGGACTCATTTCTGCAGCCCATGCTCCCATGAATGCACCACGGCAGCCACCGGAGACAGCTTTGTGAGGCAGTGCTGCCCTGTGGGAGGGCATTGGGCAGTCAGTGTATGCCTGGGCCCAAGGCACACTGTGCATTTTGTGTGCATCTGAGAGGGATGGACATACTGCTTCCAACAGCCATCACCACCCTTGAGTCCAGCTACCAGGCCCTCAGAACCCGACAGCACATCTGCTCTCCACTCACTCAGTCCAAAATCCCTGCTACTTTATGATGAAGTCTTACATTAAATCAAACTCCTTCATGCTAAATAGGACCATTTTGACTGAGGCAGGTGTGGGGGGGCAACTATGCAGGCTTGCAGGTTTGAAGGGAATGTAAATTGTGGTGGAGGGAAAAGGTTAGTTGATGAACTGCTGCTGTCCTGCATTCAGCTCATGTGCATCTGGAGAACTACATGACCACAGTCAGAAGCTTGGATGGTGACTCTAGGAAACATCCAAACTCTAATACCACAGAAGGCACACTGGAAATTCAAGTACTTGTTGAGGGTCCTAATCAGTTCAGTGTTGTTTTACTGAAGAGCAATGGCCCACCCATCTTCTTTTCCTGTATTACGACAAGAGTCAACATCTCTAACAGCAATGCACAACCTTAAATCCACATTGTTTTGTCAGTTTAAGTACACACTGTAAGCTTTTATGGAGCTATGTCCTATTAGGTTTTTTGAACATCATATGCTCCAATAAAATCCATGTCTAGGGTGGAAATTCTCAGTGGTACTGTAGCAATAATCACAGGAATAAGGATTGCAGCGACATTCCCTCAGGAAGTCTGCTTTGCTCTCTGGTTCCCATGCAGCAGGGATGTGTAAATTATTAAAATGCACCATGCAGGAAAAGAAGGCTTGTATGAAAATAAGTACAATTGTTATTCAAGAAGAGAAGGAAATAATGAAGAAGGGGCTTTTAAAAATAGATCCGTAATTTTTCCACAAAGCAACAAGTGGAATTTTTACACAGAACTATTTACTGTGAAAGTCTGTTTGGCTTGTTCTATAAAAAATATGCATTTTTAAAATCAGAAACACCAGAAACAGGAGTACAAAGCAAGTTTGAGGGACTTACAAGCAAAAGAATAGATTTAAAACATTAGCCGAGAGCCTGTTCACATATTTTACCAGCATAGAACCCTTTAAATTATCAAAGTTCATTTTACTTGGGCTCACACCCATGATATACATTTCTTTGCTTGTTCTGGCACGCAAGAGAAAAACAAGGAATTACAAATGACCTGGCACAAACCTTCAGACCAAGTCCATGACAGCATTTACAAAGCTAATGCTGTGTGACATGGTTAGCAGGTCAAATGAAAGCAAACCAGCAAGTGGAAGTAAATGATGTAAGAGAATTATTTAATTTGGGGAGGTAGAACAAAACTTCAATTGCTGTGTTGTTGCCTTAAAAACAATGCCGAATGGATTCAGAACTCTAAATGGAAGAAAAAACCTGCCAGCAGCAGCTGCACTTTACACTTGAGTAGCCACTGGGGAAACCAGGGGCAGGTCCTCAGCCAGGGTAAATTGCCCTCACTCTGAATGGGACCTGAATTCAGTGGGAGTCTATCTGTTCACCGACTTCAATGAGCTGTGAATTAGACCCAAGAGTGCCAGGTTTCCACCATTTCAGAATGCTTTCTTCCTCATTAAAATGTACTTACTAGTGACAGCAGCCAATGTTAACCTAATGAACAAGGAAGTTCATTACTGACAAAAAGTGCTAATGCATTTTTATGTACCACTCATGACAAAATCATCTTTGAAGAAAGCAGGGCAAGATCCTCACCCCTGGCTGGCTTGGACAAATTCCTCATCCAAATATTATGGAAGATCTCCAACAACTGCCTTGCAAGCCTAAATGCAAGTGCTACCTTGCTGGGGAAATTTGTGAAGCATCAGTGTTGCGAAGACTTTATCTGGCCTTTTCCTGAAGATCCTGTTTTCAGTCAGATTTCCAAAGTCTCTCAATATTAAAGAAGGTGTAGCCCTTGCCCTGGGGAAGCTGAAATAAGGAAAGGTGCCAAAAGGATGTTTTGGGGATTTTTTTGCTTACAGTTTTTAAACACTTTTTGATCCCATCTCCTTTGTTCTAAAAACCACACCAAGCTTCTTAAAGTCTATACTGCAGTTAAGGCCACTGCTGTTGTGGATGTACCTGCTGAGGCAGCTTTGAGCCAGCTAAGAGTAATGGAAACAACACCAGAAGCAGAAAAGTCAGTGAGAGCTGAAATTCACCTGAGTAACTAGAGCAGTGCTCAGGTAATTAACTTGTCCTGTTGTCTGGACCATGGTTACTTAGCTAACCAAAAACTAAACAAACCCTTTCTCTTGGTCAAGCTGCAGCCACTCTGCCACACACACAGCGTGTGTAACTAGTGAGAGTTAGACTAGGACATTGCAGGGGATTTTTCAATGCATGTTTGTCCCCCCAGCTACCACTTCAGCTTTTAAGAAGTAGCCGGTAAAATGTCTGTCCTGAATCTTCTCTGTCCAGTACCATGCCAAAATAGTTGTACTTTTACAAGCTGAGCATAAAATGCACCCTGATGTGTTTACCTCAGAGCTGCATAAGAAGGAATTACACAAAAGACATACTCCAGGGCATCAGGCTCACCAGCTCCTGAATGGAAGATGAGTGATAGCAGAAGGCTGTAAGTGAATCTTAAAAAGAACTTGAGTCACCTCAGGACAACTCAATTCAAACAGCCCCTGACAGACTGCAGAGTAAGAAGGGATTACTACTGCATCCAGACACATCCTTCAGGTCTCCAGCATGCTTTCAGTATGGAGCACACTGCAGGCAAAAGTAAGGAACAATAGTACTGTACCACACAGATCACACCCAGAAGCTGGAGCCACCTTTGAAACACAACTGGTCATATTTTTGGCTTGTGTACCAATAATAACGAATGAAAGACAGGACTGTCTTAAATATACAACAACAAATCCAAACCGTAGCTCCACACTCCCAACACCAAACCCTTAACCAGCACTGGAAGTATTGAGAGTGTTAATTGCTCTGCATCTTCAAGAAGTCAACCTCCTGAGAAAATTGCATTAAAAGATAATTCTGGCTACCATCTCACAGCACTGCGCCGAGCTGGAAACCTCCATAACCTGCCATAAATGGAGACGAAAGACAGCATTGCTGTAAATACCATCATGTCTCTGAGCAAAATCATAGTGACAGGCACTCTGGTCTGCTGCAGTTTACAATTGCCTGAAATGGGGGCGTGGGTAGGGTACTGTAACAAATAACACGTATACATTTCAAAACAGAGAAACCCATTATTTGCAAGAAAAATGCAGGCAAAAGAACTGAAAGGCAAAGTGTATTGATGGAATCTTAAGTCTCTGGGTGTTGATCTTATTATGCTAGATAATTACTTTATCCCCTTATCCACAATGCCATGTTTACTTAGCAGGCATTAAAAAAGGAGGAGAGGAAAAAGGGTAAAAGAACAAAACCTACAATGACTGATGCTAAATTTATACACACAACAGAGACAGATAAAGCATCCCAGGGGACCTTATCAGTTTTACACAATAACCAACAGGCTGTTTCCTGTATATAGCAGCTTAAGGTCGGCGGATGTTTATTAGAGGCAGAGGGGAAAGGAAATGCAGTATCTTTGACTGACACAGCATGGATATATGAGAAGTGCTATTTATGCTTTTGACTTGAATGAGAACCACAGTGACTCATAGATGTCTTATACTTAATATTCCCATTAGTGCTCCAGGAACACTGAGTAACACTGTACCAAAAAATGTGGGGCTTGTTTACTGTTCCTGACAAGACATATTAGAGGGTAGGAAGAATTTAGGCTTCTTCAATCCATTACCATCCCTCAGTTAAGAATCGCTGGGATAGATCAACCTCTTTTCACCCTCTTTGATTTTTTAAAAAGAGACATTAATTATTAAACATTTGTATGGTGTCCAGTGGGAATCCAGTCTAGGTTAAGGCCACACTAAATACAGCTCTGTGGTGTGCTAGGGAAATCAGCTGTCTGTGTGCTAATTCTTTTCATTCCTGGAAGCCCTGCAGAAACATGAGAAGAGAGGTAGGCATTTGGTCCACTGTTTTTCTATGAATCAAGCTAATACATTATTGAAGCGGGAGTTTTGGAAACACAATGGGCATGGGGGGCAGGGATATCTTGTTTAAGCACAGCTCTCTCTGCTATCTGGCTATGATGAGAAACTTGAACCAGGGGTGGGACAGAAAGATGGAGCAATTAGGAACATACTGAGTATTTAACTGAGACCCTTCCCTAGAGAGGCTCACAGACATTCCCTTGCTGTCACTACACTGCAGTGAGCTGCAAGAGAAGGTCTGCACAATTCCACTGGCACAATTTACCTCTGCAGAGAGCCTGGGGGACAGCCATGGGTGTAATATTTCAGACTCAGAGTGGTAACAGAGCACATGATGCTTCATATTTCATGAGGAAAAAAAGCGTGTGGAAAACCACCTTGGCAAAATGGGGCAACATGCTTCTTGGTTGGAAGAGGGCAGGTAAGACATCAGTGTCTGCTGGAAATTTGAAATTAAAGGAACAATATTTCACTTCAGAGAACATGAACTACCCTGCTGCATGTAACAAAATGCTTCCTTTGCTGTGCCCTCCTCTGTAAGACAGTAGAGCACAATGACCCCTCTCTTGCTTGCTCTTTAAACACCAACCGCTTCCCGCAGTGCTGTACAGAAAAACAAACAGTGGTCACACTGCTCTTAGGGTTTTACCTGACTTGGCAAAGGAGATGAATTTTTTTTGTGATTCCATACAGAATTGACATAGTCCCTGAGGTCAATGGCACAGGATTTTCCAATTCCCAAAAGCCTCCAGTGGGACACAATGATGAAGGCAGGAACAAGGGTGAAATGGAACAACCAGTCTTTTCCCCTAGGATTACACAGGCTTCCAAAGAAGAAAGGGTGTATGTCACTGTTCCAGAGGGTGTGTGCAACTGGACACATTGTACAACATCTAAAGAAAAAAAAGCTGATTATTATTATTCTCTGCAGAAAACAAAAATCCCCTTCCCTCCATTACCCTAAACAAAAGGACAAATATCCACCCTTTGCCCCAATTATCTTTGACAAAAGTTTATGTGTAAAACTGCACACAGTTTAACCTTATTCCAATACACATTGGTGCCAACCTATTTGCTGGATATGAATCATGCTTCCTTATGCCCATCTGGAGGTGTGTGGAGGGGAGGAAAGCTATAGCTGAACATTTTTAAAATATTTCAAGTAATATTCAGAATAAATTGGATGGAAACTTACTTGCCTTGCAAGAAGGACCTCTGCTCTAATTAGAAACACTGACTTCTAATTCTTCACTATAGAGTTGCGTGTCTGTACTATGATCCATGTTTGCTCTGGATGTTCAGGGATTTTGATTTCTGCAGAAGGTTTTCAAAGAGAGCTCACCTCCCACCTAGGTGTCCTGCGAGGGGTAGCCAAAGATCTGAGATTCAAACAGTTCTCCTGAAAGCCTGAGTCCCTTTCAAGTGCCTAAATGGGGAAAACTTTCAGAGGCATCAAGTACAGTTAGGCACATACCTTTCTTGCTCTGCCCTACAAGCTGGACATCACCTGGGTAAAATGGCAGCAAGATGGAGCTTCGGGCCAGCTTGGAATCAGCAGCACGGTCCATAAATACTCAATCCAGAGATCAAGTACTCCAAGAGGCCCTGCCACCACTTATGCTCTGACAAGCCCTCTAGATTCAAGCCTCTGGTGGCTTAAGCCCATCTGGATGCCAGGTGCCCACCCAAAGCTTCTCTATCACTCCCCTCTTCCACTAGGTGAGGGTG
>VZTJ01005675.1:431182-602285 GCA_013397795.1 Orthonyx spaldingii | reverse complement strand
AATTGAATTTAATACCAATTAAATCAGAGTAGGATAATGAGAAGTAAGACCAAATTTTAAAAACACCTTCCCCCATCCCTCCCTTCTTCCTGGGCTCAATACCCTAGAGCTCCCTACCTATACCTCCTTCCCAGCAGTGCAGGGGGACAAGGAAGGGGGGTTACAGTTGGTTCATCACATGTTGTTTCTGCTGCTGCTTTCTCCTCTGGCAGAGGACTCCTCACACTCTTCCCCTGCTCCAGCATGGGAGACAATTCTACATGAAATTCTTCAATGTGAGTCCTCCCCACAGGCTGCAGTTCTTCACAAGCTGCTCCAACATAGGTCTCTTCCACAGGGTGCAGTCCTTCAGGAAAGATTGTTCCAGTGTGGGTCCCGACATGGGGTCACAAGCCCTGCCAGTAGATTTGCTCTAGTGTGGGCTCCTCTCTCCATGGATCCACAGGTCCTGCCAGGAGCCTGCTCCAGCTCAGGCTTTCCACAGGGTCACAGCCTACCTTTGGGCACATCTACCTGCTCTGGTCTTCCACAGGCTGTAGGGGCACAGCTACCTCACCATCACCTTCACCACAGGCTGCAGGGGAGTCTCTGTTCTCCTGCCTGGACACCTCCTCTCTCTCATTCTTCGCTGACCTGGGTGTCTGCAGAGCTGTTTCTGTCCACGTTCTCACTCATTTTGTCTGACTGCTGCTTCTATTGCATAGGCTTTCCCCATCCACCCCTTCTTAACTGTGTTATCCCAGAGGCACCACTATCATCACTAATGGATTCAGCCTTGGCCAGCAGTGGATCTGTCTTGGAGCCAGCTGACATTGGTTCTGTTGTACATGGGGGCAGCTTCCAGCACCTTCTCACAGAAGCCACTCCTGTAGACCCCCCCACTACCAAAACCTTGTCACAAAAACCCGATACAGAGCCTCCCCTCTGTACTAGCATCCTGCATGGACTCCTCTCTAAAATTTAGGCAAATATTTGTACCATGGAAAGCCACCAAGCTAATGTTTGGAAAAAAATCTATCCTCAATTGCAGATGCCAAGCACTGAGTGAAAGCCAGCTCCTCTGACTATTTGGAAAAGGAAGGCAGGTGGAGACCTTGACCTACAGAGCAGTTAGCTTTGGCTGCACATCTCCAGCTTTTCAGACAAGGGGAAGCAATGCATGTCTCTAGCTACGTCCAAGAGCTCAGCCTTGAGGAATACAAGTCAACCAGTAGCAACAGCACTTCCTGACCCTCACAGGCCTGCTTTGAATAAAAACAGGGACACACTGAATTGAAATGATTGAGGTTGGAGATGAGAATGAGTTTGCTGTGAATCACGTGGCTGCAAAAAGGGTATGACATGCACAGCCTTCTGTATGGCACGAGGGAAAGAAGACAGGTGTCTCATGAATTATGAGTAAAGTGGGACAATTTAGGGAAAGTTTTAACTTTAAAAAAAGAAAAAAAAGAGGAGACCAAAAGCCATTAGATACATAACCTTGTAGTCTAATATGGCCATAAATTAACAGCTGCACTATATTATGTAAATTTATGTTAAATTATTCACTACCTGTCACCATAGCTCCATAAAAAATCTACATACTGACATTTACGAAAAATGACATCTTCTGATAATAGTTTTGCTACGTATTTCAGTGGCTGCAATTGCCTTTTAACCATCTTGACTGCTGCTGAGGCAAACACTACTGAAACAGAGATGCTTTAGGAGGTCTAATGAATTCATTAGTATTCACAGATTCACCCTCCAGGAGGGCACTGTCCATGTAAGTCAGTGTCCTTAGGTAGCACACCTCTTCCTCTAGTTTCAGAACTTGCTGGAGAGGAGCCAGGAAGGATCACACAGGTCCATCCATCACTCCAGCTATGAGCTGGAACAGGATACCCTGTAAAGACCCTGGCTGCACCCATTCAGTGTTGAATGTGCCGGTCACTAAGTACAGCAGGGCCATATTGGAGGGGTACACAACCCAGCTTGGCATCCTTCCTCCTGTAAGGAATCACATCCTCCCACCTGTAAGGAATCAAATTGATCATCCACTTGTGAAACCCTGAATCAGAGCTGTTCTTGAGATAAGATGCTTTATAAATCACACCTGGTTTGAGATGGATCTTCAGCTGTCCAACTGTGTGCTTCTGCTGACTGGAACTGACACACACAAGTGAGGTGCCCCAGCAATCCTGACTGCAGTGAGGCACAGCACACAGGGACACATTATCCACGCTTATGCTAAGCAGGACATACAGTGAGCTTAGGAACTGGTGTGTGTCTCATCCTCCACAGCTTCTGAAGCAGTGGTGTCCTTCCCCACCAAAGGGAGCTCATGATGTGTGTTCACATGAGCCTCACACAGGTTTACTCACCCCACACTGTCACTCTGCAGAGATGGTGAAGCCTGAACAGCAGGCTCCGGCTGTTGGCCTCCTCCTGAAGGGTCTAGGCAAGGAGTTCCGGCTCAGCCCTCCAGTCAAGGAGGGAACCTGACTGGTTTCACCATGCATTTGCTAGCTGACCTCTAACATCCAGCTTAAGCACAAACAGACCTGTACCCGCAGAGCACCTGTTTGCTACAGGTGTTGTGGCTTAAGGTAACAGCAGCAACTGCAGTTCGCGGAAAGACTTCCACTTTGGAGTGAGTCAAGGATAAGGGAGAAAACTCTGATGTTCACTAAGTAACAGGAAAGAAGGTCAGCTTTGTCTGCTTCTTCCTGGTAAATTTTGAGCATAAGCTAAGAAAAGAAGCAGAGGGCAAAATATAAAAGAAAATTCAGGCACCCTCCTATTAAGCCAAAAACCATGCTAACTAATGTACTTCCAGGACTACTGTCCCTAATTTGACCTTGCAGTCCTGCTCTGAAACATTAAGCCAACATTTCAGAGATGGGAGAAAGGAAAAGGGGATGGATATTAAAGAAAGAAAGAAGGGAGGGAGGGGAGGGAAGGCAGAAGAATAAACAAGCTTTTGCAACAGCAGGAAGCTCTCTCTTAATTCTGAGATAATGAAACGCTTCTAACCAGGCCCAACTGCTGAATATTACAAGAGCCATCATCTCGTGTGGATTGCATGCAGCTTTATTTTCTACTCCCCTGCATGGACTGAGTATGATTCACAGCACAGTCACAGGAAACAGTCATTACTATTTATTTGGAGTGAGATGAGTGACTGCTCTAAACAGCATCAACCGCACCTGCGATAGTGCAGAGAATCTTTTTTTTATTAAGCACACCCATGCCCTCTTTTTTCCCTTCTACTCTTCAATATTCTCTTCACAAAGAACATTTTATTTCAGTGCTTGCTGCATAGTTGAAAAAGGGAAGAGGCAAATTTACAGCAATCATTAGAGAAGATGCAGAGGCATGGCAGCAAACACTGGCTTCACCACTTTGTGTGCACAGAAACATCCTCACACCGTGCACATGCCACGCAAACAGTCTGTACACAAAGAGAAAGAGACAATTCATGAAGTATAGCTGCTTATAATAAAATTATAATAATAATTGCCTGGCTGTGGGTGAGCCTGCTTGCCCCCATTTTGTACATTTGCTGCAGCTGGAACATGTCAGAACACCCTGAACTCGTTCTGCTCCAGACAGCCCTAAAAAACAGCTCGTCTTCCTCAACCTCCGAGCAGCCCCTCTGTTTTCTTTACAAGACACTGCTCATGATTTTGCTGCAGCAATTTATCTCTGGCTGCACAGAGAGGTGGGCAGCCGGCTCCCTGGCTTGATGCTGCTCTTTCTCCTGCCGTACTTCAGCAGCCGATGCTGAAGGCTCCCGGCCCCCACATACTGTATCTATGAGGTGACAGAGCCTCAGTTAATTTCCACAACACTTTATTCTCCCCTTCAGCAGTCTGTGCTGATGAAGGTACTCTTTAGACTGCTATTTTGAATTTAACATGCAGTTATAGAGAATCCAGAGCACTCAAAGCACAGACCTCTCTCTCTTCTATAGCCTTTATTGCCCAAGTGCATGCACCTGATGTGCTTACAAAAAAATGTCCTTGCTGGCAAAATCCTCTTAAAATGGCTCGGCTCTGTTTTTGCTGGTTTCAGGCCAGCAGTAAGAAGAAGCTAAGGCCATTTCATCCTTCTGCTGTAGGTATCAGTATCTCAAGTACCTGCATCCTGTGATGCCATTAAAAGCTTCAGGAGATTAAAAGTGTGGGTTTTCTTGTTTGTCTAACAAAGTAAGGTACTTCACAATATAATGGATTGCTCTTGAAAACTAATACTCCTAATAGCAGCAAACAGATGCACAGATTGGACTGTTTTATCCATATTGAGCTTGGGAACTTATTTTTTGTAAATTATGTGTGGTCTCTGGCACGAGTGTGATTTCAGATCCCAGCAATTAGGGGAACATCCTATTTTGTTTCTTATTCTCCTGTGTATCACTCTGATGCCACATGTGACTGACACAAAGAAAGCTTCCTCACCAAACTGGAAGCAGATCAGAGCCCAGCACCTTCATGGATGAAGGGTAATGGTGAGATCAAAAATACAAAGGAGAGCATAAAGGAGGTACAGAGCTTGGAAGTGAGGACAGATAACAGAGGGAAGGAGGGGCAGCAATGTCTTTGTGGTGACTTCTACTCTGTTTACAGTACAGCAGTGTGGTAATCACCTGTATATTCATACCCAGCTGCTAAAGCAATTGGTATAGATAAAAAAAGATGGCGCAAAAAAAGCAAGTTAGTAGAGTTAATACATAAACCACTAAAAAATGCTTTTGCCTAACTACTGTTCCTAGCCATTATATCTCATTCTGTATGCTTTTCCCTAACTGGTATCAAAAAATCTCTTACTACTGCTTCTCTCATCACCACCTACCAAAGGATTACTAAAAGACAACTTACTTTTCACCTTGGGTCTCAGCAACTGCAATCTCTGCCCTGTGAGGAGAGCAGCACAACACTCTTCTCTTTTACCAGGATGAGAGAGCTGCTCCACCATCCACATCAACATCCAAGCAGCAGATGTGGCCAACCGAGAAGTAAGGACACTCATTTCATTGTTGCAAGAGTATATAGAAAGTGGAAGAAGTATTATATCAGGCAGGCAAGAAATACATCATATCCAGCATTAGGTCTTTTCCTGACTCCACAGAGAACATTTTAAATCCTAAGGCAGGATGATCACCAAAGGCAGTCCAAGTTACGCCACAGTTTGTTTTGCAATATAGATATTAGCTCACTAGGCACTGATCACAAACTCCTATCACTTCACTTTTGCCTTTGAGAGCCATTAGTCAAGCAATACCTGGGGACAGATTCTCCTCCTGGTTACAGGACAGTAAACCCCTGAGCTGACAAGGTTATTCCATATTTATATCCCTGGAACTGAGAGATAGATCTCACATTGTATTTTATTTCTGCAGCTGGAGGGAGCTGAGGTACAACATGGGAATAGCCTCATAGACAGGAGTGGCACAAGGCTGTGCTCACAGGCCTGCGTGGAGGGGAGCTAGCTCTGACCCCGCTGGGAGAGGAGCTGCTCCACATCCTCAGCCTGGGGAGCATCCCAGGGGACAGGTCACTGTCACATCAGCATGGTGAGGGCTCAAGCATCCATTGCACTTGCCATTGCTCTCAGAGCCTTCCATCCTCAACACCGTCAGTGTGCAGCCTTCCTTGTCAAATTATTTTAAGTAAAAGCCAGGGTTTGAGATAGAAAGTGCTTCTTGACACGTGAAACTCTCAGCCCACAAGCAGAGTGAGAGCTGCAAAAGATTCACAGGTTCCCCCTCCCCCACAATGTTTAAATGATCAATTAACAATTTCTAGAAAGCAATTCATAAAAGAAGAAAGGGCAGATTTTCAAAACTATCAGCTTGTAAATGAAGTAGAGTCAATTCTCTGGCAAACCTTCTAACAAGGTTTCACATTATTTGTTTTATGTTTCCTAAAAATCTGTCCCTAGCCTAAATCCCAGCAGGAGGTGATGCCAGTGGAGTTTAATTACATTCCACCTATGGGAAACATTCAAGAAACAGGGGTCTGAAAAAAAATCCTACAACTTGGTCTAAAAAGAAAAAAAATTAAAAATTAAAACAATAATCTGATTAAAGCAATGATTTGAATGTACTGGGTCTCCCAACCACAGGTTTAAAACATTATCTTCTTACAAGTCTCAAGGCAAAGAGCCAAATTGTCTTGTCAAGCAAACAGAATATTTATACCATCAATTTACAACACACATTCAGCATTCAGGCCTATGGCTTAAGTAAATAGTTATGAGACATGGCATTTTAAAGGTTTTTGGTGCTTTGTTTTAATTTTTTTCTTCTTTTATATGAACTAGATATGCCACATGCTGCACTGAAAATCCTTGTGATTCAGGACAGGTTTTATCTTAGAAATAAGCTATGGTTAGTGTTTCAAGGGATTAACACATGGCCTGTGCTCTCCTGGCTGGGCTGTGTGTGTGTGTGCACACCCACCTCACAAACATCTGGCCCCAGCAGATGCTGAGGCACATCTCATCCAGGCCAGGAGGGTGGGCAAGAGTCAAGGATGTGCACAGCAAAAGCAGAAGGCAGACTCACTGATCCACAGCCATGACACAGGAACCTGCTGCCATCAGCACAAGTGTGAAGGAGATGGAAAGAAAACTGCAGGCAGCCTCCTCCAGGTATAATTCTTTAAATCTGGGAAACCCATCTAGCTGAAATATCTTTCTCTGCAGGAATAGGGCAAATGACTCCTGTGAGTTCAGCTGGGACACCCGAACGGTGGACTAGGCAGTGGAGGAAAAATATTGCATTCAAAGCTGAGAGGAAAAACTAGGCATTTCCACTATTCCCCCTTCTGGTACCCCTAAATCACCCACCTCAGGGTTCTGTAACAGGCCATGATGAGACCCAACCTCAACACTCAGAGAGCAGCTCCCACGAGGGGCTGCAAAAGGAACAGTGAGCACCACTGACTGCCTGGAGCCGGCACCACGTCCTGCTGTACACAACGGAGAGACTTGCCGCTAAAGAAGCACTGAAATATTTAATCATTCGAAACATTCAAGTGCAACAAAATTATCAATGAAACTAATTAAGAATCTTGAGATAATAAGCACTGATGACAAAATGTTCCACTCTAGTGCCTGCCATCAGGCAGTCAGGATTTATAATATCAGTCATTTATAAAACTTACACCCCGAAGGATCTCAGTGCACATTCAAAATATGTGCCTCCATATCCACGTAGTCCTGCTCCCCAAGGTGACTCGAACTACTCATGCAAACCCAGCAAAGGTTCCCAATTAGGGGTGAGGACTTCCGATCATGACGACAGAAATGTGAGTATAAAAGGCATGGCGAGCAGAGAAGCTGGGAAGTGCCAGCTTTGGTGTCTGCAGGGCCTGGTCCTGAGGTCTCAGCCAACCCAGCTCTATCACAGCGACCCACAAGGGCAGGCCACAGGAAAGTGAGACAGACAACAGTGCACACAGCAGACATGGGGAGGAAGAAGGGCACGGATTTGACAAAAAGAACACGGCGCCAGCATTTTATGCACTGGGATTTTTCAGCAATTTAGGACAGGAAGTGAACCGGTGTCAGGCGATCGACACTGCAGATGGGTCTTTAGGCAGCCAACATGTAAATGGGTTTTGGCAAAGACACCACAACTAACAGTCTTTTTTTTTTTTTTGTGAGAAATGCCATTTTTAGGTGCAGTCAGAGAAATGTTGCCTTCTGCCTGCTAAGAGCAGGTGTACAGATGTCGACAGCGAGTTCAGGCGAGTGCCAGGTACTCGAGAATTGTCACTGGGTATGTGAGCTGCCTCACACCATCTCCAAGCTTTCGCAGGAGGCAGGTTTTATTTTCTGCTGAGGTTTCCAACGAGACGGTTCTCCAGCAGACCCTGTCTCTGGGCTCAACAGCTCAGCACAGCCTGATTTTTATTTTGTCTTTGTTTCTAAGTTAAGCCATAGACGCCAGGCCAGCTCCTAAGTGAGCGAAGCGGTGGGTCCCTGTGAGTCACCCGCGCGGCTCCCGAGGAGCTGCCCACGGGACAGTTACAGCTAATCTGGAGTGACGCCTGGTAACTGCAACATCTAATTTCAGACTCAAGGCACCAATTTCCCAGTCACTTTGTAGCTACACTGTGTTACCGTAATGGGTTCTCCGCACAATTATCACAACACTTAGTAAGTTATTCATTTCCGAGAGAGCTAAGAAACCTTGGAAATTATTGTCACTTTAAAGAAAGCAGACGTATTCGCCTCTGGAGGAAATAAATAGCAAAGTTCCTCACCCATATTTTGTTTAGTATTAATGTTTCACAAATAATATTATCTCATCACTAGTATTAAAATGTCTTTATTTCAAAAGAAAAATGTAATAAACAAAAATTTAAAACCCAGGTGCACGTGCCTTTGTGGCAATGACATGCACCAGGCACAGGCAGTTTGAATATTTTATACTTCATAATTTTTTTCTTAAATAATTAACTACCTTTAACTAGTGATTGTCCAGTCCTACCATTGCTGGTGGTTTAACTGCATATTTCAGATGTGTGTTCCTTTGATCGTTCTGCTTCTCCCTGCTCTGAATCCAGGCTGAATACAAGCCCTGCTTGACTTTTATGTTAGAAATCTGTTTCCCACCTCCCTCTGCAACAGACGTAAATCCATTTTCTACATCTTTGCCCCCTGCAGTAGACTCAAGCAGCTCCAGTTGAGATCTCTAGTGTTCACTGGCTGGACCTGCATTCAGTCTAGTGTCTCTTCACACAGCGGAGAAACCTTGTTCCAACTGGGGATGTAGACTTAGTTGATTCTCTGTTTGCCTCTTGCAGTACAGAAATGAAGAGTTAAAATCCCATACCTTGGTTTGATTACTGCATTGCTGAGAGAAATGCAGAGCTGGACCAGAAGGCAAGATATACTGAGCCACTAAAGAGTTGTATGCTTTGGACAACACATTGAAATTAAACCCTTTCTCCCCATCACTGGCTTGGAAAAGAAAGTTCTCCCAAGAGTTTTTTTTAAAAAAATGTACTACCAAAAATGACCTGGTCTATAATTACCATCTCATAGCACAGTCCAGCATTGAAGGATATACAGATGTACATATATTTAGATGTATAAAGATGCACATGAGGGCTTGGTACTGTTTGCCAATGCACTTGTGCTTAGAATTTGTATATCTGCATGTGCACAGCAAGGAGCTCATGGCTACCACATTTCTCTGCAAAGTCTGAGTCTAAGTGGGATTAAAATTATTACTTCCTTAACCTGAAATGCCAAAAATGCAAAAGACAGTATTCAGATTTCTATTCAGTTTCAAGCAACCACTACAGCAATTATCTTTGACTTGATAAAAGATCTGGTAACAATGTTTTCCTACAAAACAAAACATTAACCTCCAACTTGAGGCAACACTTCCCATCTAATTTCTCTTTGTACATTTATAGAACTATAGAAAGAGAGAATAAATACTTTGACAAAAAGATCTAATAACACTTAGAAACACTTAACTGCAACAACTACAACACTTGAAACAAGGGCACACTGAGCAAAACCAGGTCTGTAAGATAAACTCAGTAAGATTTCACATTGGCTGAAAATTGCTTTTAGAATACTCTATCCAATTCTGATATCCACATTTTTCCAAAAGATGTTAAAAACTCACAGGAGAACCTCTGAAAGCAGGTACACATACTGCCCAGCTTCTAAAAAATATATAAACAAATTTTTAAAAAAGAAATTATTTTAGGAATGCACAGTTTTAATACAAGAAAACGCTAACAGGTGATATCACTGTGGTTTACAGGTGATATCCTAATCTTTATTTAGGAGAAGGATAATTAACTTAAGAGAAGAGATGAAACAAAACTGTGGTAAATTCACCAGAAATTTTTGCCAGAAAGGTTAGGGCAGAAGTAGGAGGGCATGATATACGCCCAGCTGTTTTTGTGCAGGATGTCAGGACTGGTGGTGAGATGAACCCATACGGCAGCAATGGGGATCAAAACAGAGCCCAATTCCAAAGGTCACCAAACACTAAAAAAGTTCACATCTGAATGTTGTAGCTTGGATCTATCTGTGGTTTTTCTTGTAAAATCCGAGCTAGGAAAGAAAGCAAGATGTTTGCTTTGCACCAAGTCTCTGTGTCCTTGCATTGTTCTCTCATTTAAGTGCACTGCTAAGGCTCTGCTGATAATAAAAGACTGATTTAAAAGACCATTCCACAACCTAAGCAAACAGTGAGCCTGGCTAATGTTACATATCATATCCTCTTGTCATTTACTGCTACTCTGTGTGTTTACTGTGCCTCTCACTTCCCCTCAGTACCAGCCCAAATCTGCAGCAGAGCAGCTGCTCCTCTGGGGTTGATGGCACAACTGCAACCCTGAGCCCAGCAACAGCAGCCTCTTGATTGATTCTAAAAGCACAACCCTGCTCTCAGTTAGAATCTGAACCAAAACAACATCCTCCCAAGGCTTTGGGTCAAGTGTTTGCAGATTTCCTAAATGACAGGCATCTCTATGTCACAACATGAACTTTAACCTCTGCTAAGATCCAAAATGTAATAAAATTATCTGCATTCCTCTATCAAGGTTCCTACTTCAGTCCAATAGAGATTATCAAAGTAGGTACTGTGAACAAAAAAAGAATGAGAAAAATTGTTTCCACTCCATCTTAAACTTCTATAAGCAAGGCTATTATTTTGCATGGATTACTCTTCTTGTATCATATTCAGTACACAGCATGATGAAAACATCCATGCTCTTCCCATTAATACAGGAGGAAAACTTAATGGAGTGTGTTATGTTTTGCTTTGTCTTTCTCATTTTTTGAATTACTGGTTTTGCTTTGTGCTCCTCGCCAGCCTGGTGAGTATTGCTGCTTTCCTTTAAATAACTGGATTATGAGAACAAAGGGATGTGTCTTAGGAGCCTGATTCTCACTTTCACTAAGGTCCTGCCAAGGAAGCATAAGCAGGCCTTACCACAGTTGCAAGCCCTTGTTTGATAGCATAACAGCAGAAATGAGGTGATGATAATCCTGCTGCACATGAAGGGTGAGGCTGATGTACACACATCTTGATGGTCCGTTCCCATTACAGGAACTGGAAAGAAGGCATAAATGTAAACTGAGAATCTGGGTTTGCAGTTATCTTGGATACAGTTTGTAGGATTTATATGTTTAATTAGCACAAAAGGTAGAAACCTCCACAGTATTATGAAGACAATATGTTAAACACGGTTTTGCCCAACATTTCTAGAACACCAAAACTTGCAACAATAAAGCAAGAACAATTAAAAAGATTACTAAAGCATTTTGTTTTAATTGTTCTTGGGATTCTTCATTTTCAAAGTCAGGAAAGGCATTTTATGCCATTTAATTAAAACAACTAGGAGGGTTTTGGGTTTTTTGTTTTCTTTTGGTTTTTTAACACATACACTAATTAATTAATACAAAAAAGTCCTGTGTCCTTGGTTGTACACAAGATTAGACTGCACAATAACAAATTCCTAAGTTTAAAATGTATCCTTCAATGAATTCATAGACAATACCTCTTCTTCCCCCACTGCAGAGCGAAGAAGAATGTGCTTTGTAGGGACTACTCAAAACACTCTTGAAAACAGTTTGCATTTCTGTCCTTGCATAGAGTGATGCATGTACATCCTTCAATTTGTGCACCCCAGTAGATCTGTTGCCGTCTGTGTTTTGGATCTCTGATGAAAATCACTGTATTTTCACTTAAACCCACAGGGAAAACACCAGATGATCTTGCAAAGGATTTTTTGTGGGACTTAAGCTAACCAGAACATGTAAACACTGCTCTATGAGTTCTCTATTTCCCACACCAAACCTTTTAAATATTCTGTGCCTCCTCAAGAAATAGGACCATTAACATTACAGGACTTGTATGTACTTTTAGAGGATAGTATTTATGTATCATTTGGATGTTATCAAATGAAAAGTGCTAAAATGACCTACACTATTTAGAAGAGATACGGTGTCTTTGCTCCCACTGTCAGAAGTCTGCTGTGCTAAAGTGGCACCAGGCTACTAAACTTAAAGAAAAGAAAATCAGTTGTGTGACAGTTACTGTTCGGGTTAAACATTGCTGAAATTTGTAGGTAAAGCAATACTTGATTCTGTAATGGAGCTTATCTGCTTGTTATATTTATCCACAGGGACAAGTCAGGGGGATTATAGGCCCTGTGCAAAGTTGCAGGCGACTGTTGTCATGCAAAATGACCAGCAAGGTTTTGTGCACAGCACCTGTGGCCAGAGTGATTTGTCAAGGTAGTGCTCTGCACAGATCTGTGTGTTCAGGGAAGAAGGAAAACAATCAGAAAAGGAAAACAAAGGAGACAAGAAGCACCAGGCGCCATCTCAGTAGAGCAAACATGGCTTGGCGAGGGACTGCCATGGTCCACACCTCTCCATGGAGCTGTGAGCGCAGGAGCCACATCCTGCTGCTCGGTTCCTGCTGGGATGGGCAAAAGGAGAGTGTGCACAGTCCTTATAAATAAGTAGGGTCACTTCAAAAATATTTGGCTCTAAGCCAAACAACCCAAAGGCCCTGAAATTTCAGCCAGCAGCTCAGCTCACCACAGCTGAGCAAAATAAACCGCCAGCAAATTACGACATGACACAAACTCTGACAAGAGTAGGCATCTTTCTCAGCTGGCAACGTGGCCACATCCACAGAGGTGAACCTTTCAGTACAGGAGTCCAAACACTCCTTTGGCAAGGGATTAAGCACTCCCAGTTTGCACCCAGACTGTGCATTTTGTCTCACACTGAGCTTGCTCAGGCAACAGGCAGTATTTCAGGTAACCACTACTACTTCTTGCTCCTCGTGCCTCCACAGGAAATTGCTGGTGGTCATGCCTTTCTTATTACAGGAGGTATCAAGCACATATAAAAGTTTTAAAATAACAAGCCATTGGGGGAAAACCCCACAACCTGTGACACTATCTGAAGACACAACTGGTATCAAGCTGTACCACTTAAAGCATGTTTTCAGCACCCACTTAAGACAGCCTGGCAGTGCATATTTGTGAATTTATCACAGGCAGGGAATAAAATGCTTTTAAACATCATCTTATTTCCCCACTGAATCCTCCCAGCAGGGATCTCAGCTGGCTGGTTTCTTCCAGGTAGGTTGAGCAAGACCACTTCTAAATAATAACTTCTCCCACAACTCGATTTGCTTGCCCTAAAGCCTGGTGACATGTATCTGAGCACTGTGATGGCAGCACCACAAAGTGCCCACAACTCAAAGCAACATATGCTGGAGCAGGATGTGACACCCTGGACCTCCCCAGGGGTGTGGCAGAAAGCCAGCCCTGGGGTCAACACATTCAGAGACTTTGGTGTTGAAATCCAAGGAGTTTGAACATTTCTGGAGCATCCATCATGAGTAAAGCTGGTTGTGAAGATGTACTTTTCCAGAATGGAAGGCTACAGCACAAAGCTGGGAGAGTACTGTAATTCAACAAACTGCAAAAAAAAGTAGCTCAATCCTCCTCCTTAGAAAAACAGTGGAAAAACTCACCTTTGGGTGAAGGGGCATTCATACAGCCTGGAAATTGTGCAGTGAAATTCAAGTAACCCCTTGTGACTACTCCCCCCTCTTCCCTGATGCTGAAACAACATCAGAGCTATCTGCCGGTGGTGCGTAAATGCTCGTGTTTTTCACATTAGAGAGGCAGGAGTTTTGGACCCCCTGATTCCGATACTTACATACCTTTGGAAATTAGCATAAACATCTCAGCTGGCTACCGATGTGATTAAGATGTGCCTCCACTTTGCAATTTTTTTCTTTGAAACAAAGCAAAGGCTTTCATTTGTTAAGTGAAAATTCCCCGGTGGAAACCCCTCTCTCTTTCCCTCCCATTTCTGACCCCATATTGGGCACTTTAATCTAATTTTGGTTTGAGGTTTTAGAAGCTGAAGGCTGCTTCTGAAGATCACTGAGGGAAAAGAAATCACTGGGAGGAACACCACACTTTGAACTGAACGTCCCTGGCACAATGCATATTGGAAAAAGAAAGCACTAAGAACATTTCCCAATCAATGTAGCTGTATTTTTCACAGCCAGTTAGAAGAAATGGAAACCTATGGTAAATAATGCTGCTTTGTACAAGTCCAATTACCCTGAATGATAAATTGCCTAATTATTTCAGCTCTAGAATCTTTCCCAAGTTCTTTATCCTTTTCTTTGTAGTCACTGTCTGCAGAACAAGAGCGTTTGACTGTTACTAATTAACAAGAGAGAAAGATGCAGGACATTTAGTAAATTCACTTCTGTTTAAATCCATTTTACATTTATTTTTCCCCACCAAAGGGAAAAAAAAAAAAGTAATAATTTATTTAAAAGCCACTCTGATGAAGGAAATTTTTCTCCATGACTTCTCTATGATATTAAAACAGCTTTTGTTTTTTACGCTCTCTAGAATGCCAAAAGATTAAAGGCACAGCAAGGTTAGATTAACACCTTTGAATTATCTGTAAAGTTCTTTACTTATCAGGCTATTAAATCTAAATTCGTGACTGCACAAAATCGTCTTCCTATTGTATCCTGAGTGCACATGAACTTGATGAAACAAGTTCCAAAAAGCAAGAGCTTTTAAAAGTGTTTTGTTCCAGTTCACAATGCAATGACTTTCTGACATCTTGTTTCTTCCTTTCTCCTTCATTTAGATCAACAACAGCAGTAAGGGGTTGTGGATAATAGCCCCATATTCAGAACTTTTTCACTTCTCAATTTTCTCCTTTAAATTTAAAGTGTAGCTAGGAGTATTGAACAAGATATTAAAGTTTATTCAAAATCTCTATTGAACCAGAAGATCAAAATCATCTTATTGCATTCCATCTTTAAAGCTGATGGTATGTAAAATATTTAAAAACAAACAAAGAGGTCCCCTTTTTTCCCCTTTTGCTTATTAACCGAGACTTTTCTGAAATCCATTTTTTAAGATGTGTGTAAAAGCAAAACGTTTCACATAGAAAATGTTTTACATATAAAATAATATGAATATTTTGTTGAATTCTGAAAGCACAGATTTCATAGTGGTGGAAAATATTGAGTCAACAGGGCTAAAGAGTGAATTGCTTGCACAACATGCCATAATGTGCTATGCCTCAGTGACAGCCAGGAAGGGTAATTCCTTGGATTGAGAAAGCAACCGAGTGCTCAGTCTCACTACATCTGAGACCTAAGCATGGTAAGTGCTATTAAACAAATCTTCATGCAAGCATCCATTTATCCACTCAGTGTTGATTAAAAGCCCAACATTCCAGTCCATACAAGCAACTGGCATTTCTAGTGTAAAACAGTTCTAAGTGTTCCCTGATCGAGGCCCCAAATGCCTCAGTGGCTACTGCAGTGGTGAAATTCCACTTCTGGCCAGACTACTTGCATAGAAACCCTTGTGGGACACTGACCAAAACATTCAAAACATGATCAGTTACACCGAGGAACAGGTGGATTTTGTTGCTTTAAAAGTTTGATTTTGGAAAAGTCCCAGTCTTATTGAAAACCAGACATCAAATTAGTTGGTAATAAGTAAGATTACAACAAGTCCATTACAATGGACCTCAGGAGAGCTAATATCAGCCTCTTCAGGGATCTTCTTGGAAAAATCCCTTGGGAACAGTCCCCATAGGGAAGAGGGGTTACAAGCATCACTTCATCCAGACTCAAGAGTGATGCATCTGAATGAAAAAGAAATTGGGAAAAGGGGGCAAGAGACCTGCATGGATGAATAAAGAACTCCTTTCATTACTCAAGCATAGGCAGAAAATACACAGGAGATGCAGCAGGGTCAGGCCACTTAGAATGAATATAAAGAGGTTCTCAGAGAAAGTAGAAATGGAACAAGGAAGGCCAAGGCCCATCTGGGAGCCTGAATTAAATCTGGCCAAGAACGTCAAGGACAACAAGAAAGGCTTTTTCAAATACATCAAGAATAAAAGGAAAACAAAGGCAACGGGCAGAAACTGATGCACGGGAAGTTCCACCTGAATTTGAGGAAGAACTTCTATACAGTGCAGGTGACTGGGCACCAGAGCAGACTGCACAGACAGGGTGTGGAGTCTCCTTCATTGGAGATATTCAAAAACCACCTGGACACAATCCTGTGCTATGTGCTCTGGGATGGCCTTGCTTGAGCAGGGAGGCTGGACCAGAGGCCTCCCCTGTGGTCCTTTCCAGCCTGACCCATACAATACATATTAGTGAAAAATTGGTATGATCCAGTTCTCTGAGACAGTAAAATGTATGAACTGATTTGAAATGGAACAGTCCTCAGGATGCATTTCCTACTTTTCTTAGTGTTTTCCTGACTACTCCGTTTGTGCCAGTCTTTCTGTCTGGTTAAGCAAGGAAACGTTCACTCATATCACTGGAAGACCACTACATTTCTAGAGTAAGAGCACACCCACAAACGCCACCTTTTCTTTCTTTCCGTATTAAAAGAAAAATATAAGATGAAGCAGGGCAAACAATGCAAAAGCCATCTCACACTGATTAAAAGTAGCACAAACATATTGTTAGAAATGGAAATTATTTAAATACATGTGTTCTGCCAGGGTGGTAAAGAAGGGGAAAAAAAAGTAGGGGAGGTCACAAGAAGTTCATTCTACCAAAAACTGCTTTATATAATCATGAAATGCAAACTAGGTTCCATTCCTTCTGGCAGCAGCTCATTCAGCCTTCATTTTGAATGCTTATTGACAAATAAATGGACTGGTTACTTCCTATTAATGCTTCCTAATTTATGTACATACCTGGAGGAAAAATTCCATTTTGACCTCACATTCATATAAGCTAAGATCATTTTTAAGCTATGAATATGATGAATACAATTTTAATTTCTTCTTGGTTGCTGCTGGGGATTTGCTGTTTCTTAATAAATTAGGCATGTGTTCTCCTCAGCTCAACTTTTGCACCTTATGCATATAATATGTGCAATTCAGGAGTCTGTGTGAAACTTTCAGATGAAAGAACTTATTTTCTTCAGTCATCATTCATTCTCTGCCTCCTTCTCTCTCTCATGCAGGCACAGGTGCACAAACAGGACTTGTTAGATTAACTGTTCCCCAATGCTTCTCCTTCTCTTCCTCTGTCCATAGAATCATAGAACGGTTTGGCTTGGAAAGGACCTTAAAGACGATCTAATTCCAACTCCTCTGTCATCAGCAGGATACCTTCCACTAGACCAGGCTGCTCAGAGCCCCATCCAACCTGGTCTTGAACACTTTCAGGGATGGGGCATCCACAGCTGCTCTGGGCAATCTTTGCCAGTGCCTCACCACCCTCAGAGTAAATAATCTTACCTAAAGCTACCCTCTGTTTCAGTTTAAAGCCATTCCTCCTTGTCCTGTCACTATAGGCCCTTGTAGAAGGTCCCATGGAAAGTCCTTATCATGAAAGTGGCACTTGTTTTCAGAAGTCTCAGGAGTCACTATTGTCCTTACAAGGAAAAATGCTGTTAAAGCAAGATTTTATCCCTTGGTCTTGAAAGCCTCTCAGAAGCAGACAGTGCAGTGGAGTTTCCTGCAGCAGATGAGGATGCCAGGGCTGGGCCAACACCTTCATGGTCTGAAGACTCTGCCTGTCAGTCTGGGGACACAGAGGGATTTCATCCGAAATGAATGCTAACTAACATAAAGCTTGAAAATGCTTCTTTGTTCAGCTTAGTATTTAATATTTCCCAGGAGACAAGTTCCCGCCTGATGAATGCAATTGGCTGCTAATGCTGAGACACAGTGGGGGTCCTGATACAGATGTCCAAGGCCACCCTCTCTCATTTGTAAGTTCTTTCAAGGGCCAGATGGTTTAGTTTCTCTGAGCTTTTGCATCTGAGGTTGTGCCTATTGGTAGCTGTTCTCTCTTTCTTTGCTAAGTATTTATGATACAGCAGCACATACCTTATGGAAACTTTTAGTGCCTAACTTCCCTGGGAAAAAAAAAATTAATATAATACCTTTCTGGGCCTGACTCCTACTTCACATTGAAAAACTCCTGAGGGCTTGACAGGCTGCCACTCAAAGAACAGGCACTTACACCTGCGAAGGCATTCCCATTCCTGAGAAGTCATGGCATGTTCACCTCTTTTCCTGCCATATGTCACTCCTCTGGCTAGACTGGTGAGAGTATGCCCCTCCCAGGGTAGTGGAGAGGAGCAGTGGTGATATATACTGTGGTTTGAGCTGATCTCCTTGCTTCCTTCTACAAGGCTCAACTGCCCAGTGCAAAAATTTGATCTACCAATTCTACCTGGAACTATGTTCCACCCTGGAAATGATGTTACCTGTCTGCAGCTAAAAATTTAACACTGATATAAATATAAATATTGATTGGACATTGATATTGGTATTAATTTGGCTTACTTTGTCCCTGAAGGAAGCATGTTAATTGCCATATACAGGAGCAGTTGGGATACAGATCCTGAAGAAAACTGCAACCAGCTTCTTGCACAGCAGTGATATTTTTCCTTAAATTAAAAGCAAATATGCTCTTTTCTTCATAAAAACCTGAAGTGAAAATGGGGAAAGGAGGGGGACAAGGAATAGAAAGACATAGAAGATGCATCCTTCCCTTTACTTCCTCTTAAAACAAATCTGTCTAATCACATTTAAAGTGCTGCATTATTAACATTTACACCATTAAATGTTCCATGTCACTAGAAAAATTTATTCTTTAACATAAACCCTGCAGCAGTGATAGTGGGTCAATTACTATGAGGATGGCAAAATACCAGGAAAATTCAGGGGTGAAAATTGAGTATCTGTCTAGCATACATTACCTGAGACTCAGTTTTGCTCAAGAATAGCAATAAGGCAGAGTCAATGAGCAACATGTGACATTGCAAGCAAAAGATAAATTAGTCTGCATGGGCAAGAGACTGATAGGCCTGAACAAATGGAAAAATAAAAGGGGTTTTTTTCCTCTTTTCTTTTTATTTCTTTTACTTGGGTGAAAAGGGGTAAATGAACTCTGCAGTGTCAACAGTAACAAGAAGTTCCTTGAAATAAAGGTACATTAATCATCTCAACAACACCTCATTCCAGGCCATATAGAATCACCAGTTCTCAGCTGTGAAAAGGATTTTCCTAGGAGAAAAGTAAGAGTTTTTTTCATACTGAGGTTGTGGTTTTGATAGGATTCCTAGAAAAGTCAAGGAAGAAGCACAATGTCAAGATACAACTGGAGTTTAAAACGTGGAATTTGTTCCTATAATCTAACAGTAGACTTTTCAAAATAGCGAAGCGAAACCATTCCTAAAAATTACCCTGACTTACCAATTGATTGACTCAACTCTGCATATCATAAATAAGCTGACTCTCTAGAAAATCACTACTGTCTTTGAAACTCTTTATCTCCTTTGGAGAGCAGGAATCTATAGATACAGTGCCAGAACTACAAACATATGGCAAGCAAGAATTGCTCTCACGTGGCTCCTGGCTGGTCACGCTCTCCCTGCCTGCTCAAGCTTCAGTCAAAGGGTGACTGTGGCTTCCTACAAAGCACAGCTTCTGTAAAGCAGGAACAAGCAGCAGGGATCTTCCAGACGGGCCTCCAGGACACCTCCTCTGGCTGGTGCTGGGAGGGTGCCTGGGATGGAAAGTAACCTGTGCAAAGAGATACCTGCTAAGGCTCTCACAGTGAGAAAACTGAGCCCAAGCTTTTCCTCCCTGGTGCTTCTCCTCAGCATTTGAGCCTGGGAACAGGTTCGTGGCAAAGTGGGCAAACACTTGGCAGACTTGGACTCAAGACTTTTCTCAGGATGTGTCTTCTTACACAGCAGAGACTCAAGATGGTAAAGAGACCAAAGCCCTGACTCTCAAAGGTGCTTAAGTGGCTGAAAGTCAGGAACAGTTAGAAGTCAAAATAACCTCTGCCCAAGCGAAGTGACTTTGGGTCTCTTGAGTCCAAAGCCTGCATTTCAAATCAGTATATTCTAGATACATACAGCAGAGGAAAAATTCAAGGAAAGGCTTATTGTCTTCTCCTAACTTACCAACCTTTGACTGGTATGTACAGAAGCTCCATGAGACTAAGAAAACTGATTTCAGACACTGAGCAACTGCATGAAGAACTGCAGAAACATAACCTAGCAGCTAGGGTTGTTACTCAGTCTCTACATGTTTAAAAGCATCTCTCTATTTGTTTAAAACAAAACTGATTGCTGACAGCTGACATTCATAAATGATTTGAGGCTCTGCAACACCTTCTTAAACAAATAGAGAAATCAAAGGGTGTCAGTTCCTGCAAGAGAATAAACAGCAACAACACACAATATTGTTTGTGCTTCCTGGTTCTGTATGTTTTGTGTGTGTATGCGTATGCATGTGTAACAGCAACTCTCTTCTGTAGACTTTTTCCTGCACACTATTTACAATTCAGTCTCCCTTGATAAATGCAAGCCTTCACCGTCAGCAATATTTCCTTAGTGAAGCTTAGTCTCTGTAGTTGCAAGCTTCTGAGAGCACAGTGCCTTGAGATACTGCATGAAAGGCACCAAACTCATGCAAATTGTTGTAGTAATTCCCTGACATTGACATCTCTCTGACTTTCACCTCTCATTTTCACTAATGCTCAGAGAAAACCGTCTGTGCTACCAAGGAGACTCTCCGCATAGACTGCTTAAAAATCTAAAGTACTCAATCAGGCAAAGAGACACCATAAAAATGGTCCTACCCCTGTCTGCTCCAGAAATTTTATGGGAAGGGAAAATTTTGAAATGGCAAAATCTCTTTTCAACAAGCCATCTCCATTAGGCTGCAGAGGCATTAGTGAAGGAGCTTTTCGGTGTGAAGAACAGAATCATAAGCCAGTGTAAAGTTTAGTACAGTTCCACTCAAGTCAATGATGACAATTACCCCAGATGAGGAACTGCCACACCCAGTATGTTTGATGAATTACAGCACCAAAATCATCAATCATAAATGAGGAGTTTATGCAACTGTCCAATTCAACCTGGGCCATTCCCAACTCTCTACACAGAGCAGTTAAAAAGGAATTAAACAGTATCTTTTCCTAAACAGAACTATGGATTGCAATGACTTTGGAGTAGCATCATTCAATATTTTTGACATGAAAGAATACAGATGAAGCAGTCTGGTCAACATTTTCAATTAAATATATTGAAAATATTCCTGGGCCCTAAATCTATACAAAATCAAGTATTTATAAGAACAGAAAGATTTCTTTCAATTAAAGAAAAACCTCCAAGTCTCCATTTAAATAGGGAGAGAGGATGGCAGGACTTTGAAGTTTCTTTAAACTTTACAGTCTCTAGACAGAGGTGAAAATAATGGTAAGTCACACCAGCACCGACTTGTCACACTAGTACTTTGTGTGGATAGGAAACTGGACGGAGTAGAGACATGCTGTGTCTTACCCTGCTCTTCATTCCTTTCACAGTGATGCTTCTAAATGTCATATCAAGCAGTGATAAGTAAGAGTAGTACAAAGCTTTTTTAAAATAGAATGGAAAACACAGTTAGTCTTGCAGTGTCCAATGAATGTTTTATGATAATAGCTTCTCTTTCATGTATTCACTTTTATTTACTTCTCCTGACTCCTGTGCTCTCCTTGACCTTTGTCAAGGCTCCTGAAAGTATTCCCAGGCATCAGCAGCAAGGAGTAGTGAGCTGCTGCTCCGTCCTTCACCAGACCTGAAGCCTTACATATCAGTGCAGCAACAACAACTTCTCAGGTTCTGTAGGTAGCACTAAGCCCTCAATGCAACTTCTTCCTGTGGTGCTTTAAGTAACAATAGGTTTGTATAGACATGAGATAAAAAAAAACCCCAAAACTTGTAGCACCAAGTCTACCCATTTGTTAATGCAAAGCTCGGTAGTCTATTACCGAGAGTATGCAGTAAATTATTCCTGAAGCTGAGATTAGAATTCAGGGAGCTACTGCTCCAGGCTTTTCCATGCTCTGCACCTATAAGTATGGATTTCTTTATTGCATGGAGACAGAGCAGATCATTCTTATACCTCTTCTGCCCTCCTTAGCTGCCCCAAGCATGCTTGCTTTTCCCCCTCAAGAAAATGACCTAGTTTCACTGGTTTAACCTGATGTGTTTACTTTGCAACTGATCAGGAGCACATACCTACAGCCACTCACCACATTTCACCTCAGGGTAACAAAAAGCTTCTTATGAGAAGTTAGCTTGATCACCTATGTTTTTTGCACTCTGTTTTGTGCCACTACTCTTCCTGTCTAAAATTATGCAGTCCAATAAAACAACAACAAAACAACTTATAATCGTGAGTGATTGAGGCTTGAGAGCAGGGAGAATGAAGGGAGAGAGACACTGAAGTGTTAAAATAGGAATAGAGGTAAAAAAGAGAGGCTCCACATTAAGGGAATCTCCAGCATGGATGATGCAATTTTTCATGCCCTAAGCTCTGTGGCTTAGGACATAACACACAGAGCAACTCAGAGCACATAGGGGCATTCAGAAGCAAGTGTCCATTCGCTCAGAATGAATGTGTGCTCCAGGCTTGCTATGATTTTGCTAAGCACACACACACACACACAAATAAACAAAAATCGACTTGCTTTTACAATAAAATAATCAGTCACAAGTGCAAAAAACTGTTCCTAAATATGACTTGTGAAGGGCTCTTTAAAAACTCTGCACAGGGATAATTTTTGGCTGAAACGGAGAGGGTGAAGACCATGAGTGCATTCTTTTATCCACTTGGTGAATGTGGATAAAAACATCTCTTTCACAACTGTATAGCCTCTAACAGTTCAGGGATGGTTAGCCACAAACGCTATAAAAATAATCTGGTCTTGAAATAGCAACCTTTCTTTTTTTTTTCCCCATGTCCTCCTTTACTGGTGTATACCAGGCTTGCTTCTCAGCTGATGCTTATCATCATACTTGTACTAATACCGAACATGTACCAGTTTAACCCATCTGAAGATCTGACCCCTCTCTGCCATCCCAGAAACAGATCTGTGGTCTCTGCAGAAAGTAATATTATTTTATACAGACACAGAGGTAGGCGTCCTGCCCCCACTAGTTCATATTTAACTCTCTTTTCATCTTGTTTATTTTGTCTTCATGGTATCAAAGCAAGCTGCACACCCAGCAACAAGCTTGCAGCAAATAGGTGCATCTTATTTTTAGTGGATCACCCTTCACAGGGCACACGCTACACTCCCAAGGGATTTATGGAAAGGGTCAGGTCAAAGTCTCTATAATTTGAATTTTTATTCATGTGTTAGAAGAATTATGCTTAAGCTTGTCTTTTCCAGTGCAACTGGAGCAGACACAGGGATTCAAAAGTAGAATGGGAAGATGCAGTGTAGTCTTTTCAGTATTTTGTCTCTCTGCTACCCCACAGATGAAAAGCTCTGCACACCCTTTCCCTACACCTGAAGACCCAGACAGAGGTGAGGGGGCAATAACCTTTGTGTTCTGCCCTCTACAATAACTGAGGCTAGAGGTTTCTCCTGCTTGCCAGACTCTGAAAGGGGCCAGGTGGCTCTTCTCACTTTGAGGGAAAGAGACACCATGAAAGCCTTGACACTGAGCTATCAGTCCAGAAAAGACCTAAAAATGTCCTTTAGCAAGCAGACAAGGATGGTCCCGGAGTTAAAAAAAAAAAAGATGCCAACCCATAAGTCACTCAGGCACTGTTTTCTGAGGACACGTGCCTGGAAGTGCCATCTCCACAGCGTATTCAGGTGTGGTGGAGATTGGCTGTGAGATCTCCCAGGACAGCTCCGAAACAAACTTGGCTGGACACAACAGAGCAGGACAACATGGTCCCGTGTTTCCTCTGGGTTCCCAACTCCCAGCACTGGGGCTAGACCACTTCCAGCACCCAGTTTTGTATTTCTGCACCACACTGCAGCAGTCTGACCCACGTCTGCCCAGGGATCTCTAGCACAGCAGTGCCTCAGCTTTCTCCATTCCTTTTATGCTCTCCCATCCTGCCAATGCACCCACTGTGCAAGACAGACAAATGAAGATCACAGAAAATGCAGGGGGGTCCTCAAGTATGACACCCAGAGCCACCAAAATACTGCTGTATGCCCAGATGGACCAACCTTGCTCCATTACTGCCTATTACAAGGTCTCCATGCTTTGTGTTTTTGACTGGTGTGCCAAAAAGCTGGAACTGTGCCTGTCATTTATAGCACTTTTTCTCAGATGGCTCTCACATGTCTTTATAAACTTTGGTAAATGAGTATATAAATCACTCTGTCCACCACCAAAGTACAATCATCTCTGGGATGATACACAGCAGCTGCTGTAAAATCAGACTGCAGCTCTACACCACAGATTAGGGCAATAAAACATTCTGCATCAGGCAACTGAAATGGTTGGAGGATGAAAGGGGGACATAGTGGAGGGCATTTTGTACTTTTAATTGCCCAAGTATAATTTTGGCTGAAGAGGGTACTGAGTTTAATACTTGCATATCTGCAAAGCAAAACAGTCTTCCACCACATGTCAAAATAATCTGACTCTACCATTCTCCATGTTTTGGCCTTCTAAAGCCCTTCCTTTCCGAAAATTGGAGAGCACCTTGATAAGAGCAAAGCTGATGTGCTGAGTACAAGCAATAACCTAATCAAATTTCTTAGCAACTGACTTGATAACTAACTGTGAGCCTGTAGCTTCTGTGTCCCCTCCCCTCCTCTCTCTTGCATGACAACTGAACACAGCATCTATATATACCCCGTTCTAAAATAGCTTCTGCTCCCGTAACTTGCAAACCGTTCACATAGATCTCATTTTCTAGGCTAAAAGTAGTTAATTACAGTCACTAAGGGGACTGAACTGCTGCACTCTTTTCCTTATTCTGGGATGGGCTCCTTGAGCAGTGTATTGCCCCCTCCCCACCCCTCTGCCGAATCATGAACTGTTTATAAAAGGAAATCTTTTGAAGAATGGGGCTGCACAGATCAGATCTATGAATTTTGTGTTATCAGGGACTGTAGATGAATTGTTATCCTTCTGTCTGATCTCCTTGGCCATACAGCCATATATGCACTATCTAAAGCTATACCTGACAACTCATAAAGTACAGGGAAGTTATTTGAAAGGTACTTCAAATCAATAAATGACATGGAACAGCATGGTTTGGGATGAGGACACCAGTTTGAGTTGAGGCACCACAGAGATTTTGTACAGAGCTGACCTTCAGAAAAACTGAGTGCCAACTCTCTACACTGACTTCTCTGTCACAAGTGCCCCTACCTTCATAACCTCTCCTAGGGCAAAAGCTGAAATTATCAGCAAAATGTTCATAGAGAACCAAGAGAGTCAAGAATTAAGCATTTGATCTTGATTATTATTGAAACATTACTAATAGTGAGTGGCAGCCCAGTCAGACCATATACAAGCCAGGGTCCATTTAGTTCTCCAGCTTGGATGAGAAACACACCCACATGTGAACCTCTTGCACTGGCTCACACTGCAGTCCCCAAGTGCACAGCAAGGGCTGGAACTAGACCAGACCAACTGCTAAAGGAATTTTGGTACACACACAGCCAGACTGTAACTAACCCAGAATAAACTCCTGAGGTGCACAGAGTGTGTACCCAACAGCCCCCACTGCCAGCTGTGCTGGATGATGGATCTGTGCCTACAGGAGCACACTACTTGTTAACGTAGACATGGCCATATGCATGGACTCCCTGCTTGGAATGTCCTTAAGGAACCAGCCAGTTAATGACTGATTGCACTCATATTTCTACGCACTTGCATGGAAAAGTTTACTATTTCACATCCCCCTCTACAGACAGATATGAATGACATCACACACCTATCCTACGGGATACCTCTCCCAGCAATTTCCCTTTGGTTTCTTAGGCTGTCAGCTTTCAGGGACTGGTGAGGAGATTGAGCACATTTTCCTTGGAGTTGCATACTAGGGGGACCTGTGTGCACCTCTGCCCCAGCATTACCCAGTAAACTGCCCATACCCCAGGCCAAGTTGCACCTTCACATCTTGGCAGGCCTTAAGGAAAGCAACTGAACTCACCAGACACAAGAGCACAATTAGGCCTGCCATATATGAATTAAACAAGTAAATAGCTCCAGCTCCAGGAAACAAAAATGCCCTTGGCAAATACAGATAATGAAGGAGAAGTAATTCAAACACAGTATAAGAAAATTAGATATCACGATTTTTTAAATAAGCTTACACATATATTCTGTTGCTAAAGGAAAAAAATTATGAACATTTAAAGCAAAACTTTGAAGTTTATGATTTGTAAAAGCACTATCTATGCTTCTACAGAGATCTGTAAGTAAAGTTGTCCACAAAAATCAATAGAAGCATTTGTACAAGGGGAAAAAAATAGAAATATGTATTTTTAGAGCCTGACAACAGCTGGTTGATTTCAATAATGTAAAATATTTTTTAAAGGTTAAGCATTCATTATGACACAAAGTTTCTAGGCCATCTCTTGTGTTGTTTTAAAGTGATATTATTTAACAGCTTCTGAAAAACCCTAAACAATATAGGTAACTATTAAATTTTTGACTGAAAATATTAATAAAATGCTAATATTTGCATACATAACTGAGACAAACAGAGGTCATGAAGGTGCCATGGAGGCATGGATACATTCACATTGCCTTTCTCCATGCACAAAGCCCCAGACCAGCAGATCATACTCACGTGTTTTGCAGAGAACTCATCGACCTCCCGAAGTACCTTCTCCTGGCACTCTGGGTTGGTGGCCAGCAAGTAGGTGGCAAAGGACAGTGTGCTCGTGGTGGTCTCATACCCAGCAATCAGGAACAGGAAAGCTTGGCCTGCTATCTCATCCTCTGTTAGCGTCTTCTGAGCCTTTTCAGGTAGGGCCCTGCCAACCAGAGGCACCTCATTGTGTCTGGGAGCGGCAGATGGGCTGATCACATCCGAGCGTGCGGCTGCCAGGGCGTCGGCTGAGTCACGGGAGTCAAGCATCCACTGGAGAAAGTCTCTGCGCCTCTGCAGAACACAGCGGGACAAGGAACATGAGGAATGGGTCACAGAGCAATGCCTTCCATGGGGATGGAAGCAGAGAGCTACTTTCTATTTATAGTGCACACTTGGCTCCCACAGAATGGCCACCAGCCTTTCACCAAATGAGGAGATTTCCATAAATCAGCTGGAAATGCCGTAACTAAGAGCCTGTAATTGCTTTCTTCCCAGTGAGATGAGATTGATGTGTCCCCAATTCATAACAGGTACAGGTCTTCACAGAGGATTGCTAATGTCCAGCGCTACACAGAGCTTCTTTCATTCTTAGAGTGAGTTTTTGGCACTTGCTGGAAATCAGGGGACTGACACAGACATTGCACATGCAGACCCCATGTGCACCTGCTAGATGGAGGCAGCACAACTCATGCTTGGAGGAGTTGGTCCATCTGCTTGGATGCACCATCCTCATTTGTTCATATGGTCCAAAGCAGGAAAGTCGCCATCTAAGTTCAGGGTTGCATCTACAATACTTTCTGTACCAGATTAGCATGACAGGACTGAAATCCAGTCTCAGTAAATTGGGGCATCTTTTTATGAGAAAGTACTGTTATGAACACTTGTACCAACACAGCCTTTTCTTAACAATTTTTTGAAAACATATTTGCAGAACCATATTAAAACAGTAGGCATTCCCCTACCACAAAACCTGTTTGGGTGGTTTGTCTTTGCAAAATGACCACTGAATGATTCTACTGTTATGAGAACTGCTTTCTTTCACACTAGTTTCTGACACAAAAGCTCTAATAAACAGACCTATGCCAAGAGTGAGCTGACTCCAAACCAGTGTGGACAGCAAGCTTGATTAGGCTTTGAAATATAACCCAAAAGGTTTGAACTGACTTTTGCGAGTGGGCATAATAGAATTGTGCTGAACCTAAGCCATAAGGCTGTGTGATTGATTTTCAATTCCTCAAATACCAACAGAATACATGATAGCTCAAGGACTTAGAAGTGACTGCAGTGCCAGAACATGAAAACTTGTGCAGTGGGATGGACAAAAGAAGGGACCAAGCCTTTCTTCAAAAGAAAAGAATATGCTATAAAGCTGCATTTATCTGTTAAAAATAAATCATTTGAATGATTTCTTGGATCTGATGATTGAGAGATAAAGTAGAAAAAAGTACGGTCAGAGAAATGGACAGGCAAACAAGATAAGAGTAAGGAAGAACTAATTAATTATAAATGTCAAATGACTTAATCAGATTATTTATTTTTCACATGACATGGGAAAAGAGAGCAGTGAGACAACAAAACAGGAGAAATACTCAGTGTCCTGTGCTTAGCTCTGCTGCCAACAAACCGTTCTGATCGATCTACAGGCAGAGAGGAATGGTTATTTTGGGGTTTGAGTAACACAAGGGATTGGCACAGTGCCTCTTTAACAGCTCCTTCCCTCCACCCCACAGAACCTTTCCATTATGTACCTTGTAGCCACGAGCGTCTTGCACCCTGGTACACCCAAAAATCAATGCTCCCGATAGCAGCCAGTGCCAGTCACTGCCTGCTGAAGGACTCCACACATTCACCAGTCAGACTGAATCACCTCCAAGGCGTGGGAGACGTGCTTTTCTGCCAGTAGGTGAAGGCACACAAAAAAACATTATAGACATTGTGCTCTGCAAATGAGCTGCAGCTCTGAAAATACTTCCTTGCACCTAGACTTAGGCACAATTCTGACCAGCGTGATAGGATAGCTCTGCTCCATTATGTTCCTGTAGTATGGAGGAAGCAAGACTTCATGCAGACTTCAGCTGTGAATAGCTAAAAATCTCATTTAACTTTTCCAGGAAGGGCTTTACTGGGCTTTATTCACACCCTGGGAGTTCATATACCACACAACTCAGTCCAACTCTTTGGCATAACCTGTGCTTCAGGGATTTCCCATGCACATATATTTGTATTAGGTCATTTAAAAAAAAGAAAAAGAACCAAAAGAACACAAATAACCAAAACCAACAACAACAAACCGAAAAACAAAAAACCAAACCAAACAAACAAACAAAAATACCCAACAATCAAGACAGTCCAGTTCCAGTGTGTTCATTATTGTGTGGATAAACCAATTCAATGTAGTAATGAACCACACCTGCAGAGACAGTCTCTATCTGCAAGACTAGTCACCATCACCTAAACTACCTTTATAACATAAAAATGTATAATTACATTCCTATTCAGTGGAATTGTATCACTGCAGCATCCTGCAGCTCGAAAGGTGTAACATTTGCTATGGTTCTGCATCCAACCTTCTCTAGCTGTGAATTTTCTTGTAAACAAACCCATTGCCCTCTGAGGGTTTGCTGTTCCCAGTCATGAGCTGTTAGATGAGCCTGGTCTTATATTTAGACAATACACTCTCTGGAGACCCTGTAAGATGTTTCTCCAGCCTTAAACAAAATCAGGTCCTGGCCTTATACAAAGCATCAGGTTATTGCTGTGATAGCAAAGTAATAATCATAATGACTAGTGAATAAAATTTCATTCACGAGAATTTTTGCTGAAAGCAAACTTAATGAATACTAGCACAAGTGAATATTCCCAGGAATGTGCTCTGAAATGCCTCTGTGGCCATTTTGAGGAGCTCTTTTTATTACTCACGTAATATATTTGGTTAGGAATTTAAAAGCTTGTCTTGTTGCAGAATCTGTTTTTAAGGTCATCCTATCAAGAAACAACTGGATACCTGATCTGTGCCACATAATTTGCTCACAGGTGAGCAGGGGTTGCTAAGAGCAATGGCTTGATAAACAAACCTTGCAAAAACAACATTCATTTCCAAAAACTACTTGAATAATAGTGGCAGGCGGAGGGGGGGAAGCATAACATTAGAGAGAAGTGTGCTTTTTTCCAAGATAATTCTACACGGTGGAAGGAGCGATATTTTTGCAAAGATTCTCTTCCTTATGCTTCATTCTACTTCACTTTAGGCATCAGTATAGAGTGCCACATAAAAAATCGTCATCAACCCAAGCGAGAGAAGAGATTTCCAGGGTTATAACAAGTCATAATGAAACATATTTTTTTCCGCACCATCAGGATGGAAAAATTGCTCTGATTCCAAAACCTAACAATGGCAATAGAGGCAAATACTAGCATAAACCCAAATATAATTGGATTGTTAAGTGCTAGAAATAAGGAAAAGGCATCTCATGAAAATTCACAGGGGGGGTTTCTCCACTTCAGTTGACAGCAGAAGGACAAAAAAAAATTTAAAAAGACATTTTTTTCCAGGTTGACAACAGACCAGGTACTTACAGTGCCACTGCACAAAAACATTCTTTGGTCATCACATCCAGCTGCTGGCTTCCTTTTTCCATTATGGACATTTGTTTGATTTTCCTCACAAAAAGCAGAAGCCCATAATAGCCTCCATCCTGTCCTCTGACACTTGCATAGTTATGTTACAATGGCCTCAGAAACAAATTCCTGCCACAAAAGAATGGCGTGCTAATGCAGTGGACTCTTGATTTGCCCCTGTACAACACAGAGCCTGCCATTAAGCCAATGATAATTGAATGGAAAGCTATGATTTGAGAAAAAATATATAATTGGAATGCAGTGAGGGACAGGGTGAATGTCTAACTTGGTGGTGACATAGACATCCCTTTTGAAATATATAATAAGACAAGCCCCGCTTACAGCTTGCCCAAGATAGACACCTTGCAATATATTTCCTGACACCAGTGTTCTGGGCCGTATCATTTCTCTCATTAGTCTCCTTAAACATCACCTGGCCATGCAGAGAAATCGCTCTGCACGGAAGCGTAACGAGCGGTGTGCTCCGCGCTGCAAGGAGAGACATGTGCGGTGCTGGGGAAGGCCAGCCCGCCAGAATCCACCTCCCCTCCTCAAATCTCTGCTTTCAAGATTTGCAGCTGTCAGAAGAAGAGAGATGTACCGCTCACGTGTGAGATGCAGCATGACTTTCCTCACAGGAGGCAAGGGTCCTGGGGGGCGGGGGATGTCTCCAGCTCTCTCCATCCTAAATAGGGAGCTGAGTTTTCACATCTAAGATCAACATGCCAGCTGACCTTCTGGCAAATTCACCATGCTTTGGGAATCCAGGGGACCCTTGGGTCATGCTTTTGGTAGAGAGATTAAGCGGTTCAACATCTCTGCAAGCTGAAGTAAAAAATTACTGAAGGAAAACTACAAAATATATATCAGTTTGAATTCTTGTTCTTAATGCTTTGATTTCAATCATGTTTTATGCAAATTGCACTCAAATTTTGCACCACTCTGATAGTTTAGATCTGCGTTTTGAGTTCAAAAGAGCCCAGAAACACAAAAATCTACTTTATGATGAATCAAGGAATCAAAATAAATGACATAATTGGTCGGTAGTCTGTAAAGCACTTGCTGTGGTGTGAAAGTCATACAAATGTGATGCTGCTAACATAGTACCATTCACAATAAACTCTACAGATCCTCCTGGTCTTTCTCAAATGCTCTGATGGAAACTCAAAAAAGATAGATTTCAGAATCCTTATCCTAGCAGGTAGAAAGCTCATATCTCATATTATTTCAGGAAACTTATACAAACACTGCTATATCAATGTATATACAGGTTGCATTTTATAAGCTTGATTTGGCAACCCTCTTTTTAGGTGAGACAAATCTGTGTCACCATGAGGTTATCAGCAAAGCACTGCAGTAGCTACCCAGATCCTTCTGAAAAAGAAGCACAAAATGCAGTCCCACTAAAACGATCATTCTGCCAAATTTCTTTGAAAGGATCAAATTCAACCTCTAACACTTGCAGGTTTCATTTGGTTTCTCAGTGAAATCACAAAAAATGCTGGTTTCTCTGCCAATACATCCAATTCAAAACATTTCAGAGAGAGTGTCCTTTTGCCTTGTGCTCGAACACAGAAGCTGAAATCAACTGAGAGGCCAGAGATGACAGCCCTCAAATTTGTGTCTGTAGGTTGAGGATGTGGTGCTCTCACAGGTGATGCTCAGCTCTGGATTGGCCTGGACTCTGTTGGACTGCAGGGTATGGCCATTGCCCAGGAGTGGCTCGGAGACTTTTCAGTCTGGCACATAAAACTCTTTTGTATGCATTTGTTAATATCAGCAGAAGAAAACACTGCAATGTTTTTATTGCATTGGGCTGAGTGTTTGATACAGGCAGGTCCTACAAAGCAATATAACATGCATTTAAAAAATGACTAAATTTAAGCAAAAAACTCACTGAGTGTCAGCTTGGAAAGTGGAGTAGCCTTTTGCCAGTCTGATCTGATTTTAAGATTCATAATAAAATCCCAGACTGAGAAGATTTTGTGTAACTTGGACTTGATAATTTTGCATATTATTATCATCATTAATCTCGTATGCAAGTTCTTGACAGTAGTTCAAATCTATAAGAGAACACTGTGAGCATTCAATGACACTGCATTTGATGTCAGAAGCCACAGTAATGCCTTTACTTGCTACTTGAAATAAAAGTATCTCTAGAATAATGTTGCAAAAAGGCAAAATGAAAGCTGCCCCCAGGAGGGGCAGGTACGTCAGCAAATCGATGAAGGTACCTGACAACAGAAAGCGTTAAACATGGCGAGTAAACAAGTAAATGTATCTTCCCTATGTGACCAATGTTATTCTAAAAACTAAAAAATAAAAATAAAGCCAAGAGTAAGCCTAAATTAAAATATGATATGGATTTTATTGGCTGACTTTGCCACTAAACCTGCAAAGTGGCCAATATGATTTACTGGTTAAAGCACTGCCCTCCTACAGAAGCTGAGATGCTTTAAGCTGCACTCCCTTTTTTGCCTGTAAAGCAGTTATAACTGGTGCAGCTTCTCCATCGGTAAAATCGGCACAACAGACATCAAATCTCATAACACACCGTGAAGAGAAGCTAATGATGATCTCAGAAAACCCTTTAAGACCTAGGATGAAAACAGATTTACACAGACTCAAAGAGTTTAAGGCAAAAGTATCATCATAGAGGGGAAGGAATCCTGGAAGGAACTCAGCAAGTTATCTGCTTCATCCCCTTGCCACAAGGCAACATCAGCCAAACCAGCACTGACAGCTGTTTGTCCAACCTGTTCTTAAAAACCCAGCATACCCTGACTTCCCACAGCATCCCCAGGCAGTCCACCTCAGCACTGGATCTATTTCATCACTGCAGAGGTTTCCCCTCCTCCAGTGAGTCACCACAGATATTGTAAATCATTAGATTTCACCAGCTACATCCATAATATCTGCATCTGCACGACCTGTACATATTTATATATCTATCTATATATGTAAAATTTCAATATAATTTCAATATATCTTTAATAAAGCATGCTAATGACATAAAAATCAAACTGCTGAAAAATACAAAATTATTTTCACATAGTAGTGCCTCCATTCATGAGGGAGAAGAGTGCACAGGTATTGATAGTTTCTTCCTCAAAAATTTTCCACCTTTCTGACCTTCAAAATGCAAAGTTAAAGCATTAGCAGCCTACGGAGGGATGGGTAAACCTAATTGAACATGAAAATAAAGCTGGAGGGAAGTCTTGAAACCAAGATTTTGCTAGTGACCCATCTCCCCTCAGTTTATACTGCTGCAAGTGGCACTAGAGGGCTCACATCTTTGTAGACAGCAGCCTCCTTCTCCAGACAGTCCCACACAGACCAGGGATGAAAATAAATTTGAATTTCAGATCTAAATGTTAGTGAATGAAGAGAAAGCAAAGAATTGTTTGTAGCTGATGCAATCTTAATACAGGTGTTTACAGCCCTTTTAAGAGGAGACTGGTTTTATAATCCCAGCCAAAGGCCTGACTTGGCTGAAGTGGTATGTAGGATGAAGAGGTACTACAGCTATGGGTGAGAAAAAATAAGATACACTCCTCTTCGGTTGTTTCATTAACTATGTGGGCCCACAGAGAAATCCACATCTTGCCTAGAGAGCTGGAAACCCTCCCAGTAGTTCTGTGTAAAATCAAGGGACTGTCTGCACCAGGGTCCATTTACACCCCTAATGAACTGGCCATTGTCTCTGACTCTGGGGATTTCCCCTCCAGTATCAGGCTCAGGTATCTAAGACAACCACTAAGTTCTTCATGGTGAAACTCAGTCTAATGGCAAACAGGTGTCATGTAGGTTGTGGCAGCTGCTTGGCAGCTCTGCCACACTGGGCTGGCAGCCTCAGCCCAGATCCCAGCACAACAACATAACCAGCACAGCTCCCTCCACCGCATGCGCACTTGGGGAAGGCTCAGAAAGCAGCCCAAAACTGGGTGGCTAGACAGCCCCATCCGGCTTTCCCAGTCTCTGCATTGTGGTGAGCAAGAGACCCTGGCAGCAAATATCAGTGGGCAGCAAACTCCTCATTCTGTATTTGCAAAACATTTAGGATAACACCACTCTGATAATGACTCCTGACAGTATCACAGTGCAAACAATAAATACTGGATATGTGTGTGTGGTAGTTGAGCTTCTCCTGCCCCACATGTGTTTTGCTGCTTGCAGGGGGAGGAATGACATTATCAGAATAAACAGTGTGGACAGACAAGAAAAGAAATAACTGAGTGATGGGGGGAAAGAACAGCTCGGGTCAGGCCCTGCCATGCATGCCAGTATGTGAAACAGGCACCCATCCCCAAACCAGCAGCAAGCTGTCCACCCTACTTCACACTGTATGCATGAATCCTCCCCCAAAGCTTATCTGGCCTCCCACCAAACCATCTGACATTCCTCCCCTCTGTTATTTGCACCAGGAAGGGAGGATGCAGGAAGGGAGTGTTTTAGACTAAGTGTCTGACACCCAGAAGCTTGACCCTCTGCTGACTCAAATTGCTGACTAAAGGCTGCTGTTGCAGGCAGCCCTCTGTTCTGTTCTACTTGCCATAGATTAGAATTTTATTTGCTTAAATTTAATTCCTGATTAATAATAATTTCTTGTTTTAGCAATTGTCTGACATTCAAGGAAACGCACAGGAATCTTATTATTTCTTTCTTACTCTTTGTCCTTACTGCCTCACATGCTCCTTTTAACATTCTTGCAAAGCCCCACCACTCACTTTGAAGAGCCATCAGGACATTTTGGGGCCATTCAGGGAATTTACTGCTCACATCCTTCCCCTCCCTCATCCCTCCCCAGGGTTTGTTCAAGATCCTTTCTTTCTGCATCACACAACATATAGACTGCATATGTTTTGAGGGAAAGAACAGTTCATTATTTGGTTTTGTGATCCCCTTAAGTAATTTCAGGAAACTAAAAAAAAAAATTTTTTTAACTAAACTAATCATGGTTTTGAAACTGACATAAATGGCACGTACGGCTAGAAAAAAGTACAGTTAATGTTATTTATATTCTCTATTAACAATACGGGGAAAAATTTTCTTTTTATCACTTCTTCAAGCAACTGCTCTCCACTGCTGGCAGGCAATCCTACTGCCAGCTTATCCATTCATGATCACACCTGCACCCTACATTAGGATTTATCCTGGATTTTCAGCTATATTAAGCTGGCTTTTACCTAAAGTACATAAATCACATCTATATCTGACTCTCATGACTTGTGTGCATGAAGGGATGCAGGTTTCTAACACAGTGGGTGAAAGCATCGGGAAGGAAAGGATTATTTTCAGCTAACCAGTGACCAAGAACAAACTGTGTTATCCTCCACAGTTTCATGGATGCTTGGTTCAGTTATGGGTTTTATCCAATAGATGGCTCCTCGGTAGCAGGAAGGATTCTCCCCCTGCTCTCCTTTCCTTCATGGAGTTTCAATATGACTTTCTAATATTTACACAGCTATTATCTTGCAAATATAGGCATTTTGTGCACACTGATAAACACACAGAAGAAGCACGTGTGTGTGTGAATTAAAGAACAAAGGAAAAATTAGATGACATTTTATATACTGCATGCCACTTTGTCCTCTGCCAGTACAGGGATGCATGAAAAATTACAGCCTGGAATGCTTCCTAAAGTCAAACTAAAAAAAAAAAATTTAAAAAATACAACTACAGAAACATTAACAGCACACCAAATACAAGCTGTCTTTCTCCCCAAAAACATGAGGACGTCTCCCACATCTTACATATCCCTGACTGAGCAATACTTAAGGAACTTACAGGCATCATTACTATTCTGTCAAGAAAAGATTTTTCACAAGAAAAAAATAAAATCTTGTGTGTAATTATCGATATAATGACCCAGAAGAGTTCTGTATAATTGGCAGGGTGCAAGTTAACATCATCATGAGTAATCTTAACATTTCTGAAATGGTGAAACTGAATACATTTTTGTTGTTTTACAGAAAAACATAATTCAAATAATAACAGCAAACCCCCAAGATATTCAGAAAAATAATATTTATCCCATATAGGCACTTGTGACTTCTCTGAATCAGAAGAGCAGCTCCCAGTCATTTCTGTCCTGAGAGCTATCCTGCATCTCAGTCAGATCTTGTCAAGATGCTGTCAACACCTGGCAGCAACCCCATTTTGGGATTGTGACCCTCTGGTCAGACCACATGATCAAGTGAAAACAGAACACCTACAATAAATAATAAAGTGCAGAGAAGCCAGACCATGGCTATTTAAATCCCCGTGATTTAACACTTCAATGTTGCACAAGTACAAGCCCACTATACCTGCTGTTAGCATCTAAAATAATATCATTCCTAATAATAACCTTTATTCTTCAAATATTAAGCTGCTTTGAAAAGTGGGGGAAAGGTACCATTTTACTACAAATATATATATAAATATGTAGCATCATAACATTTGCACAATTACAGCCATACTAACTGTCAAGAAAAAAAAACCAAAACAACTGTTTTATCTCTGTTCAAAGCTGAGCACAATCACTGGTCACATTTCAGCATTCCAAAAGGACTTGCCTAATTCCATGTCTCAAATCAGCTTTTTGCTGGCTAAAACTTGGAAAATTCAAACCAACTGGCACCTTGCTCACTTCAAAATAAGCTCAGCAGCAGCATGGGTTGCGACAGTGTTGCTTCCCTTTACCCCTGACACCCCAAGCAGTCCTCTATCCTTGATGTGTGTTATGCAGAGAAGCAGCACAGGTAAAGGTAGCCTCATGATCAGGTGATCCCTCTTTGGCTTTTTGCATGCTCAAAGACATTGCTCTTAAACTGCAAGGAGCAGATTTAAACCCTGGCCAGTCCCAATAGTGGTGAAACACCAAAGCTTCATCTTTCCACCTGTCTCTCTCTCCCAGGATGTTGTAGCCAGCAGAACTCACCCAGCCCCAAAGCCAAGTCTGAAGACTTTCACCCACCTTCTCTCTTTAAGGGGCAAATATACAGACACACCAAAAAATCAGAGTTCACAACTGAAATACTGACAATCATTTTCACCGCGGAGCAGTTTAAAAGAGGCAGCAGTGATATTCATTAAGCTGTTAATAATGGATTGTGGCACAAAGCAATTTATCAAGTTTCCACTGTAATTAAAATCACTGAATATTCGGGCACTTGCAATGCACCTAGCTCTCCCTGCTTCTGAAGCTTTACATTTTAATGTGAATTATAGCTCCCTCTCCCCAGAGAGCTACTAAAAAGCCCATTTTAATTGGTATGTTTTTAATTGAGATTACATTATTAAAAAGTGTAAATTTCTGTTGAAGAGAGAAAGGAGGTGCTCAGCTCCCCTTTAGTCTCTGTCTCCCTTAGATATAGCTTGCTTATCCCAGCGGGAGGGAAAAATGAAGGGTAGATGCTGTGAAGGAAGTGGAGAAAGCCCTGAACACTCACAGGCTGTGAAGCCAGAGCAAGGCTGCCATTGACTGCCACGGATGCAGGATTTGCTGGGTGGATTTCGGGGAGCGAGAAGAATTGCCACCATCGTTCAGACTGCTCTTAACAAAAGGCAGACAGGAAACACCACACAGGGATTCCTGCCTCGTAGCCAGCTGACATTGAGGGCACGTTTCAGCAAGCCTTTCCTCGAGGTTACCAGTGACAGACAATCTGTCGTTTTCCATAATAAGTAACTCTAATGTTAAATTCTCCTCAAAATCCGGATACGGTCATGAGCGGATGGGGTCAAGCAAAGGCCTCCAGCTCCGCTGGCTCCAGAAGGCTGAGAAGAGGGGGAAAGGTGGAGAGAGGCAGCTCCTGAGGCAGCCGGGACACAGTTGCAAGAAGAGAATTGCCCCAGCAAACAAAGCTGGTCGCCTTTGTGCACGGTCAGACTGACTCGTCACCACGTTAAAAAAAAAGCAACTTCATGGACTTGGCATCCAAATGCTGGCCACATAAATAGTTCTTCTGCTGGCAAGATGGACTGTCAGTGCCTCTTATAAGTAGAAGTATGGATCTGCTAAGGTAAGTAGACACAAGAGAAAATGGAGAAATATCAAAGGAGTGCAAAGTAGATGGCAACAGCTGAGGCAGATCAAGGAAAAAAACCTCCAGAGATCAAAACATGCCAAAAGATGGACAAGATGGTTGAACAAAAATGAAATATCATGGAACAGCTTTTTTATAACTGCTTCAGAAAAGGTCATACTGTATTGCAAAAAGGAAGCAGTGCGTGGGGCTGAGAGAGGTCACTGTAGGCAAACAGAGACACAGAGAAACTATGAGATAAATTCAAAGAACACCTACTAATACCACAAGTGCTGCAACTCCCCTTCTAGTTCTGGAAGTGACTTAGGAAGGAAGAATGGTGAACCGACAGAAACAAGGGCGAAAAAAGGATGAAATGTGAAAGACAAAACTGAAATTGTTAAAACTGACAGAGAAAGAGAAAGCTCTGTTACTGCAATCAGGTCAGTAAATCTGTGATTTTTTTCTAAATTAAGAATTTAGATGCTACGCTCTAGTTACACATATCAGAAGAAAGTCTGCTTGTAGTGGGAAAGTACCCAAACACACTATTGCTCTGAACAGCAAGGTAAAATTAATACATGAAATTCCCAGTCCCAGTCAATAGGCCCCTTGCAGATTTAGATCAAAAGTAAGTAAAAACAAAGAAAAAGACTACGTAAACAAAGATTATATTTATATCCCACCTTGGCATTATAGACCACCATCATCATGTGCAAAAAGTTAATCTCCAGATTATTTAATTTAATGCAAGATTCCTTCTGCTTGCTGGTTTGAAAACCCCACACCCACATCCCAGATGAAGCAGGTAAAGGAAAGGCTTTCAGTGACCTCAAGCAGAATCTTCTGAGAAACTTGTGGGGAGCACACTGCAAGGGTAACATAAGGAAGAGATGAAGAACAGTAAGAGAGACATGTTACAAAAGAAAGGGAATGTGCACAACCTCAAGGTAACAATTTTCCCTTTCAGCTGAAGGGGTGAATACTGAGACCATATCATGAAGGAAAACAAATGACAGGCAGCGGGAAAAAATAGGCTGGGCAAGATTTGCTTTATGCCAACAGAATCAATTGCAAAGAGAAACGGTGCTTCCAAGCCTATAGGAAGATGACCCTGAAAGACAGATTTAACACTGCTTAGGCTGGCTATTTTGCACAGATGAAAACATGCAGCAGAAAGGCCAGATTACTTACTGATTTGGCATGTATCAATAGATAAATGACCACATCAGATTCTACTCTGAGTGCCATAAAAGAAAGGCAGCTGGAGGTGCTTTACTCCCTTTCCAGAAAATAGAGACCTTTTTCTCAGCCCTAGACACAACAAAGTCTTATTGGGTATGTGAAATTTCTGTGGCTTCAGCACCCAGGAACATTTCCCCAAACATACACAGTGACCCACCAGGTTGCACCAGCCCTGAATCAATTCTTTTCTCTGATAAGAGTAACAGAAAAGTTGCTAACTAACCAAGGGGACAAACTTTATGTCTAAGGTCATGAAAGAGCAGCATTGAGTACTAGGTATAAAAAGTATTAAAGCCAATGCCACATCCTCCTCAAACAGATGGCCTTTCAGAAAGATTTAATCAGACACTGAAATGCATGCTGCGAATACTCATTACTAGCACAGGATCAGGCTGGGACAAGTGGCCAGCACTGACGTTATTGCCTACAGGGAATTACCACAGGCATAAACAGGATTTTTAATGTTTGAACTTCACTCCAGATAGCAAGCACAGGGTCCCTTTGTGATCATAAAGGAGGGTAAAGCAAAAAGTTTGTGATGGGGTGGGTCAGGTTTACACTGCAGAGGAGAAGCAAGAGACCCAGGCCCTTGTAAGGAACAACCACCTAAATTTTTTTGCTTTCTCATCCTCTGTTTTTTTGCCTGTGCTGGTCAAGCCATCATAAAACTCAGTGACAAAGGCCAGTTTTCCCTGGATTCCACCTTCAAAGCATAATGAGCTCTTGCTCACCTTATTTTAATGGACACATAAAATAGAGCTGTGACCACTCCATGCCTTTCAGTATCAAGAAGAGGAAAAACAGGATAGAGCCATAACAACCAGTACCCAGAAGAAGGAAAAAAAATAAAAATAAAAGGACTTTTCATCTCTTCTTCAGTGATGGGGTGGCTTCTTTGAAAAAGGCAGGTTTGCTTTTCAATTCTTTCCTCTTTCAGTTTTTCTGAGAAATTTTACTGCAAGCGTTATTTGGAAGAGTCCTTAAGCTATCTTTTGACTTGGATTTTCAATAAACAGTATTTTAAGAGATTGATTTTACCATGCAAGCACAATTTTTAAAAGTCACTAAAAACCTTGACATTACCAACAACCAAGCATATGGGTTTATTTATTTTCCCTCTAGATGAAAAAGCTTTTTCCCAGCACTAAAGATCCCACCCTTCTCAAATAAAAGATGTTTCTCTTATGCTGTAGATTGGCAAAGCCAAATGTCCATCTTCACTTCCCACACTGGCTGGTGAAAACAGGAGGAAAATACATGCAAAACTTATTGACAGAAGCATTTAAGTCCTTCCTCCTTTTAACTCTGAAGGCATCCTGTTGGCTTAGTGACTTCCTGCAGATTAATGCTGCTACAGAGAGCATCTGAACCTCCCCTGTTTTTCCCAGAAAGGGCCAAACTTACAATTTTTTTTTAAGGTCCTCTGAAGGAGCTCCACCACACATCTCATAGAAAGTAAAAGTAGCTTCTCCTGCATACATACGAACATTTTTGTGGTAGTATCTGCAAGATCATTCTTGGCAACTGTGGATATGCAAGACTTAACCAGACTAATCAACATGAACACCCTGGAGCTTCGATTTAATTTTTATCCTTTAGTAAAAGTCTGTGTTCTTGCAAACTGAAGCATGGTCACCGCCTGTACTTGGCACTGGTGAGGCAACACCTTGAGTGCTGTGTTCAGTTCTGGGCCTCTCACGATAGGAAAGACATTGAGGGGTTGGAGCGTGTCCAGAGAAGGGCAATGGAGCTGGGAAAGAGTCTGGAGCACAAGTCTGGTGAGGAGCAGCTGAAGGAGCTGGAGTTGTTTAAGCCTGGAGAAAAGGAGGCTCAGGGGGAATCTTATCACTATCTACAAGCACCTGAAAGGAGGCTGTAGCCAGGTGGGGTTTTTTTTTTCATAGGTAATATGATAAGAGGAAATGGCCTCAGGTTGTGCCAAAGGAGGTTTTGGTTGGATATTAGAAAAAATCTCTTCACCAAAAGGGTGGTCAGTTGTTGGAACACGCTGCCCAGGGAAGGGTTTCAATTACTAACCCTGGAGGTATGTAAAAGTCATGTAGATGTGGCACTTGGTGGACTTGACAGTGCTGGGTTAATAGTTGGACTTAATGGTCTTAAAGACCTTTTATACTCTAAATGATTCTGCGATTCTATGTGAGCAGTGCTCCGAGAAGTCGTGGAGATGGCTCATGTGCATTATGGCACTTTAAACCCCAGAGTGTAGCTGAGGAGGAATGTGTGAAATATGAGAAAGGAACATCACTCCTGTCACTTCCTGATGAAGAAATGGAGATACACTGCAATGGTTGAGAAAGACCAAAAGGGAGTGGAGAGAGGTGGAGGCATCAAAGAACCACAAATACCAAGATTATATTGTTAAGGTTGATGTAGGCTTTCCTGGAGAGGGGCAGATAATGTATCCATGATACCATCGGCCTATTCCTTGTCTAGAGTCCACAAAGAACTCTGAGCCACAACCAAGGAGACAGTAAAACAAGTGCATTAGAGCAAAGGGCATGCAATAGCAAGCAGACTTGCCACGTGCTTGCTGGCAGCAGGTAACCAAGCAGACACTTGCTAACGTCTTGTGGCCGTGTGCTCATAAAGCCTTGGGCTCACAGGGGTTCTGAGCTGTAGAACTGGGACAGATGCAGCAGTAATGCAAAACTCTTCCTGCACACCTCGGGGAGGCAAGAAAGCCACTGCTCCCGTTACTTATTCTGTCCTTGATGTCTTTTGAGCAGAGAAACTGCAGAGCTGCATTTTGTGATGAAAGAACCTCAGCCAGACACTTCAGTCCAGGCCTGAAACCCAAAGATCACATTTGGTAAGCCTGCAGTTCCTCCTTGCAAAGATAACAACAGGGTGAGCAACAAATTTCACCTGGTGCCCAAAAGTAATAGGGTTTTCAAGCTCATTTTCATTCAAGGTTTTGTGGCTTTATTATGTTTAAATACTCAGTTCCGAAATCCTGAGAAATTTATAAAACTCATTACATCGTTAAGAAAAACATATAAAATAAATAAATTTTTTAAAAATTTCTTCAAATATGGCAGGGAAGGAAAACAATTTAAACCACAAGCAAATGGCTTGGCTTTTAAAAGAAGGTGAATAACTAAAATGCTACTCATTTTTTTCTGAAGAATCACTGTATGCTACCCAAGTACAGACACCAGATTTAATATTCAAAAGGTTTTTAACATATTCTAGAGCAATTATACCCTTCTGCTAAAAGCAGCAGAAATAGAGGTTTGAGAATTGTGTTCAACTCCATACTTAGCCCAAATGTCCTCTGTGTCTTTAAGACACACATTTACCTTTCTGGAAAGTCCACACTTCCACCTGACAAAGGCAGTGGATAATGGGATGATCAAATTGCGAGAACAGTCCAGCAGAACAGAATCACTGCATCCCTCCAACAGACTTAGAAAAACAAAAGGACCAGCTGATCCTTTGTGTTACTGACTTTATTAATCAATAAAAATAGATCATTTAATATTGTAATATAGTGTGTATCCTTAAATGGACACCACCTTCTTCCTAACACAAGCAAATTTTGCTTGGTTTTCTACAAAGGCAAGAATACTGCACACTATTAGAAGGTGTCTAATCCTCCCATCTGCTATTTCCATAGAAAAATATTTACTTTTTAACATCTGTACTGTGTTTACATAGTTCAAACACACACATAGCTCCTGGAATGTACATAATATTTAGCAAATTTTTAACTAAGTTTTCTTTGTAATTGTATCGTTTTCCCTTGACAAGGAGAGGATCAGACTTTTTCAGGAGGATTACCTCTGCTCAACTCATTTCAAGCAGCTCTTGAATAAAATAGTTCATTAGTTCATGAAAAGGAAAGACTCCAGGGAACTACTGGGGAAGGAAGAGAAAAGAACAGAGTGTCACAGTAATTAGGTTTTCAGATTGTCCCTTATCCTCCAGAAAGCAGGTACACACACACATGTCCCTCTTCCCCTTAGGGGAGATCATTGCATGATTTTCCCTGGGAATCAGTGTTCCAGAGATTAAAGTTCTACCCTGGCCATAATTTCCCAGAAAGATGTTAAAAGATACCTTTTCTTTATAGCACATTTCTGTTGCTAGTCCACAGAGCAAGAGAAGTCCACCCCCCTTTGCAAGCATTTATATACCTTAGTTTCAGAGTTACTCAAAATTTAGTTTTCTGACATTTTTAGGCTCCCATGGCTGACACTGAAAAACCAAAGTGCTTCCACTCGCCAGGAATCTCTCATGCCTGCCCAGGTGTACGGGCAGCCTGGGAAAAGCAGAGCCACTGAGTGTAACCACCAGGGACCATGAAAAAGTTTGGCCAGGATGGCAAGCAGGGAAAACTGGATGGGGTTGCAATTGTTGACCAGAGGACAACCTCTTTTGATCTATACCTGGTACAGGAGACTACAGAGCATCCCAAGGCCATATCCATTAAAAGGAGGTAAGATCATCACCAAGACTGACAACACTGTACAGTTTTTGTGTAGCTTTCCGCCACAGGGCTCAGTGGGAAGCGTGGCTCACAGAGCACAGCCTTCATGCTCTTTTCCTGTTGTTCCTTCTGTCTGCTCTACATTTACATTAAAAGCACTCAAGTTGTCCATAGGTCTCCAGCCAGATTGACCGAACTGCAAACTGAGGTGCCAATGAATAGTTCTGGTGATACTTCCCTGTGCTTTGTCACCCTCTCATTCCAAACTGGCTCAAGACCACCAAGAAGCAGCTGATGGTCATCAGAAACACCATCAGATCACTACTGGCCTGGCATGGATCTGTGACCTTGAATTATGCATTCACAGCAGACAGTATGACTGGAAAAATCAGGAAATGTCAGAAGAATGTGTTGAAGCCTCTGTGAATTCTCCAATTCTCCTTGTTAAAGGATGGGTATTTTCAGTAGTGGATTTTCCCACAGATCTGTTGTGATTTCCCAAAAATAATGCTTTGTAATAGCCTTAAATTGTTACATTACAATTGTTGTTATTACCATGGATTACAAACGAAACTCTGGACTTTCGTCTGCTGACAGGGGGCTTAGTTTCAACCCACAGTTTTAGAAAGGGGTCTCAGTTTTGAACACTATGAAGGACTCCTTCATCTAGACATCATAATTTAAAAAAAACTACTAAGTTAAGGACTGAGCTATAACATGATATAAAAACAGCTCTTACATGAAACCGATTTGCATATCAGATTATTAAATGAAAATCTATCAAAATATCATTTATTGAAGTAAACAAATAGTGTATCTGCACTGTCTTTGGAAACATTTTGCCTCAGGGAAAAATTTAAACCTGGGCAGATAATCAGCATAAGGTATTTGAACACTTAAATCTTGCTGGAGTCTTTAAAGTAGGTGTTAAGTGGTGCATTAAATTTGTGCTGTTTCTTCTGAGCAGGGTAAATTTGCTCTTCTGTAAATAGTGGGGAAAGCCTTTTACAATAATTTGAATCCATGAATAAATGTAATATATTAAAATTTCTAAAGTACAATCATTAAATGTTTTTGTACATAAGCCAAGTGAGTGGAATATCCAGGACTAAAATTATTCAAGTGACCACAGAAAGATAATATATAATTAAAATGACATCTGCACCACTAACCAACGGGATGAGAGAAAATGACATCACAGATCTCATATAAGCTGCAAGCGTATTATTAGATCTAAACCTGGCTGTAAAATTACTATCTACCCATGGGATTATCTTTAGGCATTCAGAAGCATTGTTTCATTTACTGATAGAACAGGGATGATAACAGGCTGACTTTGCTTGTCACATTGTTTTTTGGCCTTTCTTTATTCTTTGTTCACATTAGCTACAGAGGAGAGGAAGACAAGCTTCAACTGAATCACTGTCGTGGAGCTTTTAATTGTTTTACAGTTTGTTCCACAGGCTTTTTTTATCCTCCCCACCCCCTCCCCTCAAGAAAAGAACCCAAAAGCATTTTTAATGGTGATAAAATCAATGGGGAGTAAAAGATGCACACAATGTAACACTTAGGAATGTGGCAAACTAAGGAATACCCATTGGCCTAATGCACCTCAGGGAGACCATAAGACTTTGCTTATAGCTCTCATTATTAGCACAAAGAGCCAGTAGCTGCTAGTTATATCTTGGCCTTATTAAAATTCAGTGCCAAAACTCCAGCTGGTTTCAGTGGGTACATTTCATCATCTGAAACCTAGGACACAGGACATAATTCTCCTTCACATGCAAGGCTATCTGGGACACCTAATCTCTACAGATTTAATTTCTGTATTAAATTGAAAAAAACTGCATTTTGTTCTGTTTCACACACCATTTTTATGTCTCTGGCAAATATTAGTTGCCTATATTTGTAACAAGACTCATGTGCCACCAACCCAAAATAGTCAAAGTTCTAAGAGCATGAAACAAGACAGGCAGTAAAAAGGAGAAAAATGAAAGCTCCAAACTTTCCATTCACTTTTGAACAGCAATGATCCTGAACTGCAAAGGAGGCTTAATTTACCTTCTGGCCCTAAGTGTCTAACTCCTAGCACTTGAACTAGGTCCCATATGCCAATCTTGCAAACCAGGCAAAACTCCAGAAACAGACGGGTCCGCAGGCAGTCATGGAGTTGTGCATACACTGCTAAGGCAAACATGGACCTTGCACTTTCCTCCACATTGTCCTGGTGTTGGACAGCTACTGCCATGTGTGATCTCTCACAGCACCTCCCAATATCCCTTCCAATATAATCTTAAGCCTCTGCTCCATCAGCCACTGTAACCTGCAAACAGGTTGCATTATGCTGAGATTTTTGCCTCCTGATCTTGTCACTACAATCTCACTTTTCTCTGTGTTTTGCCTTGTTTAAGGGAGTGATCAGCTCTAGCACAGTGAAGGGTTTAGCCCATGACTGATCCTCTCAGTGCTACTGCCACAGAAACACATTGCATTTTATTAATAATGGTTAATACAGCAACCACTTGTAATCCACATTAGGTTGTTTCATTGTCCCTTTTATCCTTTGACAATTGATACACAGAACAGACTTTGCATGCAGACCCCTTTGGCATGAATCTTTGATTTAAAACTGTCCATACCTACAGCCACATCTGTATGCTGTTAAGTTCACCCTGGACCTCTGCAGTAGAAATGAGGTATCTGCAAGCAGTTTATACACATCATCACTGTCAGAAAATATTCCTGCAGCACTCTGCCTAGGCCAGGAACCATGTTTATGAATCATGAGTTGTTTGTGGCAAGTCAGTAGTGCTTACCATCTTCTGGATGTAAAGAAACACAAAGACTGATAAAGGTGGGCTGAAGGACCAACAAGCAGCATGTAGTGATAAACTGCAACAAATGTAGGAGTTAGACATTGCTGTGGAAAAAGGCAAAGAGCAGCAATACTTTTGAATATAAATTTTATTTTTAAATGTGTCCTGGAAGTAATGTACGGTAAACTAAAATCCACTTTATCCTGAAAAGTGGCAGCCATGGGGCGAAACTTTGAAAATAAGTTGGGAAGATCCACTCTCACCTGTGCTGTTACTCCATCAGCTTTACTCTTCATCTCAGTGGTAAGAAACACCTCTTACTCTTCAATATTAACAGCTTCCCTCATGTGTATGTTGTGTGTTTCATGCCAATTGTTATGCAAAAATTTGTCTTAGTTACCTCAAAAATGGAATTCTCACCAATATTCATTGCTTCTCACTACACATCCATATTCCTTCATGAAAGGAAATGAGAGAAAACTTCATGCAATAAAAGGAAATGAAGTGAAATGGGAAAAAATGAAATTAAAAATAATAAATTAAAAGAAACTTAAAGTAATGAAATCAAATAAAATCTCAAGATTTCCTTTCATTTCATGAAAGGAAATGAAATTAAATATCAAATAATTAAATTAAATTAAGCATCAGGAAATAAAGGGAAATGAAATTTTAAAAAAATGAAAATAAATTAAATGAAACAATGAAATCTTGGGATTTCATGTCATGGATGAAAATGAAATGAAAAGTCAAGGAATTAAATGAAATGAAACTTAATGGAATGAATTGAAATGAAATGGAATGAAATTAAGTGAAATGAAAAGAAATGAAAAAAAAGGAAACGTAACAAAATGGAATTCGATGAAATCTCAAGATTTCATTTCCTTTCCTTTCATGAAATAAGTTTTCATTTTGTGAAAGGAAATGAAATGCCAAATCAAAGAATGAAATTAAATGAAATTAATTTAAAATGAAATTTCACAGAATAAAAGGAAACCAAATTAAAAAATTGAAATAAAAAATGAAATGAAATTACATGAAACCTAACAAAATGACATGAAATGAAATTAAATCCTGGGATTTCATTTCATGAAAGGAATGAAATGAGAAGTCAAGGAATGAAATTAAATAAAACTTAATGGAAAGAAAGGAAAAGAAAGGAAAAATAAAATAAAATTAAAAGAAATCTTGGGATTTCATTTCCTCTCATGCTTGTCTTTTTGGACAAAGGAAGAACTTTTGTATCATAGAACCAAAGCACAGGCCTGCGTTCCAAATGCTTCGTATACCAAAAATAGAGAGAATTTAACAAAAATATGTCTTCATATACTTCATAAAACAGGAGTGATTAAAAACAAACACAAAAAAAACCCCTCAGAGTGCCATATGTCCAAACAAAAGAGGTAACAAATGCTTTGCTAATAATGGGTAGCCATTTGTTGGCATACTTCAGGTGGTATTTACTACCTTTCTGTTTAGCCATCTCAACAACAAGTGACTGTTCTAATCAGACATTCAGGTTCTCTCCATGTTCCAAAGCAGCAGGAACTGTCACAGGACTGTATAAAACCTGCCTCAGCTCTTAGGGAGTCACTGGGTTGAAATACTCAGTGGGGGCTTCTTTTTCTCTGGTCCTTAAGGAAAAGTACTGTAGATATGACACCTGACTTTAAGATATGAAATTAGATGAAATCTCGATTAAAAACAAACACGTCTAGAAAAAATTCCACAGGCTGAATCCTTCCTTCTGGGTCTAGAAACTAGGCTGAAAAGTCATCCCAGATGTAACTTTTCAGCATCCTTATTTGAACAGAAATACTAAGAGAAGCAATATTGGAATGTGTTAACAATTCTGCCTGATGATACATAAAGCTAAAAATTAATCAAATCTTCACTAAAATACTTTGAATGTTTAAAGAGATTGAGGTTGCTTTTTAAACTGAGGCTTATGCTACTTCCAGTTTTTCCTCAAGACATTTGCTTATCCATATATTTATCACAGAAATAGTCTTACCTCAGTTGCATCTTGCTGATGTCTGTAGACAATTGCATTTTTTATGGTTTGGATAAAAAATCCATTCAGTTCCTTTTGTTTCTTGTTGGGAAAAATGCGTAGCAATGGGATCATTATGGATGGGAAAGAAACTGTAAGAAATTTTAAAGAAGAAAACATTGAATCAGACTGTGAAGGCATATAATAGCCCACCTCACTCTTCCTTAATATTATAAAACTTATCAAGTGGGATGTGCTCCTTTTATGAACACTGATTTTTCTGCTCTTCTTCTCCCTTTACCAACCTATGGGGGTGGAAGAAAAAGAGGATTTCCTTTTAGAAATGTCCTGCTGGCCAGGACTCTCTTGCCAGACAAAGGCCTTCCAAGCTTGTTTCCGCAATGCTTCAGGATTTTGATTCAGCTTTTTGATGTCACAGAGACACTACAACAAAGCGGAGCATTATTTCCCCCACCTACTCAGACAATTACATAGGGAAGGTGGGGGATCTTGAACTTGCCTAGCAGCTTGTGGCACCAACCTGTGAAATTGTGTAGTTTTCATTCTTGTTTACAGTTCTCCAGTATTAGGGGCCTACAGAAGGATGGGGCTCTTTAGCAGGGTCTCTTGCAATAGGACAAAGGCTATAGGGTTTAAACTAAAAGAGGGCCATCTCAGATTAGAGAAAAGGAAGAAGTTTTTTACAATGAAGCTTGTAAAACATTGGTACAGGTTGCCCAGAGAAGTGGTGGATGCCCCGTCCTCAGAAACATTCAAGGTCAGGATGGACAGGGTTCTGAGCAAACTGACCTAGTTGAAGACATCCCTGCTTATTGCAGGGGATAGGACTAGAAGACTTTTAAAGGTCTCTTTCAACACAGACTATTCTATAATTCTATTTATTTTGTTTCTCTAAACAGGCCATAGACTTTGGAAGTGGGATGTTATCACAAGGATGGTCTCCAGTCCATGACTTTTTTAGTCAGGACCTAGAAACCTGAGTGAAGTCTTGCATTCTAATAAACCCCTCATGAACTTATGAACAACTTAAGACTAACAAATCCATCATTGGAAAACCCTGTCCTGCCAACAGGGCAACAACATTGTGGAAATTGACACCACATCAATGAACAAGCAGAAGGAGATGAACCAAGGAATGTAACCCCAAACACCACAGAAACTTTCTTTAATGAAGGACATGTTCTTAGATGTACAGGGGCACATTTCTGGCCCTTAAGAAATTGGTCACAAATCACATTTTGCAATCAGGTTAAATGCTAACCCCAGGGCAATTTGGATACACAACTCCAGAAGGAAACAGTTGATGCACTGTGAGTACAGGTGCAATCTGTAATGCCAGCAGGATCAGATGGGCACAGGAAACTTCGCCACTGTGGCACCTGATACTACTGTGTGCAGGTCTAGAAAACAAGATGATAAAACCTCAAAAGTCTTGATTATGCTGTGGCTTTCTCAGCTGTGATTCTTAATGCCCTTGAATTAACAAGAACATCACCGTCATGAAGCCTTAGCTTTCATGCCCTAGAACTACGTGGCTTTATACCCCACTCTTGCATTGCCTATCTATTCATTTAAAATAAGTGCATTCTCTTCATGACACTTGTGATCTTTATCCTTTAGAGATAGGCTGCTGCTGCTGTTCAAATAAGAATTGGGAGGACTTACACTAGCTGGTTACGTTCCTCAACCTCTTTTCTTTCGTGGGTTGGTAATGGATGGGATTTCAATCTCTACTAAGCAAGCCAAGTGCACAAAAACTTGACACTTAAGTTCTCAGGGGCAGTTATTTTGTTTTAGTGAGAAGGGTAGTAAAACAAGTAATGTAGAAACTGCAGGACCCAGAAATTTTCCTCTCAGGTGAACGTGGAGAATTGCATTCCTGGACTCTCAGTTTCTGAAGCTTCATTATTGGTGACAAGACCTGTAGAGCATATGGTGGAAATCTCAAGGGGGGTTGCATTTTGAACACCTCTGAAATAACGTCGGCTATAAAACTTCCTGCTCTGGCTTCAGCACGTTTTGCAATTTGAGAATGACTTCTAGGAAATTACCACAAGAAAGTAGATAAACGTAGACTATACTTACGGATTAGAATGAGAAGAGGCTTAAACAAAGACATTTCAAAGAATGTTCTGCAGTTCTTAACAAAGGGGTCATCAGGATCTTTCTGAGAATCCACCTCAGTACCAAAAGCTACGCTACCAACGACATCCAAGGTAAAGCAGTTGTAACACCTGCATTTAATTTAAGAATGATAAATCATTATCTACAAATCACATATCCATTAATATCTTGTTTCTATGAACATCACATAGCATTAATTTTTGCCACTGAATTTCCTTTTGCTTTTAGATTTGAGCTTCACCAACAAGAGATGTTTCCATCATTATGACAAATGCTGATGTTTGATAATGATCACCTTCTCTACACCTACAAAGTGAACATATTTTCATATAGCTCAATGATTCCACTAAAAATTTATTAAAAGCAATTTAATTTGTTATGACCTAGAAATCAAATGCAGCACATCAGAAATTCATAAGCATTTTCTTAGTATGCATCCTAATAAATGAGATCACTCCTTTCTCATTTTTAACTGCAAAAAACACACCTACTACCAGTCCAGCCTAAACTCTCAGAGACAAGAGGTTCTTAAGTAAAATTAAGGTGCTTAAGGATTTCCTTCTTCTTCTTCATACCTCCTTTGTAAAGTAACTCTGTGGACACAACAAAGAGAAACTGACACCATGTGAAATCTGTATCTCAGCAGAGGAGCAGCCAGTGCTTTGAGAACTACGAATGATCTGTGGACCATGATCTAGAATCTTCAGAACTTACTGAATCGCTCCCTGCATATCTGACTATCCAAGCTATCCAGTCATCTTACCAACTTTATTTTCCTACTGGGCTTTAGCAGCACTATTAAGTGGACTTAGAATGTAAAATATCCTTAGAATTTGATTCTTCTGATCTGTGGTAAAGTAAGCATTGACTGTACTTCCATGATCCTTACAAAAGGCTAATATCAATCTCTGGTGTTTTAACCTGAGTGAGCATGTATGAAGAGAAGGACAGGAGTCAGGCCAATTATATTCTGCATATATTATGTGAAGCAGTATTTCTAAACTATGATCTTTGTGAGCTGTCATTCTGATCACACCAGAGAAGACTTGAAAGATAACAACAATATTGCAAAGCTAAACAACTTCTTTTGGTCTTCAACTCTTACACACACACACACAAAAAATCATTATTAGAAGTTAAAATGTTAAAAGAGGGAGCATTGCTATAAAACAATAATTTCAGCAGGACTCAATCATCTACCTGTCCAAGGTACTGAAAAAAAAAACACCTTAAAAACTAAATTTTGAGTTGTTGGCAAAACACAAAATGGCTAAAGGCAGCTAAGGTCACAGGAGGTTACAGATAGGGACTTTACATCCAAAAAACCAGCTCCCAAGGCAATTCTATGAAACTGTAGCAGAATGAGAATCACATCTATAATATGTCAAACCTACTGAAATGATAGTATGGTAAAACAACTGGAAGATCATGTTCCGAGATGGTCAACATCATTCACTTATACTTTCAAAAGGTCGTTTCCAAAGTGTCTCTTGAGAGGTGAAACCCTATAATGGATCAATAGCTAAAAGACCGGTCAAAGGACAAATGGAAAAAAGGGAAAAGTCTGTAAGGATTGAAAAGGTCAATTTGCATCACAGCACTAGGCTAGTATAATGTGTCTTGATGTTTCATAGCGTCTCTTCAGCTGCTTAATAAAGAGATGTCTGTGCACACACACACTTGCATGTGCACAAGTACATGTACTTGAAAAAAGATTAATAAATTGTGGCTAAATTTCCATTTCTTCTGATGAAACAATATTATTTGTGCTGCTTCAGTTTGGGGAAAACCATGAAGAATTTCAGAGGGCGCTGACCAACCCAGCAAATGAAGTGTAAGCAAAATGAAGCAAAAATAGTGCTTATTAGAAAGAATGCATTTCAACTACTACCCAGGGTCTTAGAGGAAATGCATCCACTCAGAGAAGGGACTAGACAGTGTTGTGAACAGTTTGGTGAAGACCTCTGATGAAAGAGCAACAGAAAAGATAATAGGATATTAAATGCATAACAAAGGAGAGAAAGCACAATAGGGAAAATATTAAAATGTCATTTTATAAATCACTGGAGCATTTTCATCTGGAGTACTGATCCTGTTGTTTCACAAAAAGCTAGCATGCCATGAGAGGGGGTTATGAAGAATGTGGTATAAATGACTAAGTGCTCCAAAAAATCTCATCTTAAAAAAAAAAAAGCAAAAGGGTGATGGACTAGATATATTTGATACTAGATCAATTCTTATGTTTGTACATTATGGGCAGCCTGTAGAGAACAGACTGGACAGGGACTGATGCAGCCTTCCTTTGTGCTTCCAGCTGTTAAAACTTCATTAAATAACTGCCAGAAATACATTAGATGCTTTACCAAAATTACTTTTCAAGTATGCAATGGCTGTCCCCAGGAAGAAAAGGCATTTATCAGACACACCCTCTATTAAACTACGATCTCCACTTTCCTCCACTGAGGGAGGAAAAAAATCTTTTATACAGCAAGTGTGAATTTAGAATAACTGCTGCTATTGACTTTTTTTTTTTTTTAATCTGCTACTAATTTTTGGCATGTTAAACATACCTCTGGATATCAAAAGCTTTGCCAGAATCTGCATAGACTTTCAAGTTACACAGCAGGATGTCACAGGCCTGGTTTATCAGTGGTGTCATCTAGAAAAGAACATATTGAACTGTGAAAAAACATTAAAATGTTATGAAAACAAAAAAAAAACCCAAACAAAAATAATTATTTAAAGTTATTTTTATCTGATAAATGGGATAGAGCTGTCAGGTTCCTCTGCAGGTGTTGTTAGGCACTTATGCACAGGTAAGATGAAATGTTGGCAATTTCTGTTCAAAATAAACCTACATGTTACAGGAATGCCCTTCTCCAGCTCTGGGCCTAAATACAAGAGGCTGTCACTTACCTGACCAATGGTTCTTGCCCCCCTGTGTCTACATACATAGAGAGCTACCAGGCAAAAACATCCCTCTCTCTTTTTCATCATTCTCTATTCCAAACAATGATTTATCATGATCTCTGTTTGGACTACATCACATTTAGGTTACATATGCTCCAAGGCAGAAGGAATAATGTTTTCCAAAGTCCTGTAAAGGTGCTGGCATCAGTAGCCCAGCACTTCTACCCTGCTGTCTCTCAGTTTGAGGGACTTAACATATACACTAGAAAACCACCCTGGATACCACTACAAGCTGCTGAGGGCAAACTGCTGTTGGTATATGAGGAAAGGCTTTTCTGAAGTGGTGATGCCATTAAACAGACATTCATGTGAATTTATTCACCTCATGGTTCTTTCCAGTCACTGACACGTGCTGGTCAGGTAGACTTACCCACAGCTTGGCTGTGGCCAACAGTGCAATAGTCTCTTCTTTAGGGCTTCATGGAAACCATAGCACAGGCAAACATCAAGGCCTCATTAAAGTCTCTCTTTCTGTCTCTTTAGTTTCCTACATATGAGAGGAATCAGACACTTCCCTGATTATACCAAACAGGGGAGCAGAGGAAGGGTGTAGCAGCAATCCAGCCACGAACCAAAAGGAATTATGTCCTATGGCCTTTTCCCATATACACAACCAAGAGCAGCCTACAACTTAACACCAGCCTTGCCTCAACAACTATGCCAAGCATCAGCAAAGCACACACAGAAACTTGCCTTTCCTTCCTAAACTACCTCCTTCAGCATACGGATGTCAACAAACATGAGAACAGACTTATCCTACTCCTCTGACATTCTCGTTACCAAAAAAGACTTACTGCAGCCTCGCAGCACACTCTGAGAACTGTGCAGCCTGCCCAGCCAAGTCCATTTTGCTTGGCACTCCTACCTCTGTGAAACTGGCATAACACTTTGTGCACAGGCACACTGCCATCTTAACACATGGGCAAGACTATACGCAGTCAAAAGGCCAACGCGGGAGCATCCAATATGTTTTCCAAAGGCAGAAGTCTGAGTCAAGAATGTGTCTAGCTGCTCTCGAGGTCCCGTGCCTATAAGGGAGAAATTGCATTGCAAAGCTAGGTCGATTTGGGCTGTGCCACAGTCTCACAAGACAGCTCTGATGCCAGAGTAGTGCTCAGTAAAAGTAGCTGTTACACTTTTGGGAGGTGCACACCACAGTATGTAGCAGCCTTCTTCCCCTTTTGGCTTTCCAAAGCAGGTCCCCTGCTGCAAGCTTCTTCTCAAATGGTTCAACAAAATTAATACATTTCTGTTCAACAGATTGAACCAAGGTGAAATACTTCATAATCTCTGGGTCCAGCCCCCCCAATGAACTGAACCAGCCAAGGAGAACAAAATGAAAATCCGTTTTTTAACAGGTATGATGTTTGTGAAACAGATGGTGATCATTTCAGATTTTCCTTTTATTGCCCTATTTTCTCTTTTATTCTTCAACATATCACCAGATCTGTAACCAGCCAGCTGGTTGCTATCACTTTTCAACAGCTGGCAGAGACGTCCGGGGCACGTACATCTGGCCAGGGCATCCCACAGCACCTTTGCTCTTTGCACATTCCACCAGCCTTTCAAAATACTGTTGCAATGCATTCCTAGCCATAAGGTATTTTTATTAGTAAATCTAACCAGGAAAACAGGGAGGGGTGCACATGGATTTGATTTACTGTTAGCATGATAGGACAGAGTCACGTCAATAAGACAATTATTTGTACATGAAAGCTACAGAGGATATCTACTCCTGAATCCTAGGTTGGGTTTGGGTTTTTATTCCCCTGGGGGACACAAATTAGTCCCAGATTGTGAACTTGTACAAGGACCAGGGACTGAAAGATTCTCAAGTCTCATAACACCTCAAAATCTTTGTCTGATTGTCAAGAAAAATAAAGTAGTGTCAGGGGAGGTGAACTATACCAAGCATAGAAAACTGGCACAGAAACAGACACGTTGATCTACACTGCCTTGGGTATCAGTGACTTCCCATAGATTCTCATTTGCCAATCAGAACACAAAACCTGCATAACCTGCCTGAGATTCGGTTCTTGGTGGGTAAACAAATCCCAGATGCTCTGTGTTCAGATTGGCTGAGAGTAACAGGATGAAGAAAAATCTAAACAATATGGTCCCTGTAAATATTTGATCTGACAGTTATCTAATAGCAAGAGTAGCCCAGAGTACAAATTTCTTTCTTTTTGCCAAAGAAGAGCATTTGGGGTTAGGGTTTTCATGATGCCAGGGGCTTTGCTGTATAAATCCTGCCAATATGCTATTTGGCACATAACAAAAACTAGCTTCTGATTCTGCGTATGCACAGTGCATGTGGATGTTTGAGCTGTTCAAAGGCATCAGAGTCACGTTCATCTAGTTAGATGTGGCCCTCAGTATTCATCACTATTATTATTCCCCTTTTCATTAGCATCCAAACTGAAAACTAGAAGGCTGGATCATATTCACTGTAGACAGACACACTGGAGACTTTACTGTTCATGTGCAGTAAGCAGAAGTCATGTTGGGCCTCTTGTCCCACAAATGTTATGAAATATAAAGGAAGGAGAAGGAAAAAGAATACATCTCTAACACAAGAATTGCTTCTCTTCTGGATTTCAAGTCCCTGAAAAAACCAGGAAAAGTGCAGAGTGTCAGAAAGATGTTTTGTGAGAGGATTTGTTTCCATCGCCTGAGAGAGGAGCCCTGCTATTCCTGGGCGCAACTTACCAAAATGAGCAACTCAACAAGACATTGGCCTGTGGCTCAAGATTATGCACATTTCACGTATCAGTTTTTACATTAATGATTTGTTTTGCCTCAGGTGAGCACACCTGCTTTGTCCAGCAGCAACAGCAATTTCCAGAGACACTCCCAAAATGCCTTTGACCAATGTGCACAGACTAACAGCAAATGAAGGAAACCTTAATGGTTGGACTGTCAGATCTTATGTCCCAGTGGGACATGAAAGATCTACATGCCTGAGAGTGACACTAGGGGATTTTCCTGCACTGCTCTGGCATGCTTTTACAAGTTCTGCTTTGTGTCTCACTTTGAAAGAAATGCCTCAACACAAACCCCACTTCACAGCCTATTTAGGACAATGCCACATTAAGCTGTGCTCTCTTCTTTAATTTTTGTGTTCTGTTTTGTTTAAATGGTTTGTTAATGGAGGAAAGGATCCACGGCATACTGATAGGAGACGACAAGACTACTGCAGCACCATCAGAATAAATAAAAATCAATGGGTTTTCTGCTGGTGTTGGCTGTAAAAGAGAGTAAAGCTATTTATCAAGTCTGACAAGGGGTCCAGAACTGCAGGATCATCACAGGCACCACAGCAAAAAGAAGAGGAACAAAATAAGAAATACTAAATAGGGAATCAAGATTGGTACAGCAAGATCACTAACATGTCAGCTTGTTTCAATACATAACAGCTGAGGAGAGCATGACAGGAACACTGGGAAATGTTTCTGTTACTTAGAGCCTCTAGGTATTATAATTCACCAATTCCTCATGAATTACATTTTGGATCAACTATCAGTGACTGGTATTGTTCCCACTTAACAGATAAAAGTTGTTTCATGTGTAGAGAATTTAAGTAGCTTCTGTCAGATCACCCACAGGCAGTCAATGGCAGAGCTGGAAGTGACATTTCTTGGGTTTCCTGCTTCATGTCTCTCATTTCTCATTCTTAGTGCTCCCACAGCAATGGCACTATGAGGTTCATTCAGGGATCTTACAGGAAAGAGCTTATTATTAGATCTGCTACCAACTCCAGTGGCATCTCACATGGGATGCTACCCAATCTGACTGCGGGATCAAGCTTACAAGTCTGTTGTTTTATGCTATGCTCACAACCACAGCAGTATTTGTGTTTAATGTTAACCTTCCTTCAGTTAGAGTGGACTTCATTACTAATCTTTACATGCTTGTTAGAAAAAGAAAATTAAAAAGGGAGAACACCCAATACATAGAAATCCATAAAAGCAACAGTGAAACAGTGCACAGTTTTGAAAGAAAAATTGAGAAAAGAGAGAGAGAAAGCTGGAGAAGATGTCAGAAACACTTGAAAAATGTTACAAAAACAACTCTCTGCAGACACACAGAAATCACTATATTGGCTACCCAACAACTCTATAACCTCTCTTTTCAGTTCATTTCCTGTAACTTCGAAAAACTCAAGATTTCTAGAACCAACTTTTCATCATTCGGTGGCTGGCTGTTGGAGATATTTGCCATAGTACAGGGAAATTCCTCATGCTCAGTGAACTTCTCAGGGACATTACACCACTTCTTTGAACTGACAAGGGCAAAGCTCACCTCTGCCCATAGCCACTGCAGCCAGCTGCCTCCCTGGAGCATTGCAGGTTAAATCTTGGCAACACACATTAGCTCTGTCTTGGGTCTTGTCCTCCAGCAGCCAGGCTAAAGTGGCTTTTCACTTCTCACTCTTGCTAGCCCTGAAACTGTCCTTTCTGGTGTTTCTGAAATGGAGATATCAGGAACCTACACTGAACTCTCTTGTCCCTCGATGCATCTTTCATCTGAAGTGATTGCTATGGGGAGCACAAGGAGTTGTTAACATTTATTGCTCTGTCACAGGCTAATAGCTCCCAATTCTCTCAGAGCATCCAGACAGACAAGTCCATGTTTGGAGTGGCACTGGGGGCTGCAGCACTCAAGAGCAACCACTCTCTAAAGACACTCGCAATGTCTGCAGTCTCTCCAGCTTCACTGGAGAGTTTGCATGGAGGAACAAAGGTAGGGCTGACATCCAGAAAGAACAGCGAGGAAGACTTTGGTGTGGGATTTTGTCAGAGGAATTAATACCTTGGAAGAAGAAATAAAGAATGTCCTAGTAGTAATTACAAATATGCATAAAATCGCATATCTATGTTCTTATGCAATAAATTAGTACCAAATTTGTGTTTGTAACTCAAAGAAGAGGGGAAGGGTTTATTATAAACAGGATGTCTTGCAGATAATGCTGAATACTCTGTAGTATGGCCAACATTAGAATATGGTATTTTTGTTTCCATGCTGCTGTAGAGGTTCTGAGAGAGTACCAAATATGGGAGAGTTAAAAAGTGAGATCATAATTAATGAGCATTGATTTCCTTTGAGAAGTGTTGGTATGGCTTCTAAATTAAGCAACAGCAGGAAAAGCACATGGACAAGGACTTAAGTTGTATTAACTTCAAATTCCAGGATTGCTAATGTATTTGGGTAGAACATGAAATGCAAGGCTGAAGAGCACATCCGTTCAACAGCGGTTCTTAATCTCACATGGGCTTACTGCAAGTGTCTGTGTAGGTATGGACTGACTTCTGGTGAAGGCATGGGAGAGAAAAGCAAAGTTGAACCTTTCAGAGGGACCTGCCCCACTCCTCTTTTTCCCACTTGCTGTAGAGTGGGAGGAGAAAGTGACAATTTCCAGGTCACCCTAAGCACATGCACAGTCACACGCCTTCCACAGAGCTTGGAAGAGGCAGCATGGGCAAACGTGATTATCCGGCTAAAAATAAAGATCTCAATCTTTGCATGCAAGACAGCTACCGGGTACTGGCCAGCCCTCCATTTTACCTCCTACCACTATTCCTGCATTCCAGCTCCACCAACAAGCTGTGCAAAGGAACTGCCATGACTTCTCCCAGTCCAGTTTGATCGGCCAGACCCTGCAAAGCTGTGCATGTCCAGCCCCAGAGCAGGATCCCTGGGGCTCCACTCACTTGCCCTCACCGTGCTCCTCAGCCAAACCTGCCCGGCTGGTGCCGGCAGTCGTTGCTCTCCACAAATTGAGGGGAGTGCGACGTTATCTTTCGTTAGTCCGTGAGCAAAGAGCCGATGACCTGCAGTAAGGCAGAGTAATTTCCGCTAGGAAAATGTAAAACTCTCCTCTCCCCACCATGCCATGTGCAACTAATCACTTGCATATTTAAACACCCTCGCCTTGCTGAAATTTCGTGATGGAGTCGGTGACAGAGCAAATGTCAGGGCGCATAACCAATGGCATTGTCAGTCGTGATTAATCAGCATCTCCGCCAGGCTCACGGCCAATTAGAATTTACCATAATAAGGAGGTGACAGCTGGCGTTGCTAAGCGACCGCTGTCTATAGAGCTGGGAGAGCCAGACACATTTAGATGTTACTGTGGATTTCGACAGCGGCATGTCAAAACAACACAAGCGTCTGCCCAGTGGAAAATTTTACAACCCAGGACTGGGCACTGGAGTGAGGCATGATTCCCTTTCAGAATAAAACATATAAAGGAAGAGGTGATTTTTTTGTTGTGGGGTTGGTTTTTATATTTTTCCTTGAAAGAAGACTTTAGCCAGTCAATCATTTATATACATTTAATTAAGAGATATCGTGTCACTGGAACAGGACCTTTTCACTGGGTAATGGGTTCCCATGGCTGAGCAAATGCTGATACATTTATAGGAAATTAGCAGCAGGTCAGCACAGAGACATTTATTTTCAGTCAGAGGTATTTATCTGGCAATGACATTCTGTTCCAGTGACTTATTTTATTATATGAAAGGATTAAAGAATAAAAGGAGGAGGGAAGGGGAAGGAGATGGAGAAATGAAAATAGACTGACAGCAGTTCCGGTGTTAACATGAGAGCTGCTGACTCTGCACATCAAGAAAAGCTATGTTCCAACTGGGAGAAATAGCCTTTCCTGGAGTTAAGCTTATTCCTAACACGGCAGAGGAGAGGAAGAGGTAAGGGTCCTTCTTAAGTATGCTACACTTTCATGGACAAACTGACTTAAATAGAGGAAGACAGAGGATCATATGCTCAGATGAGCTATTCTGATTTTCACCAGTCTATGACCTGAACCATGCCGTATGGAAGCTCTGCTGCATGTGCTCTTCAGGTCTAAATAAAGTGGCACAAAGTAGCAAGTTTTACCTGTCCTTAATAGGGACCTACATAAAGCAGATGCCTGCACAAGTCTTAAAAATTATGAAAGCAGCAATGTCTGCACCTTACCTCTTTCAGTTTGGTATCGCTGAAGGCTGGGGTCAGGAGGCTCCGCACATACTTCCATCTGTCATCACGAAGGCAAAGGATGCTATCAAGCATTGGCTTGGAAATCAAGTTCGGCTTCTAAGTCAAAAGAAAACAATTCAATTTTAACACAAATACAACTACAGCTACTCAAGACTCTGAAACTTGGGATGATTGTTCAGGAATGGCATTGCACTGCTGTCCCATGAGGAGAGGTTCAAATCAGTCACAAACACCAAGCTAAACATGGATGAGACTGGAAAAATTTTTCTTCTGCTGCACTCATTTTTTCTCTTGGGCTTGTAAAAGTCCTGGACCAGCTCAGTAACTCCTTTCTCAGTCTGCTCTAGTGCTGATGTTCCTGGTGTTTTCCTGAGATAGCCTTCAATGAACCCTGGCTTCTTCCCTCTCTTTCTAAGGTGATTAGCACGAGGCCTTGTCAACACTCCCTCTCCATGTGACATGAGTGCCAATGCACTGCATGCCGGTGTTGGTGGGGGACACAATTTCTGGTGACAGCTGGTATGTCAGACTGTTACATGCATTTTAAAAGTCTTCAGAAAATATGGTGATAAGAAAGCAAGTCCCAGTCCTTACTCTGTTTATAAGGAACACTCTCTCCAAGAAGTGGTCTGTGATTTACAGCTGCAGTAGTTGGTCAAATATAGTAGCTTAAAGCACTGCCCCTTGAAGTTCTGTACCAAAATGACTACTGTGAATTTACTAAAGTTTAATCTCCCCAACCATCTAAGAAATTCTTATCCAGAGAACAGTGATATTCACCAAGGAGTAAAAGGATATAAAAGGCAAAAGAGAAAGCATGTCAGAAAACGACATACTTCTGGCTGGAAGAAGCATCAGAAGATGTCCAGCCCCACAGCAGAAAATATTAAAACTCATATTATGTCAGAAGATGTTTCCTAATTGTTCCTGAAGACCTCCAATTACAGAAATTCAATAACCTCCCCACTCAAACTCTTCCAGTGCTGCACAATCTCCCTCTTGCTGGAACTTTAGTCTTTGTGCTGTCGCAGGCACAGAAGCCGGGTTATCCTCCCCATCTTTGCAGCAGCCCATATATACAGAAGGCTGTAATAACCACTAAGCATATTGCTGCCATCTACCCCACATAACACCAATTCAGTCAATACATACTTATCAGCTATATTATCTAGGACTGTTTGCTCAGTGTTGGTACTGTTCCTTTGCATAGTCTTGCTGATTTATTCTTTCTCAAGGTAACAGTCCCTGTGACCCAACATGGTACTCCAGGCAAGGAAGGATTTTATTTTTTTTCCTCCAGACACTGTGCAAGCTATATTCCTCTCTATTCACCCTGGAATACTACAGCATGACGCTGTACTCATGTGCTGGTTTGTGGTTCCCTGCAACTTTCAGACTTCTTTCTGAACAATCTCTCCCTATGAAGTTATTCCCCAGCCTTAATCATTAAAGCTGGTCACTCCCAAGAGTCACATGTAGAACATGTCCTTTTTGACTACGACCATTGCCTTTATGACTATTTGTTCAATAGATCAAGACCACCTTGAATTTTAGCCCTTTTTTCCATAGCGTCTTTCATCCTTACCAGCTTTCTACAAAAACTGTTAGCATACTTGGTGCCATCATCTAAATCATTAACAAATTAAAGAATAATTCTTGCAAAGAAGGCACCCTGGGCTCCTCCCTTCCATTCCAACAGTGGACTGTTTCAAAATACATTTCAGGCAATGTACAGCAATGTCCGCCAGAAAAAACACCCTAAGATTGGTGGGTGTGGGCAGAAGGTGTACACTTCTCTAGCTACCAGGAGGTACAGAGACACTCACTTGTGCATGAGAAATCTTCTGGATACTGCAGTGGCAATACAGTACCCCATGTTATCAGTAGCAACAGTATTTGTCCTCTGACCTTTCCTTTCAGTCTTTCTTTCATTTCTAATGTACATGAAAAATGAATTATTACAACCTGTTACACACCTGAATACTTTAATATCATTTTGCACCTCAATACTTCTGATTTTATTGCCACTATATGCTATTTTTTTATCCTTTTTCTTGGAAATCTGACCTACTTTCCACTCTGTAAAAAAACAACTTCTCTTCAGGAGCCATGAAGAGTTAGCAATTTAGCTACGCTGGTCTTCCACTGCACTTCTTTAACTTTCCTCCTTATTGGAGGAGTTTGCACTTAATATCGTTACTTTAAGGAGCTGCCAGCTCTCCTTAACACCTTTTTCCTTTACACTTGCCAAATTCTTACTACACTGCCTAAGCTTGTAAAATGCAGAAGCCTATTTTATATTGCAAACAGGCTAATGGGATAGTTTCACATTCTCAGCAACACCATCCAGTGTAGTAAACTACTGTCAGTGGGCTGACACCACAGACCAGTTTTGAGCAAAGATGAGCAGTTTTCAAGTTGAAAAGCACATATTAATCTGAAGGAAGAGATTGACTTAGGTACTGTCATCATATGACTACTGTAAAACAAAATAAGGGCACTTTTGTAATGTATGTATAGGCTATTCTATTTTGTACAATAACAAGAAAAACCTTGGACAGGTTGCCAAAGTTGAAACATCTTGGACTGCTTTCTCTGAGTAGCCTCTTTCAAGAAATGATCTGTTTTATAACTTGTCAGTAGGTATCTTTCCTGAGGATCAGAAGGGCAGCTAGAAAGATCATCACTCAGTGGAGCGCTCCATCATTTGTTACAGATATCATATACAAAGGCACAGTAGAATCAGAAGAAAGAGGCTCCAGACAATTGGAAATGAGCATCATCCTGTTAGAAGGCACTGTATGCCACCCTCTGCTTCACAGTTCTTATGTGCTGCTAGGGCAGCTGTTTACACTAAATCTTGACTCAGCTGGTCACTGAACAAGTATTCCTTGTACCTTCAGTCTTCATTTCAAACCCTGAGACCCAGATTGCAGTTCTCCTGAGTTCTCATTGAAATCAACAACAGGGAATGTGCCTTGATCCTATGACATGCATTAGTCCAAGAAATCAGGTCACTGAATGCAGACTCCAAATTAGCAAACACTCTCAGACCTGTGTTTCAACCATCAGCTTTCACTTCTGCTTTATAAAGTGGAGATATCACATCACCTCCTCAGAAATGCTCACAATACATTAACATTTCTGAGGCACTCAGAAACTACAGTGAAAGAGCAGAATAAAAATTTCCACAAGGAAATGACCAATTTTGTCTTCCATGCAAGGTTTAAATAGCATACAGAAAAAAAAAAGAAAAACAGAAAAAATTACAGGGCAACACTTGGAAAGGTATTTTGCATCCAGTCCTAAATTGAAGGCTGCCCACACTGCGCACTCTATAAGACAAATCTCCTTTGCAAGACAAAGCTCCACTTAGATAATAACAGATGTGATATGAATCTCACTGCATTTGCCTTGAAAGCAAATTCCCTTCCTAAAACCAAACATTCACCCTAAAACCTGCTCCTAATTGCATAAATACTGTACGCAGCACATTCACAGAGAGGGACCCAGTTACTGAACAAAAAGCCTGTTAACTATAATATTGTAACTACAACACTAACTATAGCATTGCCTTTTTAGCACTCTACGTTATGTCAGTAATGCTCCCTTAACATATTTTTGGTGTGTACAGTATTATATACATATAAATTTTGCAAGGGAGGAAAACCAACTTTGGCCATAAATTATTTTACGCTGTATCTTTAAAACTGGGCATGCAAAAATATGTTTGTGTTTATTGGAATAGCATCAGCATGACTGACAGTGTATAGCGAATTTCATTTATCAGGTTTTCCTTATCGTTTCTGCAAACACTTTCCTCCTAATTGCATAACCTCTGTTACAGATTCATATAGCAGGAATGAAAATGGATTTGGTATGAGAATGAGCCTGAAGTATCTCAGTGAAAGATGAAGTGTCACCTCTTTCCAAATAGACAAAGAACTACATGTATCTAAAAAATCTTGAGCTTGTAAAAACCACCAAAAAGATTACCATAGGAGACAGCTGTAATATTTTCAGGGGTGGGATTTTGGTTTTTAGGCAGCAAAGGAAGTTGCTTTTAAGTCAAATGCAATCATGATCATGTTCCATCTAGCATTATCTCAATATTGAATAACAGTTCTGTGCTTTTTCCTGCGTAATCAACCATTTCTGGTACAGCAATGCTGCATGAAAACTACTGGCAGCATGGTAATCTCTTGCAGTGTACCTGCAAGTGCTGCTGAGTTCCCACAATCACAGACATGTCATCAACATCAATGAGGAAAATTGGAGGGATTTGCTTGCAAACAAATCCTTTAAAACATCACTGCTTTTAAGAGAAAACAGAATAATATTTGCAGATGAGCGGCATCTCTGCAACTGATGTAAGAATTCCCTCCCACGCATAAGGTGTTCCTCAGGATAACCCTTCAGACCCAGTTATTGGCTTGTTCATCCCTGAGTCAATTTGGCTTCCTCTATATTACTAAATAATTCAGGCAAGTAAATCTTCTCTGCCTCTGAGGCCAAGTGGAACAGAATGCCTCCTGTCCCCAAAGTTAAATCCCTTTCCTGACAAGAATGGACATATCCAAACTGCTTATGGTCGTGGTAACACGTTCTTCTCCTGAACTGTACCCTGACCATGTCTGGAGGACAATTAATCAATGTACAACAAAACCATGCTAAGAAGCATGGCAATATGGACATCTGTAGGACCTATTCATGACTAATATGATGCCCTGTTTTATCCTGGAGTAAAACTCTAGCCTTCTGTGTTTCATACAACACTTGTTCCTTTCCCAAGTGTGTCACTAGCAGGCTAGACTGAACCTCTGGCAGCCAACAATGACTGCCTAGAGCAGAATGAAGGGTAACAGCACTGTGATATTCCCTTAGAAGTCCCTTCTTATTCCTTTGGTAGAAAAATGAGGGATAAAGGTTTGTGGCCAGCAGAAGGCAGTTAACACAGCCATGCACTCTTTAAGTATCCTGAATAGATGAATCTTCAAAGAACCTAAGGGGTACTTTTAAACATCTTTAAAAACCACTCACTTCCACAGAACCAGCTGCTAATCTTCTCCATGTGCTTTGACAACACAGTGAGAAACAAAACTCTATAAAAAACAGGATCTCAGACACGTTATCTTAAACTTAGGCTTCATCATAGCTCACTCCTAACAAAACTAATCAAAACCAATTTACTTCTACAGGAGTCAAACCTCAGCACTCAGTCTGCTCAGATTCAAACAAGGAACTAAGGTCTAGAGCACCCCAAATCCCAAATCCAGATAGTAACTCCAACACTAACTCTGGTATTAGTCATTCCTAGCAAACACCATTTGCCATCACGCAAGCTTTCTTCTAGCTCCACAGATTTTGCAGGATCCAGCTTTAACTGGAATCCCAAGTCCACACTCCCCTGAACTTTAGCCCTAATCTCAACCCTACAACCCACACTAATGAAAGCCATTTGTTTCTCTCTCCCTCAGCCTTTCTTTGGTACCCATGGGGACTTTAGTATTCAGAGTTAAGTCTAACTCCGCATTCCTCCCACCCCCACCCTTTTCCCTCTTTTGGGAAATTTTTCAGGTATATTCCCAATGTGAGGGGTCATCCTTCTCCCAGCCTTCATGAATGTCATGCAGTTATCCGTGTTAGCTCTAGTGGAGGATGGCTTTCTCCCCAAGGCAAGTTCCAGAAGCGACAAGCAGGCAGCAGTGCTTGCACATCACTGGGTTAACTTGTTCATCTTATTTTCAAAGAAGGTTGCTGTCCTTCTCTTGCTAAAAATGCACTTGTGATTAGGCACTGCTATCCTGTTTAAGAAATTCCATTTTAAAATTGAATTTAATGAAATGAAAGTTAATAAAAAATGAGACAGAAAATTTGACAAGACCCTATCCCCATACCTCGGACAGGAATTATTAATAAAATCTCTTCTTAAGATTACCCACTCAACTGCCCTTGACTGATAGGTCATCGCCTCCAGTTCAGCCAGCAGGTGGAACCAGTAAACCCATGAACTGTCCATATAGTATTTCATCCAGTCAGTGGCAGTGGCATGACACTTAGCAGATCAACACTTGCTATCGAAAAAAAGCAACAGAAAAAAAAAATCCCTGAGATATATCCAGGAATACATCTTACCAAGCTTGCAGTAAGTGGATCATGAGAGTGGGAAGGCTGAATATGCCTCCGTATATTAGGTTCAAAAAATTCCCTCTTGGTAAACTGATACAGGATATTCCTTCCAACTTCTTTGGTGTTTTAAGTCATGCTCAGATCTCCCTGTATTCATGACATTCAATGACATATTGTGTAGTGGCTTTTGATTGAGCCAGGAAAGCACTGTGTTGCATGTTTTTAAAACCCAAAAGAGAGTTCATTTATGTCATATACCCCGTAGTTCATTGCTGTTTCCATCTGGAAGGCCCTTGCACACACAGATGTTATAGCCACATCTCTTCAAAGCATGTAAAATTTTTCTCTTCACAAATCATCATTTCATAATGGAGCAAGACCCAACTCTTCACCCCAAGACCAAAGCCTTCGCAGAGGGCAAGGGGCTGGCATTGCCCACTGGGGGCTATGTCCCAGTGTGGGAGACCACTGGGCCACTCTCACTCCTCTGCTGTGCCTGTGAGGGGCCTCCCATCCATGTAACACCCGAGGCAATCGCTACACACAGGAGTTGTCTCTCCCAAAGCAGGCTCGCTCTTCATTTGCATTTCCAAAACTCCATTTCCAAACCTTCAGATGCCACACAGCCCACACTGCTGCTCCCGGGCAGCTGAAATTAGTTCTTCCTTGCCCATTAAAACTATGGCACAGATACTACTTCACAAACGTGTTACTCAAAACCCTCCCAGATCACCAACCCCGCTAATAGTCTACTACGCTTTTGTCCCCTCTTTTCATTTAAAACAAGTTTGATTTTAGCATGTATGAATCAGAAGGTGATCTTCCGGCTCCAGAGGGGAAAAAAAAAAAATCACCAAACCAACTCCAAAAACCTCAAGTTGTTTTGCATTTTGATAACAGCATCCAGCAAAAGTTTTCAGCTTAATTTGAAACCAACGTGCCTGCAGAGAAGAGGAGAACATGTCTGTGGATTATCTATTTCATTAAGCTTTTAGGTTCTCTGTGGTCATTAAGGTACTTCAAAAGAGTGTGACAAGGTAGAATTGTTTCAGTGATTACAGCAATTGTCTTTCATTCTCCTCTATAGATCAGACTAGACAAAAATGCATCTTCAAGCAGGTTCTTTTGTTGTCAAGTCAGGATCTTCAGCAACTGACTAATAACTACTGTTCCTAATTACTCGTTGGAAAAATGGCACAGCCAACATCAGCTTACAAGCAAATCCTGACTTTTTTTCCCCTCTGTGGCAAGCAGCCTGGAAACATCTGTTCCTGTCTCTGCAAACATTCTCTTAAGTCATGGTTTTGTCAATAGAAACCAAAGCGAGTCATTGCAATGAGGTAAATATAACCATTCATAAATGCTAAAATAAACACATATGGCCTCCTGCAGTCTGACCCAAACTGATGCAAGTCATACATTCCATTTGTTGGTGTAAGCAACACCAAAATTAAGTCCATGCCTTCATGAATTTGCATATGGCGGTCAGTTTGCACATGTGGGGTTAAAACAACTAAACCAAAGAAAAATGTACTTGCTCTTAATTAATTAGGAATTTTAGTATTACAAACAAGTTCAGGTTGTACTAGAGAAGCCATACTCTATACACAGTTTCTGCTGTGCTGAGAAGCAGTTTTTAAACGCTTTTAAATCCACTTTCCAGCTGACATAACTGGGCTTTTTAATAGTGGATAAAATTATAAGACTATTAAAAGCCTCTCTGTTTATACACACTTCTCAAGGAGAGGTTGAGGACCAGAAAGTTCCTTTTACAGATTCTAAGGAGTATTTGGAACAAAGCAGTCCCCAATAAATTTTGGTAGACATATATTGCCATGCTTTCAGTCACTGGCATATGTAGGAATGACAGGCAATGCCCATAAGAATTTTGGCTAGATTTTTTATTTACACAGGACCATTGTATTCCATACTCTGCTCATCCAGGGACATGCCTGCAGCAACCTTGAAGCTTCTGGACAATACCAAGAGAGATTGTAAGTACTACCCAGCCTGCCACTGCCTGTGCTCTTGGCTGCTGACCCAAAGCCCTCAGAAAAAGGATTCACCAAAATGAGCGTGGAGTTGTCCAAGCTGCCATGACAGCAATGTAGGAAGAGTCCTACACTTCCTTAAGGTCTCACCACCTTTCTTCTCATGGACATAATAACAACATGTATTCCAGAAGAGAGGTCACAGCAGCTGTGATCAGGGATTACACCATTTTCTACAGCTGCAAAGTGAAAGAAGTCATAGAAGCAACCTGCTGTCAAATGATCACTGACAGAACAAAACTCAGAATGGGGGGAAAAAGTTCTAACTCCTTCCTGTGTATAAGGATAGGAAGAAAAATCAGAAAATAAGAATAATGAAGAACAGCAGGACTACAGGTTAGAGGGAGCGAGGGATAGTCTGAGGCCTATTAGGCTGCAGAGATTCACTAACTTCTCTGTCATGAAGGCCATGGATTGCATAGAATGTGGCATCGATTCAACAAATAAGGTTGCAACTGCATCTTCTCAAAGAATCACCTCTAAGTTTCTAGGTAGGGCACTTCACAGCGAGATGAGAGGAGTGCCTTGGAATGATTTCCAGCACGTAAATATGTGAGAGCCTTTCTCTTGCACTCTGGGCAGCTCCCCGTGTCATGGGTGACTGTACTGAAGCAGCCTGGTTCCACCACCTTGTGGTTCAAAGAACCATGTTTATTGCTGCTACATTTTCTGCAGTGTCTGAACCGCCAGCCAGTTTCAAAGGGACCTGTGAGGGCCATCTCCTCTCGAAACATCATATTCATAGACCTCCTAGGTTGGACAAGATTCAAAGCTGCTAAGCTTCCGTTTGGTGATTTCAGCTGCTGAAATCAGCAGCTCCAAGGGATTCAAGGCACTTCAGAACATTAGCTATAGCTGAGCAAGAGTTTTAAATTTGTATTGTCAAATTAAGCTCCTCAAATAGGGGTTAAATGCTTAGGACCTTCTGTTCACTAGCAGAGGTAAGCTAGCCAGGTGAAGGGGAGGCTTACCAATGGCTTAGTTTAAAAATATCACTTGCATGCAAAATTTTTATTTGGAGGAAAGTATATATAAGAAATGCCACTTCTTCATGTATGTCATATTTTATTGACAATTTTGGTTTGACCTTTTCCACTCAGGTGTTACAGTACAGAAACAAAATTATATACAGGCCTGTCTAGCTTAAAATCTCGAAGCACTAAGAAACACTGAAAATAAACAAGTGGGCAAGAAGCAAACTATGACCAAAAGGTGAAAGACATTTCAAAGGGTTTCTATCAGTCTTCCAAGTTCCCTTGTAGCATCTAGGACTTGTTGCCTGATATCCCATTTCCCATTTGACAACATCCTAATATACAAAATATAGTTCAAACTGTCATTTATCTAATTTGAAACAGAACATTTGGGATTAATACTACAAACCAATGATCTCCAATATGTGCAAAACAACCCAAGGAAAAAGTATTTCACCTTTTCCCCCCAAAGCCAAGAGGAAACTTTCAAAACAATGTCAAATGAAGCTGATAAAAGTTTTCTTGTGAAGATTCCTAATGGTTTTTAAAAAAGCAAAAAATGGGTTCAAGATGATATTGAAATCAAACTACTGGAAGAAAAGGGCTATTAAAAATTAAAAACATGAATACAGCTTTCAGCTTAGGAAGTCGACCACAGGCAGTCAGATGTTAGGGGGATATTCTATAGGAAATACTGCTCTGCACTTGCTCTGCTCTTTTGCTCTTTCTCTAAGCATATACTGCTAGTCCAGAACATTCCCTAGCTAAATACTTAACTTTTTATGTTACTTTTCCTTTTAGTAGTCATTCAGAAAGAAAACTCCAGGTCAGCTATAATGGCAGAATGACAAGCTGTCAACAAATCACATCTCCAGTATCTGCTCAGCTGAAGAATTTGAATTCCCTACCTGCTACTTCACAATTCTTTCTAATTACATTAAGTGTATATTTACACATAAGGGAAAAAATCCAAATTTCATATATTGAGATTTCCACATTGATCTGTCAAAACATTAATGCATTTTCCTGATAGCAGTAGCTGCTTTTGTTCCTCATTTATTTGTCCCTTAAGAAGAGCTTGGCTATAAAACTTTCTCAGGAATTGCACAGCACACTTTCAGCATTTTATCTTCCAAGATTTCATATTTGTGGTTATTGCTTGGTTTCAATCAAATAAAAAAAAATCCTAATTTATGAAACCATGTCAAAACATGCTTATATGAAATAGCATTTGTTCATTTGCCTCTTACAAATTAATTTGAGCATATCTAGAATTAAATGTTTATCATGAGATAATTTCAACAATAATAAAGTCTATTGCACACAGATAATATTACAGGACTTATCATGAGTTTCCTGGAGCTCACAATTTCTGTAAAACAGCCTTACTTCTCAAACAACCTGTAAGCAGACTGCTGCTCACATCACTCTTATTTGATTTTTTTCAAGGAGAGAAGCTGAAATACTCCTCTGAGTATCAGCAAGTACCTAATTCAAATAAATTAACAGTATCAGCTACTTTTGAGTTCTTAAACATTTAGATTTAGAACAGGAAGCAGTGTGGATTATGAAACACAAAGCACGTCACCATATCTTGTTATCTTAAGAGTTCTAGGATAAGATAAAATGTTAAAAACAACAAAACCCCCACAAACTGGAGCCCACACTACAGAGCTCACAGATCCCTTTTCAGCCAAACAGGCCTCCCTCAGGTGATGCAGCATTTGGGGGGCCTGTTTCACTACTCTTGCTTCAGTTTCACTGCGCTGTCACCATAACATGAAACGAGAGGGATAGATCAGAGCCCAGATTCTCCCCACTCATGGTGCCCAAAAAGCCAGCATGAGCATTTCAGGCACAGACAAGCTGGAAGCTCAGCGAACACACACAAGGACAGAGCAAGATCTGGAATTTAGATTCTCTTTTATTGAGTGCCCAGGGAAGGAGGGTGTGCCAGCCATGAGAATGAGACCCCTGCAACCTTTCACTGAGGATTAACCCTCCGACAGCCAGGCACACATGGAACAGTAATGGGCAACCTGACTGGAGGCTGCTGTAATTCCGCCTGCTGGGATTTCCTATGTGAAGAAGGAAAGAAGTTTCATGCTCTGGAAGGACCAGACACCAGTGAAACTGCCAGGCTGTACCCATACTCAGCACACACAGCACACGTGACTGCATGCACCCAGCATGTTATTTTTACTTGTCAGTTATTAGTATCTGCACTTCCAAGCCCAGCCTTATTGGTGGGTGGGAGTTGTAGTTTCCAACCATCAGTGTTGGCCAGCACAGCACACACTCCCACATCACAAGAACTCATTTTGCATCTGCACAGCTGCTTCTCTCACACTTGAGGTTCATGCTGAACCCCCCCAGCATCCAGCAGCCTGAAAAATAAAAGGGATCTTGAAACTGAAAAAAATAACCCTCTGTGATATGTCTAAAACCCTGCTGATTTTTTTACTTAGAATAAATCTTACCCTAGGACAAACTTAAGTTCTTACAACCAAAAGTGACTGTCATTGCCAATATTATATAAATGTTACCACAAGCACAAAGAGAAGAGATGAAAAAAGTGAAAAAATGAGAGCTGCCCCACTTGACCCGAAGGAGGGTAAAACAAGGCAGCACCATCCAGCAGCCAGGGCATTTAAAGAATGCCTAATGTGACATGATGAAACACAAGCTAGGGAGGATACAATCCTTTTTAAAACTCAAATCAAACATTAAACCAAAATAAAACCAGGTTAGAAAAACTTAAATAAAGCCATGAGATTTGTAAGAAACTGGAAATACTGGAACTATTGCAAAATCAATTTCTTTCTCTAGGCTTTCTGGAAGAAAAAAAGGGGGAAAATTCCAAGAAACTATCTTTTTATAGATGTTTTTGGAACAAAATAACCTTACCTTGTAAATTGAAACTACTCTTTCTTTACATTCAAAGCTGTAACTGAAACAAATTATTTTAATCAACTTTTTATTTTTATTTTGGCTTTCAACTCTTCAAAATCAGATATGACATGAAAGTTCTGTCTTCCACACATTTCCTAATCAAATCTCAGAAATCACTAAGGTAAGACTTTTTTTAAAATTCTTACTGCTGACAATATAGTATGGCATCAATTCCTTCTGCAGTCAATTACAATTATATTAGGAGGATACTAAAGAGCAAAATAAAGCATGAAGAGGTTTGAAAATCTTAGGCTTAGTGCAGTTTTCGTATCCTAAAGCATATGCAGAACTGGGTCCAATTCTTTAGTTATGTTATCATATACCATTTTCCCCCCACAGGATCTCTATTTGGGTTCTCAAATTTAAGATTTCTAGAGAGAACAATATCCTGAAAGGTTTTAACATTGCACGTAAAAAACCCAAAAACCTGTAATGTAAAATGAATCAGACACAAACTCAGGATTCTCCTCCTTCAGACATAAAGCTCACATGATGACTTGTAGAAATCCTTAGTCATCTGTAGAGTTCTGTCAGCAGAGAGGGATAGTAGTAAGTCAGTCTCCTTTAATAATTTTTTGTCGAGTCTGTGTTTATTGAGATTCTTCAGGGGCTTATAAACTTAAGCAGTTTGGTCAGATTTTCAAAGTGGTTTTTATATCCAGCCCTTAACACTAGAGGGAACAAAGCCAAAGCCAAAGCAATAGACTCTGGGTTTATTTTCCTCACAATCAATAAATAACCCTAACTTTTCCCTAGGCATCGTCTCCAAAACAGCAAGACCATTTTGACTGAAAAATTGTAAATGGAAAATACTAATTGAAGCAGTTAAACTATGATAATCTACTGAAAGGAAAACATTGTAATGGGAGACATTGGACAACTTTAATTATAGATCTCACCATTGCCTCCACGACAGTACAGCTTCTTTGGAACTGATGAAATACCAATATAGTCCTGATGACATTAAAACTTGACTGAAGGTCAATGACTGGGTAAACTGGAATGTTTCTGAGCCATTGTGGAATTATTCAGAATTATTTTAGGAAAGCTGCGTAAAAAGTGCAAGAGTGCAGTTTTAGCTTCATCTAAATGCACATACTGAGAATGGAAATGGAAATGGGGAAACTGTCATTTGCAATTGCCTTGAAAAGGGAAAAAAGTAATATCCTGTGTACCTTCAACTTACAATTAATCGAGCAGAGGAGAAGACTGCAAGATAGTTCTTGTTTTTACTACGTATTTCCCCAAACCCTTTACTGCAAGAGCAAGCATGAAAGGAAAAGAAGAGGAATGGAACATTATTTCTGTAAAGAATGTAATTATTTTTGTTTCTGTTGCTTAACACCAGTGAGAGGAGGCTGGCAGGAGTACATAATTAACAATAATCGACAATCCCTTACTTTTGCTGCAGGACAGCTGTTTCCTGATCTCTGTATATATGTTGCTGAATATGTGTCTGTGATGCTAAATGGAGTCTCCTCGAGCCATCACCAAGCCTTGAGAAATAAATGAATGAACATGAAAATGCATAGTGGTCACGTGTGCTCAAAGCAAGGAGCACTCATTACGCCAGAGAGCTGCAAGTGAGCCATGTGGTGTAAAAACTTGAATTTTACACCCTTCATCCTCTTCCCTTTCCCTTCTAAGTGTGGTGAATTAAATGCTGACAATACATCTGCAGCACTGGCAAGTGTCCTGTGACTTTCCTTGGTCATGGTCAGGAGCTGTGTGTTCACAGCGTGGCGCTCCCACAGCACCCCCAGAACACACGGTAGCGCCTTCCCTTCCCAAGGCTCGGATCAGCCAACTATTTGCTATCAATTATTCACAACAAATGGTGCCAAGATATGTGGTTACTATATAAAGAAGAATTTTCACTAGAGAGTAAAATAATACCTGCCGACTCATTCTTCACTTATGATCCTCCAGATTTATAGCTGTAACGCGCAGTCAGCAGTGAGGAGTGCACAGTCTCTGAACATCCTTTCCCGTGGAGGTTTCATTCTTGCACAATGAACATTACATAGTGTAGGTCACAAGCAAAAAAAAAAAACCAGGGTGGCAAAAATTTTCACTTAGCACAGATCTACCAGAGTTAATTGCTAAGTAGGTTAGGTAGAAGAGAACTTTCCAGGCTGTGGTCAGGGGACCACTGCAAACCTTATATAAAAAAGGCTGCATCCATATAAGATGTGATAACCCCATCAGCTGTTCATCACTCCCCATTTATTGGAGATAACCAGCATTGAAATGGAGCTGGTGGAGAGCCCTTGTGAGCAGTCATCTGCTTCAGTGCCAAGTCAGCCTGCATAGTTTTGAAAAGGTCTGCATTGACACATAAACTAAGATGGATTAGCTTCTGAGCTGAACCAGATGAGGAATGCTCATGTGATCCATTTTGTAGGCCTTGCTGTGGAAATGGTGAGACCAGTTTAGACGTCTTAACAAAAGGTTGTTAGCATTGTGCTAGATAAGAACAATATCATTACAACAACAACAACAACAAAAAAAAAAGAAAAAAGAGAAGGACCTTTCATACTTTTAAGTTGAAACATAAACATAAAGGCAGGCAAATTGATTAAGCTACCTGAATGAATGTCTAATGAGAGAATTATTCCCACTATTTTGAAGATATTATGCCACCTTTAAAATACTTTAAATGAAGAGCAAAGTCTTGCAAGGATTAGTATAATAATGCCCACATGTATCACATTAACTCTCACTGAAGAGGAACGAACTTGTGCACACACAAGAGTCCCCAGATAGAACTATCACATTCAAAACAGAAAGCTTATTCATGGGGAAAAAAAAAACAAAACAAAACAAAAAAAAACCCAGAAAACAGCAACCAAAACAAACCCCCCCCACCTGCTGGCATAAGAGTTAATAGGAAGAATCCAAAATGGGATGGGGTGGGGTGGGAACAGATTTGTAGCCAATGGAGTGAATGGGAGAAATGATGTTCACATACAACCTCTGGCACTAGAATTCACCACAACATTGGTTGCTGGAGGCTGGGCAGATGAGCCAGAAGGAAGATTACTGTCACTGTCTGTCCTGCTGTTATGTTTTGAATTCTGCTGCTGGCCACCTTTGAAAGAGGACACTCAGCCAGGCTGAACAGATCTTAGGCATGATACATGACAACCATTCAAATATCACATATTGCTACGTCACATCCACTCCAGCACTCAACTACCACACTCCCAGGTACGTACATGTAAATCACTTCTCTGTGCTGTGAAACATCACTTGCGTAGACTTAAGAGGGTTCCTGTACCATCAGATGTTTCAAAACAACTTTTTGTACATGAGCAGCTGAGTTACCTCCGAATGTGGTTAAAGACATGAAAACAAAGCAAAGTACTGGGTCTGAACTCTGATTGCTCAAGCATGTAAAAAGGTGAACTCGGATGCTGTGATCTGAGCCTATGTCAGTCCTGGAACAAGTGACAAACTAATTACTCTTCTAAACAAAAGCAGACTGGGAAAGGCAGGAATCAAAGGACATGGCACTCTATTACATGTCAAGAATAGGGAAAGTGAAGAAAATTGTAAACAAAACAACTGATCTGCTACTGTCAAATAACAGTTTCAGAAGTCAGAAATGAGGGACAGTTAAAAACCTGTGCTATTAGTCTCAATAAGTTTCAAAAAAAAATATTCCCACAGCGTATGTCCAAAGAAGTAGAATAATTTGAATTTACCTTCTAAAAAAACCAACAAATCAACAGAAATCAAAGGCCAGGACCAGCAAAGACCAGCACAAACTGCATTTGCACTCCACCTACTCATAAAACAGTCAGCCAAGAGCAGGATTAGATAAGGAAGCAATAACATATTTAAACAAGAAAAAAATATTCATCAGACTTAAGATTTCACATATTTTATCCAGCAGTAAAACATGTTCTTTAAATAAGGAACAGAGCCGTAGGAATAGACAGTCCTTTCTTGCCTGTAAGTGTTGTTTCTCTTCAACGTCATTATTCAGCATTTAAAAAAAAGTGCTGTAAACCCAGTAAATAAATAGCCAATGTAGGTTTGATGAAAGATTGGCTCAGAAGACTGCTTTTGGCCTGAATAGAAAGATATGCTTTCATCCTGTTTTGACTATACTCATACATTTACCTAACATAATTGGATGTAGTTAATATTGCAGGAGCCTTCAAGCAGCGCACATTTCCCTCATTAGTGGGTTTAAAGCCTTAATGATATCTCCTGTGCTGCAGAAAAGCCCAATGTAGGCTTTAAAAGTGATTGGCAAGTTTCAACAGGAGAAAAAACTGGGGGAAGGCAAAACCTAATAAAACTCTGATCTTGTTCTCTTCAGTTGTTTAGAAATGGAAATCTTGCAGAATGATAGAATGAAGAAGACAACAGAGGTGAGGATAAACAAGTCAAAACAGATAATTTCAAAAGTTGACCTTACAGTAACTCAAAGAAACATGTGAAAGAGACAGGGAGTGGGTAAGAAGAGGGAGTGACCCTTCACATACCTGCAACACATTGAGACACACAGATACTCAGTCCTACACAAACCCCTCAGAGCACAAACAAGTGCATATGCGCAGCATATTGTCAAATCAGCATCTTCTTACACCTGCAGCAAAACCACCTTCTCATAGTTTCATTTTAGAGTATTTTTCCCCTCCTTTAAATCTCAATAGTTTGGCAGGGAAGCCTTGCATTTAAGAAACAGAATGTCACAATATACCATTAACTAAGTACATGCAAAGGGTTTGGGGTTTTGTTTGTTTGTTTTGTTGGGTTTTTTATTGACTAATTTTGACCATTTTCCAGGAACAGAAATTTCACAGGCTGATTTAGTTTCAAAAGAAGCGTAATTATGTACAGCTGTATTCAGTATTTCTTGACTGCCTTGAACAAGCAGTGAAAGGGAGATTTGCACACATTATCAGCCACTATCATTAGTGCTGTAAAGTACGTAATCCATCTGGTGTTGTGGTGTCTACCTAGGAGCAGGTATTGAACCACTCACGGCTGCAGTATAACAGCATAAAGGGAGAGCGTTAAAAATTAACAAAACAACACAGCAATCCGATTCATTTTTTGATATACTGGATTGTCCTTGCATTGGTGTTCTTCCATGGCTTTGCAAACCATTTTTATATATAAAGGCACGGAGAGTGGAGAATTAAAAATGTAAATTTCATCATGTGGTTTTGCAGTCTTCACAGGGGAAGAGGTAGCAGGATACCATGGTGATGGCAGCACTGCAGCCCATTAATAAACCAGAGAAAGACTCAGGCATAGATACAAATACTTAGACCCATGCTGAAAAATAACTCATTTCATAATACCTCTTGTGAAAAATAAGAGGACTGTGCATCTCAACATCAGCTGTGGTCTCAACCTGCTGACTCATCATTTCTTCATGGGGGCGAGGAAAGAGGAAATTTGTTTTTAAGTCCTCTAGCCTCCTTACAGTCAATTGCATTGCCTTTATATTGCCAAGGTTTATGGCCCATAGCATTTGAAAACAGACAACCCACGTCTGGAAAAGAAAAAAAGGGGAAAGTTTTTATTTTGTATTCCATCTGTGTGTAACCGATCCGTTTCCACCCTCACTGCTAGCCCTTCATACAGGAGGAATCAGCCAGCTTTATTTGCAATCTTACCGGGAAATGTGACAATTAGTGTTCACTTACTCAATTAGAGATTCATAAGTCTCAAGCAAACAAATTCATATGGCCTACCTGGACAACAATATATTAGCCAGTTAAAACAGCAGCCTCACTGGAAGTGTGGCTTTCTCCAAACCTAGCTACAGCCTGGCTACCACTGCTGGGGAATATGCTGAGAGCTTCCTCCAGCCACAACAACACAGGAAACCTTCCTCAAATAGCAAACTACCTAAGTCACCACTCTAAGGAAATATATTGTCAATTAAAGGGTCTCTCCATGTCAGTCAACAGGACCATCCTCAAATTAATTGGACTTAACTACAGTCAGTGTTTAAAGACTAATTGCTTGTAAGCTGTTCTGTGGCACTCCAACCTCCTGTTATTTATATCTTCCTAAACTTTCACAAGTCTTTATTGAACACTCAAATGTTTGAGAAGAGACTGTGTTCACCCTCTCTTCCATGAGAGGCAAAGGAAAAACAAGGTCTCCCATTCAAGGGAATATCCCAATTCTGGACAGAATAAACATACTTAAGTAAATACGCAGTCATGGCCCACTGAATTAAATGAGAAGAATGAACATAGAAGTAAGCAAATGCTGACATCTTTTTACGAATTATGGAGTCATGGTTTAGGAGTGGTAGTCCCCAGTTCTGTGCCTCCACCTAGACTCCCCAAACTATGCTGCTATGCTCTTGCTTTCCCCTCTCCCTCTCCCTGTAGCAGGATGGAGAGGGGAACTGGAGGCAAAAAAGATCACGGCTTGAGATGAGAGCAATTTAATGGAAACAGCAGTGAGATAAGAAAATGAACAATAACAGCAACAATACCAGTGAGAGGGTACAAGAAAAGAAAGGATTCACATGGAAACTCCCCCAACAATAAACAATACCAGATGGCTCTTTCCATCACCTTTACTTGACCAGTAGGAACCCCTTCTCCCTGGAAGAGATTCCCTTTCCCCCACCCCTGGTAATGATGTGGTATAGAATAACCTCAGGGTCCTGGCCATGTCCCCTCCCAGCTAGTCACAAAACTTAACCCTGTCCTGGCCAGAACCAGGACAAGTGGCCAGCAGAAGCAGGTGTCAGGTGTTGCAAAGGTAAATACAAAGGAGCTTTACCACTTCGCAGGACACAGGTTTCACATGGTTTCCTGTTCTGAATTAGAATCACAAATAAAAATTACAAACTTGAGATGACGATTCTCATCGTCATCTCAAATACATTCAATTAAATCTGATAATACTAACTTTTCTACTTTAGCTTTTGTTAATACTTCAAAATAGAAACTTACTTAAAAGGTGGGGGATAAAAGAGCCTTTCATTAAAACTTTCTAATCTGCATTTCTGAAGCTTCTTTTAAGAACAAATGAAAAACCCTCCCACCACAACTATTTAATTAACAGATAAACAAAATCCCAACCCATTGCCATCAGTCCTGAACCTCTCACATTCACTAATGATACTCTTCAGTTGGAAATTCCCAACATACTCTTTTACATTGATTAAGGTGACAAAGTTTTCCTAAATGCTTTGCTCTTGTGAACTCAGGAATTCTGTAGCAAGGCCAAAAACTGAGCTCAGAGCTCCTAAATCCTGACCTGGAGCCCTAATCACAAAACCAGACCTCTTCCCACTGGGATTCAGAGGATCAGGTGGGTCACAGAACATGGTCTACTAATACATCAGTTCTTTCTTTAAGGGTAACTGAAGCCAAAGTCTGATTAATTTTACAGTCAATAGCAGTGATCATTTGACAACATTAGTTTTGTGCTATTAGCTTCAGCATATGGGGAATAAGGGACAATTTGTTGTGCATGCATAAAAAGACTTACATAGTGTGAAAGAAATGACCCTCTCAATATTTATTATTTTAATTTTCAAGTGTCTATTTCAAGCATATGCACTGCTACTTTAAAACATTTAAACAAAACTGAATTTAATTGCTCAGAAAAATTAACCTGCAAGCTCTCAAAGCAAAAAGGGGGAAAAAAAAGAAATCCTGAATTAAAAGCTCTTTTATGAGGTGTAGAAGGCAGCAAAATAGTTACATATATATTGATCAAGCTAGAAAGGTATTCTAGCATGTCTAGAAGGCAGCTATGGAGACACACTTGGGAAACAAAGCAGATGTTAGGGTTGTTTATTCTCAGTGCTCCTGAACCATCAGGTCAAAACAAGGAAAAGGGCTCTTGCTCAGCTTCCTGGCATTGGACAATCACCCAGGCATCTGGGCTCACGTGGCTGTACAACAGCACCCACAAATATGCAGTCAAACAAATTAATATTAAACAGATAAGTGCTATACAGCCAAACACATTCCCTGCTAACATGATTCCCTTTCTGTACCAGACAAGATTTCAAACCAACTATGATCTAGAAGCTGTATAAAACTGGTAGGCAAAAAGAGTAAATCTTAATAAATTCACTGCTTGGACACCTTTTCACTTATCCTCCTAAGGCACAGAATGATTTTTGGAAGCACCGAATATTCTCAGCTCAGTGAGACCAAGGCTTACTGTACATGTGGCAGGATTGATGCTTGGATCTGTCCTACAAAGCCAGGGAGGGAGGGAAGAACATCGCAGCTCTGTATCACAAACAACTGGATGTTGAAGGCACAGCCTGCCATCAGGCATGATGGCTTCACTGCACCATGAACTGAAATGCCACCATGGCATATACAAAGAGGCATATTTTGTGAAGTTTCCATAAGAAGGTATGGCATAATTGATGTCTACAGTGCTCTGGAGAATGGAATAGAGATTCAGCCTCTCTTCAAATCACAAGGCGACCCCAAATCAATATATGTGCATTTGTATGCATCCATAAATACATACAGATATGTATTCAAGCTCACATGCAGATGTAGCAACTAATCATGGGACGTGTTGGCTCCAGAGGTGTTATGCCAATCACCTTCCATGTCCTACGTAAACCAAACAAAAACCAAGATGAAACATGATGAAGGAGTGGAAAAATGAAAAAAAAAAAAATCTAAACAGAATGAAGCAGTGAAAAATTTTAAAGCACATTCCTTCTCTCTGCAGCCACAAAACTCAGCATGTATTCAAAACTAAATATCACAATCAAACTCTTCGCACACACCAGATCCTCACTTGTGTACTAAGCCATCCTACTGAACAGTCATTTTAAAGGGTGGGAAAATTATATATATATTTACCACGTTTTCTCATTTGTTTGAATCATTTTCCAAGTACTGACTTGCCTGCTGTCCTACTGTGTCACTGGTACTCCAAACCACGTGCCCATGCAAAGGTAAGCTTCCAGCAAAGTTCATTCATCATCTGTTTACAAACTGAGTTCATTGCACTTTACAACAACAATTTCTAAGTAAACAAAGAAATTCACATGAAAGGATGACGATGATGGCATTGACACAACCGGAAATAATCTTAGGAAGTTTAACTTGAAGAAAAGAAACATTTCTAAACCAAACAACCAAGGGGTACAGGGTCAACGCAGCATGCATATGTGTCTTTTGGCAACAGTATAGAACTTTTCATTCCTTAACTATTTTCACATAACACATCTCCAAATGAGTATGTTGTTGGGTTCATTTTTCAAAATAAAAACTGCATTTGTGAGAGAGAGAGGCTGAAGAAACAGCCCAGCCCATAAACTGGATGAGACTGGCTTTGGATACACAACTGAACTACCACTGTTTACTGAAAGGCAGCACATCAGTGGGGCTGATGGCTGTTCTCTAAAAATCAAGGCAGAAGGCTGCAAGAAAGATCTCACACAAGACATGCAAGTGATCTTTTATTTGCAAAAGGTGAAGAACACAGACACACACAAGCCAGTTCCTGGGCTGAGCTGTTTGAAGCTCAGTTGTTACATCCCAGTCCTGCTCTCCAGATGCATAATCATTATCAGTCAGTGTAGAGTCATCTAAAGTTAATATGTTGATTCCTGCTGACTGAGGGCCTGACCCAAAATTCACAGAATTACAGGATGGTTGAGTTTAGAAAGGACCTCTGGAGGGCATCTTGTATCAAATTTGGATAGATCTTTCAATACAGTAATATACAATTTTCTTTCCCCTAGCAAGAGATCAGAAAGAATAGCCAGTTCAGGGATATGTCAGACATCCTGGACCACAGCTGAACAAAATGTAGAAAATAGGTTCCTTCCTACCTGGTGGTTGCATTTTATTTGTTTAATGCCCTAGGTAAGCCTGAAGCTTTAGAGGTTTACCAAAATAAACATGATGATAATGAAAGAGCTTAGTGTAACAGACAAATTCTACATGTGAAAAGAATAATGAGATCTTATGTGGATGAACTAGAAGATGAGGAGAACGAATAGACAAGCAAAAAAAAAGGAAGCTCAAACAATTCACTTTTCCTTCAAGAGGGATACAAGGAATTTGTATCACATTATATTCCTGGTAGTGTTTTGTTCTTATTTTTACCACTTCATTATTGTTTGCTGTTAATCCATCATTATTTGTTCCAGTGTAGCAGCAAAGCTTCGGATGAGAAAAGAGTGATGTTTTCTTACAGCGACTGGAATTGGGTTAGATTTTTGAATTTAAAAACGTCACTCTCTCCCAGCTGGTTGGCAGGTAGATTTAAGGATTTGGTCTGAATCAACCACTAGTTTCCACTTGTGATAGCCACATGAATCCTGGCAGAGCACTGACTCCAGCAGCCTGGCAAATCTTGACTAGCCAGTACTTACCTTTGCCTTAGGGCTCACTGAATCAACATTTTTAGGAAATATTTTTACAGACAACTTCTGAATTATTTGAATTATGTACCAAGTAAGGTTTCTCTTCACATTGTTCCATCTTAACATTCTGCTCCTACATTTTTAAAAGTACACTTCCATGATTCTCAAGTACTAATTGAAAAACAAATTTTCAATGCAGAAATTAAAAACAATCTGAAAACAGATTATGTATCATTATCCCACCTGGAAGAATGCAACAAACATCATAATCCTATCTCACTTGCAACACAGTAATGAAGCTAAAAATGGTCTTAGTGCTCTTAAAAGGAAACATCCATTCAAGAGACGACTTAACACAGTTGTGAGAAAAAGGTATCATTTACTCCATCACAGCCCTGCCTAAATACTGGCTGAGGTTTCCATGGTTAACCTAAATTAAAATTAATTCCATATTTTTTGGCAGAAGGTCTATAAACTAATTTTCATATTTTCTTCTTCAACTAAAATTAAAAACATGGGGAAAAGGCTTCATAGGCCTCGAGTATCAAGGTATATTACGGCAGACATTTTTGGTTTTAAATGGTTACAACACTTACGTTAATTGAGATCAAATTAAATGGCAAAGTAGAGTGCCATTATTGCCTTCCTGTGATTATACAGTTAACAACACATATACCCTGTGCCTACAAGGCAATAACAGCCTGTGTGCTAGACTTGGTTGCTTGTTTTAAAAGGAAGTGAGCCTTAATGCAGATTTGATCTGCAGTCACCGTACACTTCTTTTGAAAGCATTATTAATCAGTAATACAGAACCAAGAGAAGATGGCAGGGGAATAGGAAAGACTTTTTACAGCAATATTCAAAAGATAGCCACGGTAAAGATGTGAAATATATAATATCAAAAGGAAATATAAAATGAAGAGCAGTTTAGCTTGTGTTCACATGCAAGAGCTACTTTGTCTATATGATGAGTGAGCGGACAGGTTCAATGTGTGAGAAGTGCACAAATGGGCTAGGTCTTCCAGGATGTAGAGACAGGACACAAGATGCTTCCAAAAGAATCCTCTCAGCAGATTAAAACCACTCTTATTCCATACAGGCCTTCTGATGACTTCCCAGAAGGTAGTCCACGTGTGCACAATCCCAGATTAAGGTTATCCTGCTTATGAGAAAAGGCATGACATCACATTACAGACAGCTTTAATAAAAGCTGTCAGAATTCACTGAGTCATCATCTTACTGGTTTCTGTTTATCAATACATCCACCGTTTTCATTCCAAGTTCAATTTCCCATTGTCTCTTAATCAAATACATCTATACTTTACAATTAATTGGACAAGTAGCAAAATAAACATGGAATATACCTTTTTTCTGCACTTAGCTTTTAGAATTAGTCCTGCACATCCTGAAAGTCAGTGACAATTTGTTAACATACAGTTGCTACAACTGCTACAGAGAGAATAATCTCTCTTTGAGGCATTCTAGGTTAGACAACTCACATTTCACTCTGGTGGATGAAGTACAAGTCCTGATTTTGGAAATGCACGTGGGGAGGTAGGAAAGAAAAGCACAAGTGTGTTTTCCTAAGACTTGTTCAAACCCCATCGTCTCACCTGCTTTCCCATCCTCTCAGCCTAGAAGGCTGATACTCTTAAGCTAAAAAAAAAGGCTTTGGGTTGAAATAATAAGCATGTGCCACGTCTAGACTGGAATGTATTAGCCTAGCTTTGTAACAGCACTGACTCCAAAGTCAGTACTATAACCACTCATCACTGGGGAAGGAATTGGTAAAATAAAGCAGGGGGATCTATTTAGCATTTTGAATTCTCCACTAGCAAATAGAAACCTTCACTTGGAGAAGAGCAGCTTGCTTTGACTAATTTTAAAAATATACAAACAGGAGCAACCCTATTAAAAGTCTTAAAATGACATTTATTCAGTCAATGTGATAAGAAAAATTCTATTACTTGGAAAGTACTTTTCTCACTCTCACCTTTCAATCATTATTTGCATACAACACAAATCACATCTGAATAAATTCCACTGGCCTTCCTTACATACCATCTAGCATTATTTATATTCATGTAGAATTATTAGTGTACAAGACAACTGAATACTTCACCAAGAGAGGTGACTGCAAATTAAAGAGGAGACAGCTTCCAGTGTGAAAACTCCAGAGGAGAAAAGATCCCCAGGTTAGATGTGGAAGGACCCAGAAACAGAAGGCTGCTTATCTTCAGTAAGTGAAAAACAATGGTTGGAAGAGGACAGAACCAAGTGGGAAGTGAGAAATGATCAAAGACTGTAAGTATGTGAGAAGACCATAGAACAAGCAGACGAGAGCATAGAAGATGAAGGAAGTTCATTTGATTTAGACTCATGGGCATCAAGCAAAACAGAAATAGCAACCCTGCACAGGGGGGAAACTGCTAATTTTGCCAAAGGGAGGGGTAGGAGTTAAATTTTCTCATCTGTCATAGGCTTTCTGGTTAGTGGCAGGGATGTCACTCCATCTATGGCTCAGTTCCTCATCAACAAAGTAGGATGTTGTACAGAAAAGCCACAAATTATTCAGGGGACAGTCAAGTGATAAGGGCAAGACATGAACCTGCAGAGACAGCTATACCTAACAGATCCCTGATGAAGAAAAGAAAAATGAGAGGGAGAGAGAGACTGGCTATGGTAACAAAACCGATCTGAATTTTAGAGAGGACACAGGTGTTACAGACCATGACAGATGGACATACAACCACAAAGAAAGAGAGATAAACCTTTGAACACAAAAAGCCTGGAAAGGAAGAAAAATTTCATCAACTGAGATGGGTGACAATACAGAGAAAGATATATCTAAATGACCAGGCTGACTGAAGTTAAGAGCAGAACAAATCTCTGAGTGTCCCCTGAAATGAACACTCCCTAATTTCAGGGAAGTGCTTTTGATCACCAGCTACAGGTAGGAGTAGTGGGTACAGTCTACTACTACCAAAGAGAAAGAAAAGCATGGGAAGGTTATAGACAGGAAGAAATAGGGTTCATGCTTGGGGTAGAAGAAGGGAAGCGATGGAAAATTTTTTCAACTATAGAGAAAATGGCAAAAGGCCCCTTGTCACATATAACAACTTCAGCCTAAGACGTCTAAAAATAGAATCTTCCTGTAAACTGTGAGTTATGGGCAGAACGGGGGACAACTGGTACCAGCAGTTATTAAGTAAGATATAGGCAGTCACAGGATGAAACTCATGTACCAAAAGAAGCAAGCAAAGGAGACGAGCCGTCCGCAGACTGACTGGTTGCAGAGAGGATCAGAGGGACAGAGGAGACAGAGAGCTGATCAGAGAAGAAATGTTCCCCAAGGGCACAAACAACCTTCTTGAATACATGTGAGTTTATCTGAGCAGGTTCGAGCGTACAAAGGGCCCAGAGGGAAGCAGGGAATGGATGGGACCAAGGCAGCATGCAGTGACAGTGTTTCCTTGTAAAATGCTGAGCAACTGCTAGAACTCTTTACTATCCCCCTGGCCATTCATCCTCATTATTCGTTCTAAGCAGCTCTTGAAAATGAGTTTTCCAAGATGAGTGTAACCAAGAGCATATGTATAAATTCTTGCTAACTCCAGCTTCCTTCTTTGCTATTTATTATTTTCAGGTATGACTAATATACAATAGCTGTGGGAGGCATGTCCTTGTCCCAAGCAGACTGCTCCTGCCCTGTGAAGTCTAAAAGCACAAAACAGACCATGTGTAGGAGAAAGCAAATAATACCATCTCCATGTTACAGACTTAGAACTGAGGAAGAGAGCTAGTAAGTGATTTTCCCAAGATTTCACAGGAAGTCAGTGGCCAAACTGGATATTGAAACTCTCTTTCTTCAACACCCATCTGGTGCTTCAGTCACAAGGACAGTCTATCTCTTCTAAAGACATTCCCTTTCATCCTCAGAGAGTTCTGGTAACAAGAGTCTTTGACTGAATGTATCTATTGAGTGTATATGGCTTATAGTCTCATTGAACCATGTTGTAATTTTGCCTCTCTCTATTTCTGGCTTCCTTGTAGCCACTTTTGGTCTGAGCTCAAATTAGCAGTGCTACCAACTCCATCCACAAAGCCAACTTTTCTATGTACTTACAGTTCTGTTGGTGAAGTTACTGAAATCTGTCACTAAGATTTGCTTGATCATCTCTGGTGAGGAGACCACCACAAACATCTGGCGACCAATGTAATAGCTAGAAAGAAATAGAGAATCATTTTAGCAGATGATGACCACAGAACCATCTCCTTCCCTAAAATACCTTTTTTTGCTTGAATATACTCACAGTGAACAAACATTACAGAAAATATATTCCCTTAGGTAAAGCAGTATCTTTCCCCAGCCCTCTTAACTGTTAAATTAAGATCCATGGTCCTGAAATTTAAAGGAAACAGCTTAAAATCTTTTACTGATTAATCAATACTCAGTCAACATTTTAACGTAAAGGTTTCCACACTCTCTGCTCACTCTGAATTCTGTACAAAGTGATGTAGCATTACTAAACCAAACTATAGAGGAGTAAAACATTAGAAACCAACTCAAATAATCATGAAAGACCTACAAAATTGAATTTCCTGACATCAGCAATGTGAAATGTCTTTTCATGGCAAACCCTGTCTATAATGAGTCTTTCCAGAAGTCCTCTCAACGTGACTGCAACAAAGGTACACTTCCACCACTTTTACCAGCACTGGAACCAAGTGCATCTCAGGCTCTGCATCGCCATGGACAAACCTTACATTACACCAATAGGGAGGGTAAAAAAAAAGGGGAAAAAAGTTTTATCAAGTCTAAGGGAATTAGTAAAACTTCAGAAGAAGAATGGGTGATATGGGTGTCTCTGCCTTTACACCCTCCCTCTCCCTGCTCCCATTTTTATACCTTGTGGAGCCATGGTCTGCCCTTCTGGGTCTTCACACCATTGCAGATGCTGCAGAGGTACTGGGACCCATCCCAACCCTCCAAATTCTAGAGGTACAGAGCTCCCTTCTCCAGCACTATTCCTTCCAAGGCCCACAGGCTTGGCTGCGCTGCTGGGGGAGGAAGAAGCAGAGGTAGCTTGCAGTCCCTACCTTTGCTGATGGCTGGACCAAGACTATTCAGGCGGCACTGTGTTTTCTCCACCAGGAGAGAGGAAGAAGAGGTTGGAGGCAGACACAGGAGGGCCAGGCAGCTCATAGCAGAACACAAGAGCAATACCACAGATGCTGCAATACTGTGGTAATATCTGTGCCTAATGGTTTTGGTATGATATAGCTCGGTATCGATATATTGCTTATCACCTGTCCACACTGCAGCAACTGAACAGACAAGCAAACCCTGGGCTGAATTAAATATAGTAACTAGAGGTTCCCATGGCAATGAAGCTGCAGCAGCCTGATTTCTTCAAGGGCAAAAGAATCAGACAAAAATCTTGATTCCAAAGCAAGGTTTCACAGTCCAACTTGACCTCCCTACCACTTAAATTCATAATAAACAAATGGCAAAGAAGAACAAGAACACAATGTTCTTCAGTGAGGAAGACATCATCTTTTCTTCTCTGGTGGGTTTCCAGAGGGAACTTTTATATCCCAAATGCAACCCATGTGCTCTACTGGAACCTTAGAAATCTGTGTTGTGGTCTATGGAGGTAAACCTGCTTCATCCCTCCCAGTTTGCTCAACCACAGCAAAAGTACCTGTCTGTTAATGGTCAAAGTTGTATTCAGAATCCTCATAGGTGCATAAAAAGAGCTGAGGCCTCATTTTAAAGAGGGTTTTGATCACAGACTTTAGCAAAAGAGAATAATGCCCTACATGCACCTTTTGCATGTACCTTGTACAGTTTTTATGGCATCTGAGAGGCAACACAAGCACTCAAGGCAAAGATGTGCTGCTCTGAACCTACACAGACCTACAAATACAGCCACGAATACTGACCTCTCATGCTCACACCTTGCTTTTCTCTGCCTCTAAGTTTAGCAAGTTCCTTGTCACATTTAATGGTTAGTGACTGACGGTTCTGCAACAGTTCTTCACAGGGACTGACTTCCTGACATCAGATTCCAAATTTGAACCACAAGCTGATTATGTCTACCCAGAGAGCTTAACTCTGACCAGGAAGGGGCACACCCCATGATACATCATGCAAAGCAAGTGTGTTTAAGAGAGACACACTTCTAGTTTATTTCAAACCTGGGAAATTGCAAAGCTCCAGCTCCTGTCCACTAGGATAACAAGATGGTACTCACAGTAGGAGTCTTCATGTCACAGTGCACTTTGTGCTTGAAAGCATTCAGGACTAAAAATTTGGGACAAGAGCATCCACTACTCAAGTTGCTTTTATGAGAAAGTGACTCACAAGCCAAGCTTATGCAAACAATTCTATTCATCATCCTCCAACTCAGACCAGTCACCCGAACTCCCAGTTCTGTTTCCACAGCTAAGCTCTTTCTTTTTATTTACTTTTCTCTAATTTTCTAGCTACAGGCACCTGCTTTTCCTTTCTCTATCCAGTTATAAATTAGGGCAGAGAAGGAGAAGGTGAAAAAAATCCCCTACAACTAATACATTGAAAATGCTGGGGAAAAACAAACAAACAAAAACAAATTGCTTTTTAAGCAAAGTTCTATCTTTTCTTAAGGAATGATTGCTATAATTCATATACATTATTGGATCCCAAACAGCAAAAGCTCTCTTCCTGCCTTTTTTCCATTCTCCCATTTTCTGTATATAACCTTACTAACCTTTTGTAGGACACAAAAAGATGAGGGTGTGTATGGACATACTTTGGAAGTCAAAATCCATAGGCCAGAAGCATGACTTTCATGGCCTTTCCCTGATGTTAAGGAAAAAGGACAAGTAGAACTAAGCAGGAAAAATGATCACCTGAGCTATTTCATTCAGCAAACAGGTTTGGAACCTGAAAAGCCACCAGAAAGATGTTTAACTGAGTTTTAATATAGTTTAAATCCTTTGCAGGATCAAGGCCTCAGTCACAAAACAAGAGGCTATCTCCCAACTAGGTGTTTTGGGGTTTTTTTCACTTGTTTCAAAATAGTAAAAGATAAAATCCTCCTGAACAATAATCTATTCTTCCCAAGTAAATAACATATTCACCCCTGCCATGTGTCTTCATTTTGATTCTGTATTACTGAATGAGGATATCACTAGTCTCACATAGATTTATTATTGAACAAAACCTGATATTCTTGTCAGATTTTAATAAATAAGAGTTTGAGAAAAACAAAAGCCTCTGGGCAAGTACATTGCAAATGGATTCATGAATAATTTAGGACAGCACTTTTTATTAACTTTTCCTAGGTTAATCTTTCCACAGGGCTCATACACACACAGAAGTCCTACCTTTAGCTACAGTACCATTACACTGCTTGACCCAACACTTTATAGTATTTTCACGTAGGGCTTTCAGGGTGTAAAGCAAATACTTGGGACTACCTAGCCCACTTCTGCAGAGAAGCAAGAATTCATGCAACACAGCACCCTCAGGGTGATGCACCTCTGTTCACACGGAAATCAGTTGTAATACTGCCACACCAGCAAAAATAAATTTTATGACCCACACACAAAGGCAAATTTTCCTGTGTAGATGAAGCATTGGTTAATTAAGTTATGCTGTCAGGGCAATTTCTATTATATTTCAGTTGAAACTGCAGCCCTTCAGAACAGAGAAAGAAATTCACATTTTAGACCAGTAGCTTTAACTCCATTGGAAGGTGAGACAGGAAAGAGCTGGTACCAGTACACCAACAGCACAAGGACAGCATGAACTTCCTCCAGCAGACAAAAGTGTGTATGAGGAGCCATTGTCCCAGCAGGCTGCCAATGCAAAATCCAGCAGCCCTGTGCTACATCATCCCCAGGATGGCCAGGCAAAAAGGTTTTCATAAGTGTTCAGCAGAGGGCATGGGTCTATTGGCAGAAGTTGAAAAAAAAGCAAAGATTGCCAAAGGACTCGCAGGTCAATGAGGTGGTTATGTTACAGGGTATTGAACAAGATAAGCTCAACTTCATCAGAAGTGTTTTAGTAACTGAAGAGGCTACTAACACCCACCACACCCAGCTGCAGCAGTTCATTCCTAAGAGCAGACAAGCACCACTCTTAAGGCAGTTAATGAAAAGGACAGAGATGACTGCCTTGTGTTCAGGGTTAACGCAGGATGTTGCAGTCCTCTTTACAATGTTTTAGTCATTTACTAAATGCATCTTTTCTTTTATCCACAACAATAAACAGCAATCCAGCAATGATATCTGCAGTTTTGCTCATGCACCACTGTTGCTTTCTGCAGAGAAGTGGCCTAGGTGTCTCAACCCCACACCTAGTGCCTGCCATGGCCACAGCCACACAAGATAATCCACGGAGGTAAGAGATGCCTGCCAAGTCCGACTCTGAGCTGAAGTAGGAGCAATGAGACAAGGAGCATATTGGACTGCCCAGTCTCTCCTGCAACACTTAAGCCCATCATCTTCCTTCCCAATGTGTGCCAGGGATCCCCCAACAATGCAGATTTCTGTTCTCAGAGGACACAGACGATTAATCAGCTACTTTTAACTTAAAAGAACAATTTGGCATTATCCTTTTCATTCTCCCAAGATGGCCACACTGCATGGTCATCTGCTGCCAACAGCATCTCCCAGGTCCTGGAGCCATGGACATGCTCACAGCAATGTTGCCTCGTTGCACAGGAAAAGGTGGAGAGCCCATACAGTACCTTATGGCAAAGGGCCATATGTTTTTGTGTAACATCCATGTGGGAAACACCTGCAACCCTTTCACCTTGTTTACAGTGCTGCTGTCAATTCACAGAAGACTTTGATCTTCCTATCTATTATCAGTCCCATGTATTACAAACACATTAATCATAAAACCTACATATGCTGTTAGGCAATAAGCAAGGCTTTGTTTTCTATGCTGCCGTCTGGTTAAGTACACAAAGATCATCTGCAGAGCCATATGAAAATAGAATATTTTATTATCACTATTTTCTTCAGGGAAGAGCAAAGAACAAAGGAAAATAAGGCAGCGGGGGAGAAGGAGAGGTGTACAAAGACACAAAGATACAGTGGGAAAAGGCTGATTTTCACAGGAGACTTTCCTTAAAAGAAGTTCCTCGACCACTCTGCCTTTTTTGTTTAAAGACACACTTTCATTTCATGCAGAGAAATGTAAAAACGAAGAGCACAATGCTTGTTTAAAACAGGCCTGAAGCCCAGCATTACTTACTTAATTATTTCAGGGGTCAGCAAATTGATTTGTCATAACACTGTCGCCTTTCAGTGCTCGCAGGCAATTCAGATGTGGTAGGACTAAGCAATACGTAACGAACAGCTGCAAAATCCAAACACAGTCTGCACAGAAAGGGTTATTTTGGGCTGCGAGGAAAGGAAAGGAGCGGGACAACTTTGTCAAGTACCATGAGTCCCATTATTATTTGTGTTATATTAGCAGCTAAAGGTCTCCAAGATCCCCATGCCCTAACTTGGCAGGAGATATTCACAAGTAGAAATCTTATTCTAGGCCTGTGGAGCCTACAGCTTAAATAACCTGGAGTGACAGTGAGGAAAACAAGTAACATCCTCTATCTGAGGGACACAGGGACAGGCAGGTATGGAGGAGATGGGAATTGCCAGCAATCACAGTTTTTTGGGTTTTTTTTCCCACGTTGACACTCTGTAAGAACAGAGCTTCTCAGCTGCTACGTACACCTGGAAATCCCATGCCAACTTTCTTCGGGAAGATTGGGAACTAATTCCTGTGCCACTTGTTCTGCATGCTAGGTTGTGACTCTAGCTGGCAGGGTGCTTCCCTGGACTATTTTTATAAAGCACTCACAAGTTGTGTATCTCCAGATTAGAGAACCACAAAACACTCATTAACACTTAAGAGAAGAAAAACAAAAAAAACCCCACCCCAAGACCACAACACCCTAGAAACAGGTGAAACAACTGCATATGAAAATGAAGCCTCAATAGCAGTGAGAAGTCTCATGTACAGAGAAAAGTTACAAAGCGCAGCTCTGCCAGCAGGCACACACACACACCTCATCCAGAGACTAATCCAACCCATTGTGTAAATTCATGAAAAAAAGAGATGTGGCCAGAGTGATTTCCATTTAAGAATAAATTGTTCCTCATTTCCTTTTTCAATGAACTACACTTCTTTTCATGTTGTGAAAGCTTTAAAATAAGCGCATAGAATTATTAATTTAATTCCTGGCTGTATTAAAAATATCACGTAACATAAGATGCTTGCTTGTGCGCACTTCGTGCGCTGCTCTGTATGGCTATGCACCCAACTCTTTGTCCACACACCCAGGATTAAAAATGCTATCTTCTACATACCAAGAACCTCTGCGCTATCTCAAACTCGCACCTTGCCAAAAGGCCTCTGCCTTCTGACATGCTTAAGGAAGTATCAAAAAAAGGAAGAAAATTCAGGGATTATTTATCTTCTCCCCACCACTGAAAGTACAGCTATTTTTAAAGGAACTCCTCCCTCATCAGGTGCAGTAAGAGACTTGTGGTATGAAAGCAATATATTTAAGGTTGACAATAAGGAGAAGGAGGGCTGATTGAGGCCATTACAAGGTACAGAGCTGGTAGAGTCTTTCAAGTAACTTATACCAGGGTGCAAATGAAATCTGCTTCTGAGCATCTCTAACCCCAGGGTTTAGCAACTTGAGCGTGTCACACACATTTACTAATCCCTTCCCCCTTCCAAGTGAGCAGTGCAGGAGACACAGCCTCTGCATGACTGTGTTAATTCATTCATGAAATGAAGTAGATGACATTTACCCACATATAAGAAATGACAGAGATTAAATTAAGCTCACAAAGTGCCACGAAGAGGGAAAAAAAAGCCACCTCTGAATTATACAAGCATATTTGGCAATCTACATCCATTTGGTTTTTGGAGGCAATCTGAGTCCAGACTCAAGTGTAAGTACAAAAACTCAAGCCCCTGTTCAGGGGTTGGGGAGAGAAGCAGCAAAAGGGATGGACGGGGATAACAATTGTTTCTTTTCTCTGTTGAGGTGGGCTGCAGCAGAAACCGGGCTCCAGGGCAGCACAGAGCCATGGGATCATGGGCTGTGCTCCTCCACAGCTAGGGAGCTGCTGCTTCCCAGGGCTGGCAGGGGTTATTTTTATCCTGCCAACTGGGCTAAGATGATTGCCACCACCACCGCTCCGTGTGCTTGCATCATACCGCTAGCGCTGATTAGCCACATCAGTATTCCACTTCATTAATGCCAAATGAAAGCTGTAAATAGGGTACTGCTTTTACAGGTTGCTACTGGAAATGAGAAGTACTGGGATATTAATAAGAAACCAGTCACTCCTCCTGCGTGGGTGCCTGGTGCTTTTGTGACCAGGTGACGCTGAAAGTCCCCATAGCTCTTCACCTCAGCAAGAGCGCCAGAAGAATATTGCTAAACCTTTTCCCATGGTGCTTCCCACCAAGCTTGGGCCGTATTAGTCTGTGTTTTGTTACTCGTGTTTAGACTGTGGCATTTTCACCAGAGCTTGTTTTGTCTGCGCTCGCTAAAGCGCGCTATGCCTGACTGACCTCATGTGATGGTGCAGCAGGCGTTTCCTGTGGGTTTCAGCATAATTTTGTGTCCGGCCTTTCTGGGGGTTTTTGAGATACAGCGTGAGAAAAGCCTCATCTCTTGCTCTTTGCACCTAATTCACTACTAAAATACTCCTTTGCCATACCCTGAGGGGAAAACCATCAGGTTACTATGTCCAGAACACTAGATTATTATTTCTAGAGAAGGCTACCTCTGGAAGATAGCAAACTTTCTGTGTCTCCGAAGTTTATTTGCTACTACCAACACAGTGTTCATTTGTATGGATTTGTATGAGTCTATTATTTAAATTCAACACTGCTACCTATTTTCACCAGTGGAGTGAAAAGAAAAAAATTACAAGATGGCTGAGGAGGATAAGCAGACAATGTTACTTGGTCTAAATAAGCGTAACCTTTTCTCTATTTTTTTTTTTTCCATTTAAGGAAGGGATAGGGATCTGCTGAATGCTTATCCTGATTTCTAGTTAGGAGCTCTAAGCAGCTTCCTTTGACAGACAGGTAAGCAATTTCTGGGAAACAACAGGCAGCATTACCCTGGCAGGGCTAAAGCCATTTCATACAAGATAAATGGAGACAGAGCAGTGCACTTGCAGAAGATGAGGGATATGACTGCGATGCTACATCGAATAATATGGCTGAAAGAACATGTAGAAGAGGGAAATGCAGTGCAGGGCTGCTTTCTAGCAAAGTATGGGGGACCTATCTGAGCACATGTCCATGAAGCCAAGGAAGATCCTCAGTGTCCCAGAAAGCCAGGGACCATGTGTGTGTCACAGTGCAGGATCTGAGAAAAATTTGGGGACAGGAGATAAAAGGAGGAGAGCATATGTGCCACCATACGGAGAAAATGAAACAGGAAGACAGTCAAAGGATTTAAATATAATTTGTGATACTACGACATCACAAGATACAGCAGGTGATAAAGCAGGTTGACTATAATAAAAACACAAGTGTAATAAAGTTTATAGTTAAACACCCATCACTAAACTTCATATAAGCAAACATTTCAGGGTGACTAAAATGAAACCCATATGATCTGACTTCTGCCTCTCATAAAGCATTTCTGACCATAATAAAACTGAGGTTTGTGTTATTTTTCCTGCCTGAGACCCTGACATCAGGATATATAGAAAAGCCATCCATAACTCTGCCTTTCTGCAACCTTCATTTCATGTATGCTGTACTTATCATGGCCAGAACTCAAGGGCGACGGGAGTTCTTCACTTCTCTGGTTTTGCTTAGCCATTTCAGCCCTGAAGGAAAGAAAAGGCTTGCAGAACACATCGAATATCCCTATCTGCTGAAAAGTCATGTCCTCATACATATCTTCAAAAGCAGCATTCAGAGGAGAGACATTCAAAATCAGTAGGCTGTTTCTGTTTGTTTTAATTCTGCACTTTATCTTTCATTTCTTTATAGGCAAGACAGCTCATCTGCCTTCTGTAAATAGGATCAGCAGTGGTGGGCAAAACAATATTTTATTTTTGAATGTATCTGAAATAAACATGTACATAATTTTCTTTCAGTCTACTCCTTCTTACTGGCATTTTGATCTTAAATCAATGAGAGAGTTACATTATATTGTACACCATCCCTCTTAATACCTTTGCTCTGCTTATGTTAATGCAGATGCATGCATTTCTGAAATAATACTGTCTTAATATTAGAATATTTTAATTCTTCAATAATAGGTAGGACTCAGTAGACTGGGGGGGTGGGTTTGCATCATAAACACAGCATGATGGAATGAGTAAGCCACATTGCATTTAGTGTAACTACAGATGCAGTAGACTGTTTTGTAGAATAAGAAGTGACACTTTGACTTGGTCATGGTTACTAGCCTGAAAATATCTGAAGTTTAAGCAAGTGAAAGCGGGGCTTCATACGTGGGAAGCCATGGGCAACCCATTCATTTGGTTCGTGTGCAACAAAGACACAGATCCCAGCCAACAATGGACAGCCTTACTCTGGGAAGGAAAGGCTTGTCAGACTGGCCATGAGGGGGACAGTCACTGGGACTCTCTTTTCTTGCATGATCTGCCTAAAAAATACATCTAAACAAAGGGAAAAAAAGATAGTAACCACCTACTGAGCTCTTGGGAACATACTTTTTTTATGCTACAGCATACAAAATGCACAGGAAGGACTAATTTTTTACCTATAGCAGCATGTACTTTGTCTATACATTCTTAAGATAAACACACACACGAACCCATTCATTTTGTTAATGCATTATTAAATGTACACTAATAAAAGTAATTTCCCAAAGCTTGATGCATTTATCATGAAACTACTAGCAGAATTCTTTACAATAAAAATGCTAGCAGTACCCATGACCAACCTAAATTATCTAGGGAAATAGCTAATATCTGACCATGTAGAAACATTAGAAAGCAGGGCTTTGTTATAGGACAGAAGGAAAAAAATAGATGTATTTTCTTATGGAAAAATTGCAATGATAAAATTATTTTTAATAGTGCAATGCTACAGCTCCAGGAAATTTTCCTGAATCCATTCAATCTGTGTAGTGTGGGACTTTAAAAACCCATTAAAAATAACCATGATAAATTTCCTAACCTCTTTCAGTGCACCACACAGAAGACAAAGGAAACTGCAATTCAACAGAGATAGAAAAGAAAGAAAAGAACAGAAAACCCTGATAGCTTGTGTATCAGCAGTAACATCCTCACTAACAACAACGAGCAAATCTGCACCACAAAGAACAAGAAGAGCAGGACTGATGTGTACAGCTGACAATGGCACTCCAAAGTAATGACTTCCAGGAAAATCTGTTGTTACAAATGGACAATGCGCTGCTGAGAGGTAGTTGAGTCACGGCTTTCATAACATGGCAAATTATTTCAGCCTAAAAATGAATGTACCAAACCCCAGGGTGTATATGGCTCTGGTAAGGCAACTATGAGCATTACATCCTACAAACAGCTAATATGCTCACCTGGTTTAAATTATTAAGCTTCACTGAAATCCATGCAGGTTCAGGGCTTTTTTTCCCATATTTAATGTGTAGTCATAAGGTACAGATCATATTTCAAACAGTAATATTAGTGAGAGCACTGCCTAGACGACCTATTTTCCATTTACCATGTTGTACATATCATCAGTTGTAACAAACACACTTCTTTTGCTGCTCTCTTCTTTGTGGTGGGAGAAGGGGCAGTTGCATAACAAACGGCATAAACACCACTGTACCATGATACAACCCAAATCCCCGAGGATAGAGTAGTACATGTAGCCCTCTCTTCCACAGCCATATCCTTTCACCTTCACCAGCAGGTCCTGTTCACCCACTCCTCCTACCGACCCCCAGCTAGAGCACAGCAAATCCCACTGACACTGCACTGCACACGTGTGAGCTCTCTTCACAGCTGTATTCAACAGCTGTCCCAGGCCCACATCTGGCTGTCTGGAGACATCAGTGAGATGTAGACTCAAGAATTTCTCCTCTCTGCCTCAGTCATAGCTGCTTGGCTACAGACCACAGGACTCCCATGGACCTCCCTCATTTTTGAGTTCATGTTATCATTCAACATTGCTTTGTTATGTTACTCCCCAAACCCTCTGGATCTCTGGAGTCTGCTGGAACAGTTTCCTCTAGCCCTTGCCTCTAAACAATTCAGTGTACATGAAACACCAGCAGTCATAACAGATTTCTGAGAACACTTCTGAAAAAAACAGCATTTCTAATTGCTCAAAGTCTACTTAGAAAAGAGGGGGAAACCAGTAGATTTGAACACAAACCAATGCAGACACCTAATATTCCTTCTAAAAATAAGCATATTGGGCCAAGTTCAAGCAACTTGCTTCTCACACAACAACAGAGGTATAGCAGAGATACAATCCCCTGAATCTATTCATAACCCCTATAAACAATGCAAAAAAAAAAAAAAAAATACAAGCACAACTGTAGGATGAACCATCATTGAAGTAAATATATTGATCTATCAAAAATGATTGAAGACTGACAATAAAAGGGTTATAAATTCTTAGACGAAAGAGAAAGTAAAAAAAACACAAAACCAACCCACTGAAAAACTCCCACCTACATTCACAGGGAAAAATAGACTGGAACAATAGAACACAATGGCAGTCCCTGTACATCTTTGATAGCTGCCCCTCCCAAAAGCTGGAACAATCCTGCTATAAACCAAGCAAATGAAAATGTAAATGCATGAGCAATTGTCTGGGGGATTCAGATGCTTCGTGTCCTGTAGGCAAAGAAGGAAGGGGAAAAAGGTAGGAAAGCACAAGAAGGCACCACTTTTAATATCTGCAATTATTGATTATGCTCTTCTCACCCGGAGCCTTTTAAATCCAGCAGAGACCTTCCAGTACATAGGCAATGCTGCCTGCATGGCAGGGTTAGCACTGCCAGCAACACCCCTTGTCCTCTGACCTCAGTGTAATCTGCTGCTTCCACTCCTCTGGCAGCAGGGACAGCCTGTGGATTTCAGAGGTGCCAGCCAGTGTGAGTACAGCTGCCTGCAGAAATCCAATATCCAAAACGGCGAGTCCAGAAGAGCCAAAAGATTGGGAAATACACTGAATGCCATGCCCAGAGCAGTCCTGTGACTAGGTACAAACACAGTGGTGTATCAGGGGGGTGTCAGGGTCTGCTCCAAGGCTTACAAACTGTGTATTTGTTTAAACATTTTGCTAAGGAAATTAACAGGATGAAAACTATGGTAGTTTCACAAATTTCTGTTCTTCACTGATGAAAATCCAATTATATTACTTACAGGACAAAAGCAAATAAAATGCCACTGAGACAGGAGAAAATATGGGTCTTACTACTTATTCTGTAGTAAGAATAAGTTTAGGTAGTTCAAGTATTAATCTTCCCATTTTGTAATATACTTCTCTATTTCAAAAATAAAGATTTAAATTATTTTAATAGAATTTAATATTTAAAAACTAATGCCTTTCCACGTGATGTTCCATCTGACCTAGTTTAACATTTGTCTCTGTACTGCACTTGGAGACCTACTTTCTCTTTCTCCTGCCCCAAACATAGCTTATTTCCTACTGGCCTAAATGGAGAGCCAGTGAATGTATAAAATTGTTAGCTGCTTTGGTAACATTTTACTTTGGCCCTTCACACAGAGTATTTCATAAGATGTTCCATACAATAAAAGGTCCCGAAGAACCAAGATCCTCTCATAATGTCACTTTGAAAGACTCTGCAGCAATTCCCAGTGTCCTTGCCAAGATCCTTTTTCAATAAAATAGATTCCAACATTGACAGAAAAGCTTGGATTATTGCTGAGTGATAAAATGTCTGCTGCTAGACCTTACAGAGTCAGAACATTGCTCCCAACTCACTCCTTTTTCTCTAAACTACTTTAAGAGGCCTGGGGTATGTCTTAAAATTTGCTGTACAAAACCAAATTATATTCAGTAGGTACCATCATCGTAAAATTGAAGTTACGTAACATGAGAGAGACCTAAAAACATTGGGTCAAGATCCTCAAATAGTCATAACTCTATGGCTGTAATGGAGCTACACTGAAGTAAACAACAGCTTGAAGGTCCAGACCACTATTTTCAGGCTTGTTTTCATGGGGCAGAGAGGAGATTTTGGGACAAGATATGATTTGACTCTTAATGTAGTTAGACTAGAAAAAGCTTCTGTGGGAGTATACTCCCCTAATTGCTGGGGGACACGGTCAGTCTTTTCCCTGATGCAGTGTCTGTCATTCCAGAAGTGTCCCTGCATGGAGATTTTTTTATGTTACTACAGCTTTTTAATTATACTTGTAGAATTTTATCAGTATGACTAAAATAAACCTTCCTTCAAGACATGCCTTCAGGTTTAGCCACTAAATGTACTGGAAGGAAAGAAAGATTCACAATCCCCGGGGTAATGGTGCCTCTGCTCGTTCCATGTTCCCCAAGATAGGAAAAAACAAATGAACAGCTGAAAACAACTTCTTCCTCTGCAGTGGGGTATACTTTTGCCTATTGCCTTATGAAATCATAGCCAGTTCACTGCCAGCAGAAAGCCTGACATAAAGCAGACTCTCCAGGGAAAGAAGAGAGGTAGTCAAACCGAGAAAAGGGGTAATTTTAAGATGACGCCAAACCAACAAAGAAAAAGGAGATATTTTGTTCCCCTTTCTACTAATAAAATACAGTAGACTAAAATTGATCCCCAGACTAATTAGGTAGAGGAAAAACTAAAACCTGTATATGACAAAACAATAAAAAAGTAATGAAGAGATTTATGGAATTACATAAAAACCTTGGAATGACGTTAAAATTGTCGGGTCATGTTACTGTTTTCAACTCAACATGGATGAGAAAAACAGGGAGGAATAAAAATTAGAGCAAGGAGGAAAGATAGCGTAGAGCTAAAGAGGATAGAGAGAACTAAGAGAAAGAAAAATGCAGAGCAAATATCTGGGGAGAAGGGAAGGAAGTATGAAAAAGCATAAACACAGAGCCTATAAGTCAAGGAGGTGAATGGAAAAAACCAAAACCAGAACAAACCCCAACAAAGTGGTGGTACCATGGAACAACAACATTAATAGGAAACGTCTCTGTAGATACCTGGCAAAGTGTAGTCATCCTCACAAAGGAAAACACGACTATTTTTAAGAAAATAACTGACATCCCAAACCCATTCCTGTGCAATGCTTTGGTGTCCTCAGGGGCAGAGGCCCCAGGAGGTCTTGTCTAAGGGCTCCCCAGCAAGGGCAGAGGGGTTCTAACCAGCACCTACATTGTGGGGCTCCTAGCAGCTGGGCATGAGAAGGGGACAGAGCCATGGATGCTCCAGCCTGTGCTAGGCTTGCAGACAACAGGCACATGCAACAGGCAGCTGATCTCCAGTTCCTTCTCTGGATCCTTCTCCAGACCCCAGTGCGGGATCTGCGGAAAAGGGAAATCCCTTTTGCTCAATGCTTTTCATAGCACAGTCACAAAACAGACACAAGCTTCTTTTGGATTTCTTTGGGCTGCCAGAAAGAAGGAGAAACTGGCATTAGGGAGTCACCTGAAGGGGCAGTAATTTGACTCTCCTGTGAAGTGACCAAGGCAGGCAGGAGAAGGTCCTGAACTAAGCATTAAAGCTGATATGCTTCAAAGGCTGCCAAGAAAGGGAAGAGGACACACACATACATATTGGGAGGCATGATGCATTTTCTTCCGTCTGTGTGGAGTGAAGGGGAAATTATTCAGGAAATGCATTAAAAAATTACCATGCATGACACTGGGAACACCACTTCATAATCAGATACATAGCGAGTGAAGTCAGAGACCATTAATAGCTACTGAACATTGCATATTGCATGTATCTGCTTTAGGTTTGCATCAATACTTCTGAGTGCCATAAGAAATTCTAATGAAAGCATTTAATATGCACAGCAAAATCTACAGTGCTGCTGTTTTCCCATACTTTCTAGAAGAGTTGGCATACTGAAATAATGCTTCAGATTTTTCAGTCTTTTAAAAGCCCTCTACCTGCTTCTTTCCAAATGGTGCAAAGAGGTGGGAGGGAAATTACAAGGTGGACTTTACAGCTTGTTAAAAAGTTTAACAAACACAGACTTCAATAGATAATGAAGTCGGTAGAGCAATGTGAATTTGAGGCTAAGAAACTAGTTTTTGTAAATCAGCATATTACCTCCCCCTTCCTTGAATGAGGATGACACATTCTGGTAATGCAGGTGTAATATGGTAAGAAAAAGCAATCTGTTTAGCAGTCTCATTCTCTTTAAAACTATAATTTTAACCATTAATTAGCTAAGAAGCAGGCAGCAGAGATCAAAGATCACCTGTGCTGTATATTAGATGTAAAACACTTCTCAGGCAGCATATTTTCAAAAGAAACTTCACTTTTCAAATAATCCTAAAATGGAGCTCACAAGGACTATGCTTCAACAGCTAAATGCTGCACAGTACCAGCGTGCAAGAAACCAAGAACAAACACTTCTGCAGGAGGAAATGGAGGTGAAACCTTGTCCTAGCCAAGGCTGCTATATGCACACACAGAAGCAGACAAGATTCAATCAGGTGCCTCAGATGCTAAGATACGGTACAAGGGCCTGCTCCTGCTTCCATTGTCAGTCTGAGGAGCTGACACAGTTCTGGCCAATCTTGCAGAGCCGTCCCGTGTCCAGCCAAATGCGTCAGTGGAGCCATACCCACCAGGACATTCTCCTCTACACAAACAGTAATTTGCTGGAGCTACGATCACAGCAGTTTGCACACACCGTGACTACAGAAACAAGCATCAGGAACATGGTGCAGGTGACAGGCAGTGTCTTTTGTTGCCTTGCCAGAAGCACATGAAATGTTGCCTGTCTCATACAGATTTCACACCCTCTTTCCAGAGGTGTAAAAGATGACATCAGGTCTTTGACTTATATTGGCTTAAACAGCTGCAGTGGAGTCATGGAGGGATTGGATAAAGGCAACAAATTTGGGAAAAAGCACAACAGTGAGCACATGCCTGTAGCTCAGCCACCCCAGGGCCATGTCTGGAGCCTCAGAGAGGACTGGGAGAGCTTTGCACACAGAAGAGATTCCTGCTTGCACTAAAGGTTTCCATCCAAATAGCTTTGCCTGTGCTAAGGGCTGGAACTGTGGCACTTCAGTGGGCTTTTGAGTTCTGTCTGTGAATACACAGAACACAAATGTCCCTGGACGTTACAGGGACAGTCAGAGGCTACAGTAACAAATCAAGAACCATCACAGAGTACACAAGCTCAAGTTGCACGGTTCTCATGGGAGTCACAGTCCACACAGCAGATTTGTCTGTGGCTATGAGCCGCTCATTAATAAATACCTTTGACATTAGTAGTACACTAGGTATCAATTTGCAATGTTCCAGAGACCTAAGTACATTTGAAACATGCCAGAATTAAACTAGTCAACTAATTTACCGTAAATTTTGCCAATAAACTGCAGCCCACAGACCCGTGTATGCAGAATGTAAAACACTCCCATAATGATCAGGCAGCCACAAAAACGATTCCACCTGTAACAGTGACACAGATTCCAGCTCTTACAACAGTGTGGCATGCCACCTTTTGGGTAAATCTTTAGGCATCAGTCCCACAGAAGGCTATGTTTTTAAGACCAATTAACTCTAGAGACAAGAGAAGAAACTGATGATGATATACCCAGAAGTAACTCACTCACAGGACTTGTTCCAGCAGCTTGATTTAACCACTAGAGCCAACTATAACCAATACCGAACTATGGTTAAGAGTGCAGATTCAGATGGAGATGTGGCATTGTACCATGAGTTTCTGCCAGGAGTATTACTGGGTTTCAGTTCTTTTTTAAAAGACAACTTTAAAAAAAAATAGGTTACTATTAACAAATTATCACAGTGATAATAATAATAATAATAATAAAAGGCACCTGAAAGTGTAACTTAAAAACATTAAGATTGTCCTATTGTTTTGTCCATTTATGCAACAATATTTTCCATTTCAGAGGGAATGGCTAACACATTTCACAGAAAAAGCAACTAAATTGTCTACATGCAAAGTGCTGTGACAAGAAAGGGTGGGGAGGGAGAAGACATATTTTTCTCCCCATTAACTTCTTCCAGGCACAATAGAACTAGGTGTTTATGTGTACCAACAGCACTAAAAATATTTTCAAGGCACAAATGCAATTGGTTTTTTATGGCCCTGATTCAGCAAGGTAGACAGACTTCTGGTTAACTTGAAGCATGTTGAGTAATACCATTGACTTTAATGTGATTACTCATGTGCTCAAAGTTAGGGGTTCTGCTGTGCTGTACAATTTGCAGGTTGAATGGAAGAAAGAGATAACTAACCAACAACAGCAATTCTGGGGCTGGTCAACGATTTTAAAGAGTCAAAGAACCTTATCACAACACAGAAAGGACAAAACAGTGAGAAGAAAATAAATCTTGATGAAATATGAAAGACCTGACACTGGCCAAAAATATACTGCTCTTTAAGAAAACAAAAATCCAGGCAAGTGAGGCTGCCAAAATTCCCTATCAGGTTACATGTGAAACAGAGATTAGGAAGAGCTATAAAACAGCAACAGGAAGTTTTTTCCCCCTATAATTGTCCAGGTGTGATTTTCTCTAGCTGAAATATGAAAAGTAAATTCTTTAAAATACCAAACTAAAGGAAGTACCACAAGAGAGGCAGTAAGTCCATTTGACCCCCCCAGTGCAAAAGAGGGATGATTGTTTCATAAAACTAAGTTATTTCTTTACATGAGCCTTCAAAAACAAAGATGAGAATACTTGTCCTGGAATTTCTTTTTCCCAGAAAGCAGAATAAGGCTAGAAATAGAGGAGTAAAAAACATTGTGAAATTAAAATAGTAATAAAGACATTGTTTCTTCAGTTGAATTCAACCCATGATAAAGACATCAGCTGCTCCCTGCAGGAGAAGATCCTGCGCTATCCACCGTGGGTTTATCCCAAGGTATTTGAGGAGGGCGGAAGGAAGGAAAAGGTTCAGTAAAGTTCCAGATATGCATGTCCCCCTTCCATCCACAAAAGGGGAAAGCCCCAAGCCCCCACAGTGACAAACCAGAGCTTCTACTACAGACATCTTCAGACTTGTCACAGCAGGTTGAAATTGAGTGTTTAAGTCAAGGCAGAGTAAGAATAGGGTTTGACCTGCTGCGAGCTATTTCAGATGCAAAATAGCATGAAGAGTGTCACGCCACAAATTGCACTGAATTTTCACCTGTTCTAACTCTTTGATTATACACAGTCAGGTCTATGTTAGACTATGCACGACCAAATGCATTGCTACAGTTGAAGGCAGAATAAGTTCCTTCATCCTAGAGCAATCAACTGCCCACTTGGGGCTGTGTCATATTTTCTGCTATCACTGGTAGTATGTTGTTGGGCCAAGAATATATTACTTATTTTGGCAGATTTCTTTTACTCCAAATCAGCCATAGATGCTTACAGTTCTGTAGAGCCATCATGATGCAATTGCAGTAGAGCAGTCAAATGCATATGAAGTGCACATAGAAAGTAAAACTAACTCGCTCTCTCTACACCTCTGCTCACATTTCAGTAGTTGCTTTTCTGATTCCATAAAATATATTGTCCCTCTTTATTCTTCTGTCTGCTTTTATCACCTATTTCTAATCAGTAGCCATTAACCTGCAATTGAAATGGAGCCATTGGGTATGGTGGAGGTGAAAATAAAATTTCAAAGCATCAGTATTCATCCAAAAAGTGAGCGGTATAAATCACTAATTTCCACAGCAAATAGGGCTACTCTTCTGCAGAACTCTTACGTGAATAGAAGAATATTCAAAGCAAATCTTAATATGTATTAGTACACTATTTTCCAAATAGGATTCTTTTCAATTTTATTTTTGTTACTGAGAAATAGCACACATATTTTAGAGAAATCATTTTTATAGAAGGTACTCCAAATTCTAGCTAAATCAAAGACTACCACTCTGTTGCAGGACCTCTTCAAAAGTCATGTCAGTGGCTTGGATTCCCCCGTTGAATAGAAATGCTCCATCTCTGCTTTTGCAACAAACCAGAGTTGTTTGTTTCTGCCTTGGCCTCCATCTTGGGCCACCTCTGTATGAAAACAAACAGTTTTCACAACAGAAACTCACAACTGATGACTATTTGCATTGTCTCTTTTTATAAAATATCAATACCATCACCTCTCCTTTGGATTTGCACACGGGAGTGAAGGGGGAAAAAAAGCTTTTGTGACCTACAAAAGCTTTACTTGAAATAATTCTCTTCGACTTGAGGCCTTTTGGAATGGAAGGGATATATTGTTTTGACTTGATTAAAGCTGAAAAGTTGATTTGACATCCTGTTGTCAAGGAAACCAATTCACACACAAAAGAAAACAGTTGTGATGGTATCATTCAGACTATTCAAGTGACCTTAGGAAGAAAAAAAGGCTTCAGTTCCAAAGATTTGTATTCAACTCACTTCACCACTGTAGAAATAAAGATCATTGCTCTTTATGCTTATTGGAAAGCAGTTTTCAATCTGGGAAAAGAAAAATGCCACATCTTCTTCCATCTGCCACATCCAATACTTTGCTGGGAGTATACACTTAAACACACCTACCATTTATTTGCCTATTTCAAAGAACCACAGAAAGAATCACACTGAAGACTGATAGGGAAGGAAGAGGAATTTCTTTAGTTGACAGGACTGTGATAAATACCCCCTGACACATACCCCACCTATTGAATAGCAGCTCACAAGCCAGGTTTTAAAACATCCTCCTTCAACTACAAATAGACCTTACCTCGAACACAGCATTGTTTGCATCCAGCTTTGTTTTCCTAGGAGATATCAAAAAGCAGCATTTTTTTCTCTGCCAGCCTTCTAGATCCCTCACAAACTGAGTTTTCCATGCATCCAATAAATGAAGTATACCTGTGCTCTATCAGTTCACTCTTCCTACCTAGAAAATCCTAAAAGAGGCTAAGAACTATCCTGGCTAACCACAACCACCATTATCCAGCTTTGCAATCCATGCAAGTCTCACAGAGGTTTCATTCCCTAACAGTCTGTAAGTAGATTGGAGAAATGAAACTTTCTATCTGCTCACACACTGTAATTATACATCTCTTTCTCCAATGACATAGCCTTGCCTGGCTGAGTGAGCAGACAGATGACTAAATAGCAACTTGTCTCAAATTCAGCTTAGAAAAAAAAAACATAGGCATGATATTAATAAGGAGGGAAGTACACTGAGGAATGAATGCCAGTGTTCTTACATTATTGTCATTTAAGGGCATCACACCAAAGGTCACGGAGATAATAAGCCTCAGTCACTTTCCATTTGTTACACAACATACCAATTGCCACAGCATTAATGAATATTTTTTCCCATTCCTGGCCAGCCAAGACACTGTATTATTTCCTCCTAGACAAGCACCTTGGAATTCATTATTTCCATCACTTCTTGCAGCACTGTGTCCTTAGGGCTGAGCATAAATGCCACAAGGCGGCTGTGACTGGAGCATCAAATGCCTGAGCCTGATTTCTTCCTGCTAGAGCTTTTTTGCTGGAAGAGCATACAGATCATATTGGTATCTTTTGTAATCAAATATGCATACATTACACAGACATTCATATATGCCCTCTTACAAGTGTCTTAAACTCCTTGCAGACGACGGGGAAAAGAAAAGACATTTTCTGTACTTTGTGGATATTGCCTGATACTTTAAATTGAAATAATAGTTATGCTACAAACACCAACTGACCACAACAATAGAAGATACTACGAGACAACTGCATTTCCACTGAAAATGATGACAACTGGAAAGTAAGTAGTTCTTGGAACAAAAATGACATTCACAGAAATGTGGAAGGGCTTCTATGAAGGGATATACTGCTTAAACTCTCTTTACTTCTAATAAACTGCTAAGATAGCACAGCTGAGCTATACAGAGGAATGCCTCATTTCTAATCTGTACTTCATTGTATTATAAGTTTAGGAATTTTGCATAAATATAGATAGCAACAGCTGAACCAAATTCATACTATTTCATAAACTAAGGGTTTTTTAAGATGACAAATTATTATTTCCACTGTTCACTGTAAGTATAAAGAATATGCAGATGAAAAGAGAATATTGAAGGCTGGTAGCTTTGTACAGTTCTGAAAAGGACTAAACTTTATGTGCATAATTAAAATAAGAGAGAGAAAAAATAAGTCCAATGCCAAATGCTAAACTAAAATAAGCCAAGAGTACTTGCTGCATGTAATCAAACCACCTCCACCTCTGTCCCCCAGACTGAAACACCCCACTATGCATTTTGAGGAACATCTTATCTTGGTATTTTCTCCTTTCCCACCCAACAAACTCAAACAGCAAGATCCAGAAAGAAGAAAGCTGATAGCACTGCTAAGCTTACCCACAAATAGGTCCATACTCCGTTATGAGTTTTGTGTGGTTTTCCCAAAAACCCTGGAAGAAAGGAAAATAACACAGTATTTTAGAGAAGTGTTTAACAGAAGCTCTATTACACACTGTTTCTAACACTCATACGAAGCTTTGAACCTCAGCCAGGAGAACCGTGGTATTAACTCAACCTCACCTTTCTCTCATTGTCCATATGTGACATATATAACGTCTAGAAATGATGGCTGGAAAAACAAATCCCAACCCCAAAAAAAGACCTAGAAAGCCATGAAACATGTTTTCATCAATGTTTTACACTCCAAAATTTGTTACCATTTCACGATTTATTCTTTGCAAACTAATTTCATCATTTTGGTCCTGACTCAATTTTTTTGAGATATGCGAATGGAAGAAAAACTAACAGAGAAATGAATAAGAGGATAAGTATATGACTTACGACACAAAAGGGAAGCACAGGGAATATGGCAAGGTCATCTTGTTTTGGTTTTAGTCACATTATTTAGAAAAACCCCAAATCTGTCAAGTCAGAGTTTACCACAAGGCAGTCAGCTGGTACACACTGAAGAATAGTAAACAGATTTACTTTTACAAATTTTTTGTGTTTTTACTGCGTTTCGTTTTCATAATTGATGAAAATTGGTATCCATTTATCTAAATAAACCTGCCACTATACTAAATTGTTAGTGTCTTAAATGAATTCAAATTGATCAATCTAAAGAAGGTGTGCAAAATATATTTCCAAAAGTGAACATAAAAAAAATCTGTTTTAATGAAACCTCAATATTTGAGAACTCTACTCCATTGTGTCTGTAACATATCTATGGAAAAAGTAACACATTTGATTGCATTAATTTGCATTTATACTAATGGAAGAAAGACTATAATGATCTATCTTCATTCTTAAGAGAAAATTCACTAACAAAGTAGAATATTTATGTCTCATATTGAATCTTTCTTGTTTTTTATGACATACCAGAGAATATTAGCTAGAACAATACAAACTACTGTGAATACATCTACTGCTGACATAAATAAATAAGCCCCTGTAACGTGTGTATGCTCTGAAAGCATTTTACCACACTAAGCAAAGAAAATCTGGAAACCAAAAGTAATGATCCAACTTATCACCCTTGAGTGCTAACTTATTGTCCAAATTAGCAAAGCACTTGCCACCACCTACAGTCCTCTCATAGAGCCCCTCAATTATTTTTTTTTTATTGTTCTAGCACAGCTGTGGGGTTTTTTTCTTTTTTTTTTAATCCTGGACTCATCATACTTTTATTCTGCAGGACAATACATCTCCAGTTTAAGGCAAGAACTCCAGGTTTGCCTTTAGCTACAAAAAACACTGCATGATGTGTAAGAAAACACAGTAAAGATAAAATGATGTTATGAAAGAGGTTGATTAGATGATGGCCTGAGGAGAATGTATATTGCCTGAAAAGAATATATATTCCTCCCTGAAAAATTCTTTACTACTAAGGTAAGCAGAAAAGCCTCATCCATTAGCACACAGCAACTAAGGTGGACAAAGCCTTTGTAATACCACAAATACATACAGCTAACTCAAAAAGGCTTTTATCTGCAGACACCTTGGGAGGGGAAAAGGCACACATAGATGCAGACCGACCTGCATTTTTGCTATAGAGATACTCCAGCCATTGCAGGATTTCAGCCTGCAATTGTTATGATTTCAGCATTATAAAGGTTGCCTACTGCCTTCCCCTGCTGATGCAAGGGAGAACCCTGGGGTCAAATTCCCCCAGCGCTGTTCTCCAGGCGGCTGTTCAAGGCTGGTACAGCAGGCTGAGCCCACGGGCACACTCTGCCCATGCTGCACAAACAGGGCTGACATTTCCAGCCACGCCGCGGCACCAGCGCCACACAGGGCACGGCTCGAGGTCACCGGGCACAGTCACACGAGGGGCGCAAAGCGCTGTTATATCACAGCTGCACTGCTCGCTCAGGGCAGAGGAACGTCCAGTCCTGTGGGACGATGCCAAATCAGGTCTGCTCTCCGGCCCACTTCCCTCCAAGGCTGAGCCTTCAGCAAGGACACCCACGCTGCAGCCTGAACCCTGCCTGCTCACTTGTGCTTTGGATTGCAAGCACGCACATAGGTATTGCACTTGCTGTACCCACCAGCTGCATTCCAGTGAGCCAGCAGGATATTAACATTTTCAAGAAGCCTAGGCTTTAAATGATTCAGTGAAAAAGCCTTCCAGAAAGCCAGCTTCTTGGAAGAACTGCTTCTGCCTCACTACAGTAAGGGGGTCAGGCAGAACACGTTTCAAATCAGGTCTGTTAACCAGTAACTGGTTTTCCACCTCCAGGACTCCTAAATAATTGCACTGGCTTAAAATTAACCACACTTAATTTTTTTTCCCTAAAGTGAGAAGTACAAGGCTGCAGAATGGGGGAAGAGAAGGAGTTGAAAAGCACCTGGGAAAGACTGTGAGAAAGCAGTAAGAGTAAAAGAAACCTTCATTCTCTATACTCCAGGACACTTTCTCATGCCCTGCACCACTGCACACACATACTCACCAGTACCTGCCTCCACTGTTCACCCCTGGGACCCACTGCTACCCTAGCCTCCTTCAGGGGCCTGGTAAGCACCTGGTAGCAGGTCTCCTGGTAGCAGGCCTGGGAAAGACAAGCCAACAGCACATCCAGAACCCTCTGGAGTTGTGGTGGCCGGAGTGTAGGCAAGGCAGGCAGCACATGTGCATGTATCCCTTACACACCAAGGCACACCTTTCAGCTGGAGGAAGCAGGAGTCACAAAAAGGCACCAGCGTTCGCTCTTGATAGCCACGAGGAAAGGCAATGAACCTGCACTGGACTCAGAACAGAGTGAGGGGGTATGCCACATGCACATAGCTCTGCCAGTTCTGCAGCATTATCCCCAAACACAGCTTTCAGTAGACAGGTACCCTGAAAACATCCTCCTCCTCCTCCCGTGAGTCATGTTTGAAGCACAGCAAGCCTCTTAAGTGCCTTTGGTAACTTATTTACTCTGGCTGAGGTTGGTTTGCTTCAAGCAATTATTGCAGATTTGTCCATGTTTATAATTGCAGTTGTACTTAGTATCTATGACATAACTAGGCATCTGCTCACCACCAGCTGCTGTTTTAAAAGAAAATGGAAGTAGAGACCACCTCTCTTTGCTTCCTTTCCTCATGTTTGTCCACTGGGTGATCTTCAGTCAACCTCAGAAATGGTACGTGCTGGATGGTACCCAGTGGCTTTAACTTCTCTAAACCAGGAATTATAATGAAGGCACATGAATATTAGGAAGACAATACTCAGTAAAAAATGGAAATATATGTATTCTGATTTTTTAGGGAAACAGAAAAGCAAAACAACACACAGTATTATGCTATGACACCATGTGCATCGGGAAGAACTGTAGGACATTAAACACTCATTAGTAACCATTAAAAGCATTGTTAGAAATTATGTTCTACGTTTTAAAATATCACTTAGGTTTTTCTTTGTTTGGAAGCTGCAGAATATGAATTATCATCAACAACTCAGAAAAGCATTGGGCCAGGGGGGACTCGTTGTGTGTGGCCCATACAGTGAGGTACCACCTGATGACAGTCCACCATCAAACAAGAAAATGCAGGAGTAGGAAAAACTTCTTCCCCTGAAGAAAGCATATTTTACAGCATCTGGTATACCATGGAAACAGCAGCTCAAGTGGGCTGACTGCTGCACACCCAGAAGGTTCTTTGTTTACATGGCTGGCGGTTGCCTCCCTGCAGGGAATTTGCATTCTCCCCTTCCTCTGAGCACGTATCATCAGCTGCATCTGTGGATAGAACCGCTCACAAGGCAAAATCCTGCTCTCAGGGATACAGGTACAATCTCTGTGGAAGAGAACAAGATTTGGGTCTGCATCACACAGAGCACAGTCTGGTCATTGCCAACCATTTTTCTTGAGATACTGAATGTTGAAGCTTCAGCTTGAGCAGCACACATGAAAGGGCTGCAATTGCTCAAGTATCCCCTCTCCCTTTTTTCAATAGACTCTGCCACTCCAAGACAGATACTTCAGCAATTTCCTCCTCATTGCATATTCACCTTGCTAGTTCCTCACAGCAAGGAAAAAATCTGCAGCAATGTCATCTTCCCTCCTTGCTGAAAATGGTTGTAGGCACTAAGCCAAAGTTTTCAGAAGGAGGCTGTATTTCAGAGAGAAGCAATGAATTTTGATTTTTGGGGTGTTTAACATGAGGCATATCCAACCTATTCCTTCTAGTTGCTCAATACCTGCAGATCTCATGGCTGCAGATGGGAAATGACTCGGATTGTATGGAGGATGCTTTGAACATTCCAGCTTCCTGCAGGTGGAAAACAAATGATGTGGTTTATGAACTTCACTATAGTCGCTCAGGGTCACAAGATAAAATGGTTTGAAGAGGGCCACAAAGCTGGGATCCAGCAGATGCATGCTCCTGACAGTAACTCAAAATTTGGACTCCAAAATCGGTCCTAGAGAATGCAATTAGGGTAGCCCTTGAATTTTGTAGTGTACTGAATGTCACAAAAGCTCCTGAGCTCTGTGGAGATGAATGTGATGAGCCCATCAAAATTCACTGCAAGTGGGAACATTACCCATGCAAGAACAGCCAAGGAAAAAAGGCTTCTTTTGTTCCTCCCTTCTGAAAAGTATCAGATATTATCTGATGTCAGTCACTTTACCAAGACACCCTGGATTCAAACTTGTGACTCCAAAGCCAAAGATGCCACATCCCATAACTAGTTCCATATATGCTCCACCCTTATCACCCTATATCAGATGTGATGCTCTGTTTCATTGTGATATTAATAACCACAGCATCACTGTTTGAGTGCACACCTCATATCAAGATATAAAAAAAATCTATAGTTATTTATGGTACATAATGACAATGAATGACATTTATGGGTCAGATTTTTAGCATTCAATGGGCTTTCGCATGTCTTTTTTCCTTAGACCACCTGAAAAAGAAAATTTCTAATAACCTAGTACTCAAAATGATTTTTTTAAACACAAGCTAACATTTAATTAAAGTAACCTTGTATCAGTCTGCAGCCCTCTTTGAAGGAATGACCCCAGACTGTACATGATCTCCAGTAATAATCCTAGTGAAATCACTAGGATGCCAGCAGACAAGAGGAGGAACACAGCATGAACTTCTAAGCAGCCTGATTCTGAGCTATGTATATAGTTTGTTTCCTTTGATCATTACCATTAATGGTTGTCCTCTGTGTGTAATTTGGTTTAATTTATGTGTGTGTCATTTCAGATTTTAAAAAACACATATAGCCCTTCTAAATTTATTAAAGGCAGTCTTTGTACCCTTAATAGTTATTAAGAGAGGTTAGTGTTATGTAATTAAGTTAATCTCATCTGTAAGGGCTAATTAACTGAACACTAATTGAATATGCATATGAAAATTTGGACAATGTGTTCTCATTACACAATTTTTAAAAAATTACCTGAACTAAATACCAAACAAATTGTAAATTTCTTTCCTTCTACCTTTTCAGACCTTTAATAAAAACTAAGTGGGCAGGTTTATTTCTGTGTGCTGTATTAGTCCTTGCTGTCCTTAACAAAGAGCTGTTGTCTCACTTCAGGGAAATGGCTTTAGTCCCTCCCTGAAACATGGTTATTTCCCCTCTTACATGAGCTCTTACTTTCTCTCTGCCCTTGCCACGTGTCTTTCATTGTCCTTCTTCTGTCATCTGTTACATCTCCCACTCAGAGAGGACAAAGGTTCTTGGGTTCAAGTAATATCACACGAAGGATAAGAAGGCATTCAGATATCACCTTAATCAATCCTATCACCCAAGAGGATCAGACAGCACAGTACAATTCAGTCACACCCATTCAGCACCCCAGCTTAAAGCCATCTTTGCAGCTTTGTCAGGGCACTGCCTTTTAGCCCCCAAAGATCACTTGCCAGTGAAGTACTCATCTCATCCTTCTCTGCCTGGGTGTGCTGGCATTACAAAAGCAAGACATATTTTGGACCCTTTTCAGAGGTTTGTTTTTTCTTGAGACATTTACCGTTTTAACCAGTCAGTTTTCCAAACGGGAATTAAGAAAAGCACATCATCCTTTCTGGTATTTGCTGTTTCTCCCCATTAACCAGGTTAATGGCTGATTCTAATGGGCTGGTAACTAAAGAGTTGGAGGGAGGGGAAGCCAAGCAAGCAAACACACAGTTGCAAGCCTGACCTCAATAGCATGCAAGATTTCTCAGTGCATGGGACCCTAAGTACTCAGATTTTCCTCACAAATCCCATCATATGTTTTTAACATTGGAGTCAAAAGCACCTGCACTGCACAAGTGGCAAGCCTGGATGGAGCAGCTCCAGCCAGTTAACAGTCCCTCAGGCACCCCACTTCACAGCAAATACTGAATGGAAAGAGGGCCACAGGAATGGAAAATGGGATACACTGCTTGCTATTTTTCTTTGGGAAGATAACATGTTTTCTATGTGAGGGAACAATGAAAGACACACACAGATTTCAGTAATGCATCTGGCCTGGTGGCTGGTGAACCATTGTCACACCTGAAAGGATGAAGATCAGGATAAAAAACAAACCACAGTAAACATTGAAGCTGTAGAGAAGTGAGTATGGACTGAGTAGAAAGAAAAGGTACAGCCAGGAAAGGAGGAGATCCATCATTTTCTCAAGGGTCAGTCCTGGGACAAACCATGTTCAATGTTTGGAGGACTGAGTTTGGCACAAAAGGGAGTCAGGCTTCAGTGAAGTACGTGGTTCTGAAAAGATAGATCCTTTCCTCAGCAAGCGGAGAGACTGAGATTGTCATACCAGAAGAACTGGATGACCTGAAGAACCTGAACAACTGCAACAGAGGAGAGTCTTTAGTTGAAAGCAAAGCTTCATGCCCTTAGAGAGAGACTATGTTAACTCCAAGAATTTCTGCAGTAGTAGGTGATTGCTTGAAAATAAGAGAGAAGTGAAAAACCTGGATAGACACATTAACCATAAGAAAAAGATGATGGAAAATGTATGATGGAAAAAAGTATGCTGGAAACTACAGATGCAGAGTATCTGGGATAGGCTTTCTCTGGAATGCTGCATGTAAAACTGATGAGCTGCCATGTTCAAAAGGAATGAATTAAAAACGGAACAAGTGGAGAAAAGGGTTACATGGATCTTCGGGGAACAGAAGGTCTGTCTTACAAGTCATAATTAGGAGAGTCCATTTTAGCTAACCAAAGGTTCATTTTAGCAGACCAAAGGGAGGAGACATGCTTGCTGTCTATAACTGTACTGGGAGGAATCACCAGGGAGAGAAAAATATCTATTTAATATAAAGGCCTACATTACTAAAAGATCAAAGTAGTGTAAACTGGCTGTGGATAAACGTTGCTTGAAATTAGATAAAAGTTATTGACTATCAAAGTGGCAAGATTTTAGAACAGTCTTCTGAACAGTGGGGACAAGAACCTCAAGAAGGGTTTTGAGGCACAGAAGGCAAGACACAGATACTTTGGAAAAATGAAGTGTAGGATGAATGACCCACCTCATCTACACCAGTCCCTCTACAGAGGGGGACATCTACAGTCACTTCTAGAATAAGACGGACTCTTCTCATGGAAAAGATTTACTACACTTTCACAGGTGCACACTACATTCACACTTCTAGTTGACTCACCTTAACTTTCCAACTCATTCTCATATAGATATAGTCTCATACATTAATTTGGCATACTGCAATGAGGTTCTCGTTTTCTTTTTGTCTTTCTTTTTTTTCAATCTTGTTTCACTTTACAAACTTCATTTCCACAACATCTCTGGGATGTTAAATGCCCATCTGTCACAGGTAGGGAGTTGGAAGTACACAGGATTAAGCAATCTGCCAAATGCCACACAAGAAGTCAGTGGTAGAGCCAGAGACAAGCTGAAGGTTTCACAATCCTCCTCCTTGGTAGCTTACAAAAACATTCCTTCTCTGCCACAGAAACACAGACAGTATATGAGAAAGGAAAGGAATATCAACAAATTTGATCTATTTCTGAGCTTTCGGACATATCACATGCCTGAGGCTTTGAAGAAAGGCGTGAGGAAAAGAACCCTATATGCACGTCTAACTCTAAAATGCTTTAAGTAGAGAGAGGTTTCTTCCTCACCCAACTATTAGCTTAAGATTGAATTACTCTTATAGTATGCACAGCTACAAATGTAATTAGTCATAAAATTATCCAGACCTTCAAATTATTCCAGCTGCTGTATTTGGCTCCCTGATTACTGCAATGATGAATTCTCCAGTCTGATTACACTGGCTAGAATAATATTTCTTTTTATCTATTTGAAAGTTACCTGCTGTTAGCTTAGACCTTGTTTATATCAGCTATAGAGATATAATTGCAAACTTACTATTTTTACTAGGACTATTGTCTAGATAACACTTACCCCTGCTAGGCCCTTATTTTACTTCATAGTAAATGTCACAGATGACACCTATTCATGCTTCTAGGAACCTTTATCAAAACCAGAAAACATGTCATTATGAAGACACGTACAAAGAGAATTACAATTTGTTCAATGTGTGTTCATGAAAGGCTCCATATGAGGTCTTACAGACTCACTGCAGTTTCTGATCCTTTGATAAACATATATTTATAATAAGTCAAGGAACTAGAAAAAAATAGAAAGGAATGATGGATTTGGATTTTTTACTAAAGCATGTAATTTCCACTAAATGTCTTCTAAGTTGTCTTCCTTCCAAACCGAGTGTAATTCTCTCCTACACAATCTCTACTTACATGTAACTCCACTGGATCGCTAACCACCTTTGCTGCATTAATATTACTACATCCTCAAATTACAAGAGGAAAACAGAGAATTGCAGTGCTCTCTGTAGGAGGGAATTCATTGTGCAATAGAAGACCACTGCAGTGTGGATTTTCATTGTGAGCTCAATGTCTCTGATGGATTAGCATAAGCATTCAGCACATTTTACTAATGGTGAATGAACTTTATTAGTTTTCTTTGCTGACCTTCCTTAAGAGAAAGAAAACAGTAATTTGAAGAAATGGAAACAACTTCTTGTAGGACAGACAGACACGGTAGCTAAATCTAAGGAAAACAAAGATTTGGGAAGCACTCTGACAACACAGCACTGTTTCAGGGAGCAACAAAGTGGCATTCGAAGAAATGAAAGTTGACTTCTTTCCCAAGAAAGGGAGGCAGGGATTCTTTCCTCCAAAGACTTTTTCCACTTCAGAAGAGCGTTCCCTTGCTTCTCAGACCTATCAACAGCAGATTCCTTCAGACCTTGAAAATGTCATTTTAAAGGATAAAATATATTAACCAAACACATCGTGAAATAGTCTGTCTTGGGTGCCACCGAGTGCAAACAGACTTTGAAATAAGTATTGGAAAAATTACACATGCAAATTCCACGTGCAAATCTTGCACCTTCACCTGCAGAATTAGGATGACAGTGATTAAACTTTCTTTTCTGATGCCAGCTCTGGACCATCTCATACTTCTCACTAGTGCCTAAGTGGGTACTATTTAGACAGGAGAGTTTCAAGAAACCTCATCTGTGGGAAACAAGATTACTCATTTAGTGGGCAATATTTTGGCCTCCTTAGAGACATTCCCGTTTTGTAGTGGTAGGGGTCTCTGCCATTGTTTATGAACTGGTTATAAAATCAATGCCACTTAACTATCTGTGACCACCAAGCTTGAAATTATGAAACATACACCTGAAAGAATGAAAGTTAATCACAAATTCAGCTCTCAAATTTTGATCTTTTATTGTGATAACACTAAAGCACAAAATAGTGTCCAAACCAAAGCACTAGACAGCACGCAGAGTACTGCATCAAGGGAAGAGACCTGGAAAAATCATTACATGTGACAGACATTAATCATGCCACTTAATGCATTACTGAAAGATACTAGAACTATTTCTGTATTTTAACATAGCCAGACAAGCTCAGCATCCTCTTGTCTAATTCCCACCTTGTATGGATGCAGCTCTCAAGCATGAAAAGAGAAAAAATGTCCTCATAGATTGCACTGGCCTCTGATGGAGAGCAGAGCATGCTGCTATCTGCAGCATGGACAGGCCAGGCATAGGCATGACAGGTCCCTTTTTACTCCCATCTATCACATGGCACTCTGTAAAAGCCACAAGGTTAAGGGCAGACACGTCAGCTTGACACACACAAGGCTTGGGGTGAGCGAATACATTCAGCAGGGCAGGAGGGGGAATGTGTCTGCGGAGCAACATCTTCAGCCTAGCCACGGGAACAAACACTCCCTGTGCTTCATCCTGCTCCCAGAGTGACACACCACCAGGTAGGACAGACCTACCTCAAATCACTGAGGACAGAGATGTGCTGTAAGGTCCTGTGCAGAATAGAATAGTTTTTTCCCTTTGGGATTACGACACTCTGTAGCCCCAACAGCCACATTACATCAGGCAGTTGACTCTTCACCTATTTTAGAATAACTCTTCTAGCAAAATCTCCTTGTTTTCATAAGGTAAGTTACTCTTCGTATTCTGTGTTGAAGCCAAACACTGTTTAAAACCCAAGCCACCCATGCAGTAGCTGGTAGGATCTGCGCATGAAAAACAGAAACACTAGAAAGCCATATCAGGCCTCCCTGGAAAGGGATTAGGAAGAGGCAGACAGAAACACACAGTGCCAATCCCTGTGTGGGCTGAAGAGAGGATTGCAGACAGCATCAGGAGCTGAGATAGCACAAGGAAACTAAACAGGAGACTGCAGTGGAATGAGAATTTGGGAGCTCTAGCAATCAGTAAGATCATTGGCCAGCACCTAGGGCAAGCACAGGACGTGTCAAGCACAGTCAGAGTTTCAACTGTGACAATTTCATAGACAGAAGAACTCAGGCTTAGAGGTGGGGATTGAACTGGCTCCTGTCAGCCATTCATTTCTGTTTCTAGATCATCACTCAGGGCTGGATTCTGCAGCAGCACCAGAAAAAAAACACCTTGTCAAGCCATCTGGACTTGCTTTTTTTTTTTAATGAATGATGCTACACACCTGCAAATACCAGCTATTTTCCAGAGGAACCGATGCATTTAGCTATCCTTTCATAACTGAATTCATCTGCACACAGGAAAGGAAAGAGCCGATTGGCACCCTCATTCAGTGCAACACTTATGCAAGACTGGATGCTTTGGCATAAGGCACGACGTTGAGAGCAACCACTGCTCCTCCCTCTCCCTGTGAATTAACCACATCCCTAGGAGACTGGGCCACTGGCAGAAAGCAACCACTGCCAGGGATTAAAACAACCTTTCCATCAGATCCTCCCCATAAAGCAACCACCCGGAGGGACTGGAGAGGAAAACAGCACAACCAAGTTCCTGATGAAGATATCATCTCAGATGGGAAACTGTCAGCACTCTCACACTCTCCTGTTTTTCTCATGCACACAGTACACCTATACAGAGCAGAGGGTTTGCACATTCCCAGGTCCAAGAGGGTCACATATATTCTAGGTAGTGGTTTCAAAGCAGGGGCTTTCTCCTGAAGGTCCTCAAAGAAAAGGGGACCCCTGTTTGGTAAACAGTAAGAAAACAAATTATGGGACATTTGAATGACCAAATCTCTCCAGAAGAATCAAAATAAAATGATGCGCAGTTAGAAGAGTTGCTAAAAGTTTATGATGTCAATGTTTGTCCCACAGAAAAAAAAGATGGAGGAGTGACCACTAGAGAATGTGGCATCCACTCATGTCCTTGGAAGTAATGGGGCAATCCCACCATATCACTGGGAATAGCATAGGGCACCCCACAAAAGCCATGGGGAAGCTCCTGACAATGCAATATTTAGCAGCAGTGCTGGCTGATCTCTAAACCCAGCCCTTGATCAACAGGAAATACTGGCATGCCCAGGAGAGTAGACTCCAGATCTACTGCCAGGACCCCAAGACCTTTCATAGACACAGGATGGTTTAAGGCCTGCTTAAACTTCATGGCTTAAACCAGTGGGTTTTACCACTTGTGCTGGTTTTGCTAGGGTAAAGCTATGTTTCTTCACAGTGGCTAGTATATGGCTATGTTTTGGATTTGTACTGAACACAGGGTTGATAATATAGAGATGTTTTTGTTATTGCTGAGCAGAGCTTACACAGAGCCACTCTGAAAACTTGGCTTCTTCATCACGGATTTGTGTTAATGCCTCTTTTTAACTCAAGATATAAATTACAGGGTTGATGTGGAAGTAAAGAGCAAGACCCAGATGAAGAGTGTATATATCAGTCCTCTGACTCTCCTGCCAAAATTTCAGGCTAAAAATGTTATATGTACACCTCCCTACTTATATGTAAGAAAGTATCTCTATATATTCATAACAACCTCAGGTTATTATTTATATGACAATGTAGGATGCACAAGAGAACCAGGTCCCCTAAAATACAGGCAAATAACTCAGCTCCTGCAGAACAAGTCATTCCTAGAGGATGATAGATTAAATTCAATTAAAGGAACAGATATGAAGCACTGTCTTTAAAGCAGAGTTCCTCTCTCCCACAAATCCCTAACACAGTAGCTGGACATTTAGTTTCTTTACATGCCAAAATGTTTGTGCCTTGTAAAGAATGAGGCAGGAAAAGGAATGTTAACGACCTCTTTTTACAGTAGCCAGTTGTCAGAGGGGGTGGGAGAAAACAAGCCACACAGAAAACAATTGCCAATTTGTGGTCTTGACCATTTAAAAATGGATCCCAAAATAGTCTGCTGAATTGTTTCACCCGGAGCAAAATTACCCATGAATACATATGCATGCACACAAAAACAACATCTCTTGACGCAGTGCTGATGGTGACTGCAGTCAAGGAAGAAGCGTTATTGCATTCCACATTGTGAAAAGACCACAATGCAGTAATTATTCTGAAAGGTTTTCACAAAGCACAATTATTAAGCTAACATTATCCTATTATTGTTTGTTGCTATGGAGATAATATAATCAATATATTTCCTGGATTGATTTTTTTAATACTACTAGCACATTGCCCAATATAGCAAGATTTAACTCAATGCATTAACTGATTTTAGTTTATGATTGGCAAAGTCTTGAGGCAATAGATTGCAATCCATCTCATGCCTATTATTCTATCAAGACACTTAATGTCAAAATCTCTGCTGCAAAAGCAAGTTTACTTGTTGAAAATGAGAAAAAGGATAACAAATCTCTCCGAAGAGAGGCAATCTTTTAAGCATGAATTTAACACTTATTTCTATTTTTCCTAAGCCAAATGAAAATTACCAGACTGACTATAAAAGTAGTAGAAAAGCAAGTTGGGTTTGAACTCTCAACTTAAGGTACTTATTTATTCCAGTGGGGATGTTTTGAGGCATCATCCTCCTATGTGTAATATTAGCTTTTCCTGCAGCAGCAGGGGACTCTGGGAAGGTGGCATCAATTGTGGCACTGTGCCAGAGCCCACTGGGTGCAGATGCAGCCGACAGTCTTTGTCACAACCTCTTCCTGCACAAGCTCAGAGGAATCACTGGCTACCTCCTCCCATGCCCACTCAAGACAGAGGGCACTTGGCTATTGGTCATAGTGGGTGGTGAAGCAAAATTGTTACAGCCAGAGCCCTCAGCTTCCTTGCCCATAAAACTGCAAGCACACTTCCTTTCTTCCAAGTCTCCCTCTCCAGATGATAAGACTTCAGCATATCAAGTGAATGTTCCTGTGTTAGGACAGTGGTAAGTCCACACAAACCGAAGCCTCAGGTCTTTGCAAGACAGTAATATAATATCTTAAAAAGCTTCAATTCTGACACTGCTGTTGCAGTCTGTTACCTCTCCTATCAAAGGATGGGCTCGTCATTGTGCAAGGTTTTAAAGCCTTTTAACGTGTATTTGCCATAATTGTTTAGAGAAGGATTTAAACATGCATTCCCCTCCCATATGGCCATACTGTGATGAGCTACCTTTTCATCTATTTGGTCATAGGATCATAAAATAGCTTGGGTTGGAAGGGACCTTTAAAAGCCTCCTAGTCCAGCCTCCCTGCAATAAGCAGGAACAACTTCAACTAGATCAGGTTGCTCAGAGCCCTGTCCAACATGACCTTGAAAGTTTTCAGGGATGGGAAACCTCAGTTTCCAGAAACCTGAGTCCCAAAGGTGACTACATTTTGTCAGCATAGTATATCCTTAAGACAAATTAAGTGCAGCAGGCTAGCCTTTGCATAACTAAATAAAAGGAGTTATAGCAACATTCAAAAGTACCAACATCTATTAATTCCTGTGACAAATCATATGGTTGCACTTTTGGTACTAAAGCATGGCTTTAGCTGTCTTGGGTTAGACACCAGTATATAAGCATTTTGTCCATGAAGCGTACAGCTGCTTGATAAAATGTGAAATCACAGCAATTCCACCTTCTCCCTTCCCTAAAGGCACTGGATTGGGTGGTCTTGTCTTTCTACATGAAGTAGTCTGGGGCTCAGTAATGTAACTTTTGGACTGTCTGGAGGGAATCCATCAGGAATGATCATTCACAGATTAAATATGTTGCCTATGCAATGCAACACATCTGGCCCTTCTGGCCCAGGGGATAAGTAATAGAGTTAGGAATGCACATTCACAGCCCATCCCCTGCAAGTCTGCTATGCTGACACAAATCCATGCAGATCTAGGGCTGATTTGTGAGCCACCTCTGCCCTCCCTGCTCTGGCTGGCACAGGTCATTGTCCTCCATCACATTTCTCAGTGATGCCACTTGTACCTAAATGATACTGAACTGTTATCTTGGCACGTGCCACAGTGTAAAAGATAAGCACACACATCAGGTTGCTTGCCTTCTCACCTCGTTTACTTTTATCCTAATTTATGAATGGTTTTTCTGCTGGATGGGTCTTAGACAAGCAGGTATGAGACTGCCCTGGTTACAGAAAAGGTGTAGGGTTTCAGCACCGTGTGGGTGTGACCGTGCTGTTATTCCACACCAGCCATACTATCACTGTGAGGAGTGCTTTCAGCAGGAAAAGTCAGACATTTTTTTAGTCCCTCCCTTACCGGAAGGAGCGGGGGAAGGGAAGTGGCTTATTTGGACTTTAATTTCCTCGTGGTGTTAAAACCAGCATGGATACTCATTCAAACAGGCTACTGTCACATGGACAGCCTTGAAGGACACCATCTGCTAGTGCATCCGCACAGTAAAGTACTGCTTAAGACACACCTCTGTGTCAAGTATGAAGAAAAACCTCATTTGTTTCAAACACTGACTGCCTGCTGTCCGCCACAACGCCTTATCATACAACAGCCCAGAAATTCTGCAAAAATAAAAACTCATTTAGCTGGAGTCAGGCAGGGAATATCAATTTTGGTAACAAGAATGATACAATTACATTCCTAAGCAATTAGTTTCAATAACAGACAGACGGTATCTCTAGTAAATTGTCTGCAGGCCTGATTTTGCCAGTCTCATTCATACCGAGCAGAGCCTACTGGCAAGACCCCCTTCATATCAGTGCTGGGCGACTAAGATACTACTTAGCAAAAGTAAAGCAATCAGTGTCAAGTTGAAAAGGTTGAGTTTCATCACACTTTGCTCTGTTAAACACTGTAATTGCTGTGTACCACTTTCTAGCCAAAGATGACAATTTTTTAAAATTGATCAAATAATTAAAAAAATTGTTATTATTATTACTACTACTCCACAACACAGAGGTTGAACTTTGCTGCTGGAGGGTAACCTCGCATGTAGCAGAGTCGTGTAGCAGCAAGAGACATGACACTGAGACATCTGTTGGGAGAGAACCCCATCCCTGCACAGCAGGACTTCTCCTGGAGCTCAGATTTGCCAGCCCACCTGTCCCCAGCCAGTATAATGACCCAGTCTGCTCCAGGAAGATACTGGGATCCTCCAACCTTAACTTCACGACTTTTCCCTCACACAGCAGGAAAATTTTTGCACCAAAAGGGCTGTCAAGCACTGAACACGCTGCCCAGGGAAGTGGTTGAGTCACCATCCCTGGAGGTATTTAAAAGACATGTAGATGTGACACTTAGAGACACGGTTTGGTGGTGGATTTGGCACTGCTGGGTTAACGGCTGGACTCCAGAGTCTTCTGCAGCCTAAAAGATTCCATGTACAACACAGCCTTACTGGGAACAGAGGAAAGACAGCCTTGCATAGGTCACACCATGGTGCAAAAGGCTCTTGTAAACTGCCTTCTCTACTACCTCCGCAGCTAAATATAATTGAACCTGAAACACTTGGCCCATGCTTATGCAAAAAGGTAGATTCGAGATGGGAGGCTGGAGGGGAAGCCTGCACCACGCGTTGCAGAGCTCCCTTGCCGGCTCCGGAGCAGTGCTGTGCTCTGGGAGACAGGAGCTGTTCAAATGTTTTGACAGAACACGCCGATTCCTCGGGAATGTTTTTATTCTAGTCGAAGTGCCAATTCTGCACAGATTTCCAGTAGAAAGCAGGCAGACTGTCTGGGTCTGCTGAATTAAAACGACTTCACCCAGAAAGAAGAAAAAGTTGCATTTTCAGACTATTTTTACTCAATCTATCATTGTATTTGTTTTAGTCAGTTTGTTGGATTGTTTTCAATTTTACCTGGAAACTCCACTTTCTAGCAGGATCTACAAACAGGACAAAAAGCACCAAAATACTGTAGAAAATTAAGCTCAAGCAAAAGATCTCTGAGGACTTTTGAGATACCATTTTGTAAGTAAACAGTGCAAAGAGATAAACAGGGAAACCCAAAAATTAACCATGTCCGAACTAGAACTGCTTAGTCTAGTTCTGCAAGAACCCAAAACCTCCATTTTTGCATTGGCAGTTGTCTTTCAAAGGCTTTCTTTCCCTTTGCCTTAGGGAGTTATTTATAGGGCTATTATAATTTGAGGTCTGGTCTTCTCGTGGCAGGTCCTCCATCCCGGAAATGAAATAGCATTAGAAAATGAAATCTCGCGTTTATGAGGTCTTAGAGATGGCTCCCTGGGGCATTGGGGAGGAAAAAAAAAAGGTAGGGGAAAATATAAACACAAATATAACTACAAGATACTTGCAAGGTCCCTAATTCTATCTGTGATGAACTTTATGAGACTTTATTAAAATAGAGACCTCTGGTATAAGGTCACCTACAGCTTTTTTTCCCCAAAGCTCTCCCATTTCCCCTTCCTCTGTGATGAAGTGCCTTTTCCACTCCACCCTGGCTGCAAGGTGCTCCTGTCCTAGATTGCCTTCAGAAGTGGAGCAAAAATAAGGATAAATCAAATTGCTACCCTTCCTCCTTCTGCCTTATCACACACTTCTCACAACGCACCACATGTTGCAGATCAAGGCAGATGTTTTCATGCCTTTGCAAAAATCACTCTTTGTACTTCTTTCCTAGACTGCTCTCTAGAGCCACAAGGTCCCTTATCCTACTTAGGGCTTATCACCCAATGTTGCCTCTCCATATATGGAAATAAAAGCAAATGGAGGCAAATTGGGGAAGACTTTGGGGCTCACCATCCCCTTTCCCTGTGTGTCCAAAGAGAAACTTCCCTACAATACCTGTTCTTTCCATGTATTTTTTTCTTTTCTGTTTTGAGTGGAACAGGAAAAGTGCCATTCAGCAGAAAAATAACAATCATGTTTAAAGTTCCATTCAACTTCACTGAGAATATTTCAACTGATCAGTGTATGCTTATGGCTCCTTTAGCCCAGCTTTCACTAATCCTACCTAAATCACCTCTGGCATCATGCTGCCTATGAAAGCTATCAGTTTTCTATAATCACAGAAACAAAAAAAGCCCTCAGATGTAATATGCAAAAACCATGGAAATTCAGCAAATAGCAAAGCCTAATTTGCAATTATTTTAATGCGTAATTCTTGCATACTTTATTATGAGTATACATATTTGAGAATATTTTGAAACATATAGCTCAGTATTCAATTTTTTTTTCTCTTGTTTATAATTTTCAATTTTCTTATAGTAAGGTAAAATAATTTACCAACGTTCAATGGGTTGTTTTTGCTACCTGAATATTTAAAACTGTTCCAGTGCAATTGTCCAAAGAACACTTCACTTTTCTCTCTACCTTATTATAAATCTTCTGTAATTCATAGAATATTACAAAATTACAAAATCTAAGCAGGAAAGTAGGCTAATAATTAACAAACAAAATGAAAAGTTAAAAATCCAAGGACAACCGAAGATTATCATTCAATTCACTCATCCATTCATCAGCATTGCATGATGACAAAGACAAAAAGAAAATACAGCAATTTGAAATACATTTCTTTTTAAAGTACACAGGTTTGTTTAGGTTTTCTGTTGATTTTTGTTTTCTAGAAACCAACCAACCAAAAAACCACCCAACCACAATCAAAAACCCAGTCAGGTCTCAAAAAAAACTGACTAGAACCCTACTCTAGTTGATTCTTATTTTACATTACCATCTAAATGTAGACATTGGCTGAGGCCTCTGAGGCTGTGGAGAAATAAATTAACTTTTGAACTTTCTACCTCTCTGATAAGATTGGCCCTTTCTTACTCTTCAGTGTCTTTCTAGACAACTCATGTTTCTGGGTCAAGCTGCATAAATGCTTATCAAAAAAAATTTAAAAAAAACTCTCAAGAAAATAGTTTTTCATTTATTTCTGAGAAATTAGGAGAACCCTGAGCACACAACAGCTGGGTCACATCTGTACCACATTGCAGCTACTGAAGCCCTCACAGCCCTGCCCAGTGCCCACCCTACAAGCTCACCCTGCCTTTCCAGCACTGCATCCATTTGACTATAGACCATGAATACAACCTAATTTCACAGTCAGTCCCTCTTTGGGAAAGTTATCTTTCACCTCTACATCCTGCCTGGGGAGGGGGAAAGTAGGAAGAACCCAGAAGGTCATGAGTCTTACAAAGCTGCCAGGTGGTGATGCCATCCAAGGTGCATCACAGGCAACCAGAAGGTAGCACACAATGAATACCAGGGATTCAACAGCACAGACAGTTCACCAAAGCCTTCTATCATTCATTTTAATAGAAAGCCTTGCAGAAACCAAGCCTAGCTAGATGCAGTGGATGAGGCCTGCAACAGCTGTACTTGCCTATTCCCAGAAAGGACAGGGAAGTAACTTGCTTGTCACCCTTTCAGGATGACTTGCTGTACAGAAAGACAGCTTCTTATCTGAAAAGACATGTCATGCTGTAAACGTTTCTTGTGGAGCTTGGGTTAGCAGCACTTGTAAGAAAACCCTAATGAAAATAAATTGTTATGTATTTACCCATATGCTGAGGAGCATATGGCTAATGCATTTAGACACTGCTAATGAAGTTAAGACTCTGCTAAATTTGTTGGCTCAGGGATAACAACTGTTCACAATAACCAATCTGAGCCTGCTATAATTTTAGCATTACAACTGATACCTGGCCATTATTATACATACTGGTCTTGCTGACACAGAAGAACTGGCTTTCTGAATGTGGGGTTCTCCACATGCAATAAGAAGGTGAAGAACATGGGATGCTTCTAAACTCCAAACTGACAGGTAATGTGAGCAAGTTACAATTTCATGTAAAATTACACGGTTGCTCTTATTCATCACAGCCCTGATTCTGTTGCTTTCTTTCCTAATGTTTAAGGACTAAAAGATTTTATCTATTCCAACCCCATTCTTTCCAGGCCAGTGCAACTACAGATAAAACTGAAGACAAGGCAGTCATGCCCAAGAAATAGTCCCGCTTTTTTAAGTTCACTAAAAGCCCATTGAGTTTACCACAACAGCTATTGGGATCCTCCTGTTCAAACATATCACTACTGTGCTGCTCTTCAAGGTGAAGGTCCCTACTTCTTCTGGAGTCCAAGGTAAAGTCTAGTTTGTGACTACACTGGCTCTACCTGCATGCTACTACCTTTGCAACTACACATTATCCCATTCTCTCAGCCCAAAAACTGAGCAGCTCAGCTGTTTGGGTTCACTGCTGCTGCATGTCAGGCCAGAGCTGGCTTTAATTTAGCAGTACATGCTGCTTGAAGAGCAGGCTACATAGCAAATTCCAGAGGGTTATGTGATGAATGTGCAAATATACTCTCCAAAAGACAGAACACGTGGCAAACTTCCTCTACACCATTCTCATGAGCCACGAGTCATTTTAATGATGCAGACCTCTGCTCTGACAGATCTTGGGTAGTCATTTGGCAGATGCCACCAAAAACCCATGAAACAACAAAGGTCAAGGATGGCATAGAAGAGCAGAGAAGTATCCTTCAGCACTGTTATCTCGGGGACCCACCTCACTCAGATACCTTCATTCGCAGGCCAGAACTCAGGCCTGGCATTAATTCACAGCCCCACTTGCTCTGTGAATATTGCGGAAACATTTAAGCTCCCTCTGGCATTTGAGTGTCCCAGTCCATTTAAGATAGCAGTGACATCAGCCTTCCCAAATCTACCAGGCCCCAGAGAAACTGTTTAAAATGTTTCATCATAACCTGATCAAAAAGCAGACCTATGTATTCCAGAACACCATCTTTACTGTTTTGAAGGTAGATAAAAGAGACGCAAGGTGAAGCAAAAGAAAGAGATTTGCTTACCCAGAAAAGAAGAAACCTTTGCCCCAGTCAGACTTGCCCAAAATCACACTGAAGAGAGCCAGGAGCATGATTAGGGAGTGTCTTCTCACTCGCTGTGCTGCCACAGACAACATCATCCCCTTTCCACTTAAGAGCTACCAGTTGCCTCAGCCATTGCCTCTGCACCTCACGCAGAATTTAATAAAGCAAGCGTGAAGTATGTCAAAAGGAACAACCAAAACATGGGTTAAGGGATACCAAAACCATGATGATGCTCATCAATAAAGTCTGCTTCTCCTTCTAGGGGGAACTGCTGAGGTCTATGGAAAGCATTCACACAGCCCTGCACAAAATAGATGTTAGAGCTGTTCTAGGCAAAAGCCACACAGTGAGCACACCATTCCTACTAATACAAAAAGGAATTGTTTCTTCCCTCTAAGGAAAAATGGTATAGCCCAGAAGAGCAAAGGCATCTGTCATGACCACTACCACTTTCATTGCATGGGTCACCATTATTCACCAGCAAGGCAGTAATGATTGTCACACAAAACCTACCAGTTGCTTTGTGCACTCTAATACTGTCTCAGCTTCCATAAACGTTATTTAAAGTTGACGTCACATTCAGGTGTATCTTGAAAGACAGTTATGAGAAGCACTGCAAGTGCAAAGAAGCCAAGAACATTGTGTCTCTAAAGAAGGGTCTCTGAGGAGTACACACTGCTCTCCCAGAAACAGGCTCACCCTGCTGAGACCCCACTAGTGCAGAGAGAAGCTGGGGTGTCACCACAGCTCTACCTGATGCTCGCCTTAGAAACAGAGGTCCAGCTCTTGCTGAAGGCTGCAAATAGCATTTACTCAAGTGGGAGACAGCCAATTGTCTTGATGTCTTGATTTTCTGCTTTAGGTTCCCACAAACAGATATTGCACAAACTTTGTCAGGTTATCTGACAATGCTAACATCTGATCAAAGGAGGTAGCACAGAGTAGCAGATGAAACTAGGAAAATACACATCTTTAAAGGGGAGAAAGACTGGCTTTATAGATGTAGAAATATACACATAAACCCACATCTAACCCCAGGTTTTCTGTCATGTTGCAGACAGTGACATGGCTAGGTTTAGATCTGCACCACAGGCATGTACATGCCTCCCAGTCCAGGGTGATTGCATTCCCAGGATGTAAGAGAAGACCTGGATCACCCCAAGAGGTCTGTTCAGGCAGTCAGCCACCCACAGCAGATGCACACAGATGAGTGGGGGAGATAAAGACAGGTTGGTTGGTGATGCCACAGCCACCCTTTCTGGTTCCACACAAATAGCTATCGAGTTGCAAAACACACACTCCCTATCTCATTCTTCTCATGTTTATCTGCACAAAGCAACACAAAACCATATGCAGGCTTTCACTATCAATATAAGTCATATTATTCTTGTAATTCAATCCAGGTCCAGAGCCTGAGAGCTCCTTTTCCTCCCTTTCCCCCCTCTTTGCTCCCCTCACCATTTGCCTCTCTCCAACCTTGTTCAGGTTTGAATGCTGTGTCATTAAATTCCAGAGCAGTAAACACTGCAGCCTCTCTCTCTAAGCACCCACACTGCTTTCTAGGCTAAAAATTAGATATTGGGTTAATTTCATTCCTGCAAGGAGTCTGCCTTTTATTTCTCTTTACGTCCAACTCGAAGGATGCTTTTGGCAGATGTGTAGTGAAGGAAAAAGAAAAAAATTATTGCTCTCTGCTTCCTCCCTGCACTTCCCCCTTCTCCACTCCCACCCATCAGCCATAAAACAACACAGCCCAGCCAGATCCGAAACTGAAAGCAAGACAAAGCACCCACACAGCCCCCACTTCCATTCAGCAGAAATGGGCCGCTCCGGGGTAGCCCAGGATCTGCAAGTAGGCCAGACTGAAATAAACAGAGTAAACAAAGAGTATCCTGTCCAAGCTGAGAGGGACTAGAGAGTGATGTCTTTCATTAACATGCAAGGCAGGGATGCAAGCACACAGACAGTCAAAAGCATCACTGGAGCTTGCTAGGAGTAATAGGAGGAAAGCAACACATGATCATACCATTGCAAGAACCCAAAGCATATCACTCAGCTGCACGCAGGGCACAGCTGCATATCCCACCTACCAAGGACCAAAACAAGGCAGCAACCCACACACCTACCACCACCCCAAAACATCAGGGGCAGCCCCGAGGCTGCTGCAGCACAGCGTGGCTCTCCAGGAGGCTGGGTAGAGAGCAGTGCACACAGGTACAGTGCGACCAGGGCCGTGCAAATGTCAGAGCCAATGGCATTTAAAAACATCATAGCTGTCATTTTTGGAAAGGCACGGGAAAGGGGGAGAAAAGCACAGCACAGCCATAGCAACAGGTCAAGTGTTTGCCAGAGAGAAAGGGTGATGTGGGTATGTGGCTTCTCGGTTTTCAGGACATTTGCCACGTAATAGAATCATTAGCCTGGGAACTGTTAAAAGAGTTTGGTTTTGTTTTTCTGCAACCTGCTGCTATAAAGCCCATACAGATGCATGTGTGGAAGTCCATGCTGTCTATACCCCTGTGTCAACCATTACACAGCTATCATAAACAACCCTCACATTTTTCCAGACTCAGAGGAAAAATAATGCAGCACATGGAGAGGTGAGTGAACAGTCAAGATTTTGTAGCAAAACAGCAGCCTGTTGGCTGCAAGTCCACTCAGTTATTGGAAAAAATTGAACATGCTGCTTTTTTAAAGCAGCCTAATCATATTTACTATTACATCAGGCTTACCGACCACAAATTGTTCTCATGCAATGGAAGAATTTTTAATCTAATTTCTTGGACTCAGATAATTTCCCAGCTGCAGAACTGCAATAATTTCCTATCTTCTCATTGTTAAGATAAGCTGATTAACTTGGATATGTTTTAGTTTCAGAGTGTGATCCTCTCCCTTTATTGTACTTGAGAGAGAAGGGGTGACTTACAGTAAAATAACTTTGTTTTCCCCAAGCCAGCTCTTTGCTTCTCTGTGATGGAGATAGGTCTTTCCTGTTGCATTTTCCTTAGTCCCTTTACTTTCCACACTTCCTCTCTCAGAGACACTTTATTAACAGCTATTATTATTTTACTCAAAGAAAATATACTGTTCAAGAAATCCCTGAAATAATCCTTTCTAAAAAAAAAAAATCTCATGAACAAAATATTTTCTTGTTTAAAATACCTTTGAAAGTTTATTAAATACCCCACAACACAGCACTACTGGTCAAAATCTGCTTGCACTGTTCCTTTGTTTTCAGGCAAATTTAAAGAAGACTTGCAAAAAAAGGATAAGGCCTGAAGCTCTGTTCACATGTACAGTGCAGCAAAACAGGAAACTCTATTTATTTCAGTAGAAGTGATTTACACGCAAGTATGAGAGAAGACAAGCATATCCTTGAATTTATGCCATTACAAACTGCAAAATAGTGCTTACACAATTTTGTTGGGATTTTTTGATATTTAATGCTTTCTCCTAAAGTCCCAGGTCCTAGATTTACTCTATTATGTCAAAGGGACTTCCTCTCCTACTTTATTTACTTTCCTTAAATTTCTAGCAATCATATTCTAGGGGAAAAGGCAGAAGCCATGAGATGAGGACACTTTTTGGACTGCAAGGCTGTCTATTTTGAAGTCTTTTGATTTCCTCTTATCTCCTAGATCTCACTTGTGTTCAGGGCTTTTCAACCTGTGTTAATTTGCAGCCCAAATTCAACACTGGAAATGTATGAATTACACATATGCAGATTCCCATATGGCACATACCAATTCATTCCTCTTAGTCACCATTCATTAATTCCTTTGAAATAAATGTTCATGGCTGAAAAGCACTAGTCTGATGATTTAATGGGAGTGTGGCTCTTGTGTTTTTCCTGCACAAGATTAGTAATACTTAGAACGAGCTGGCCTGTTTAAAAGGGGGGCTTTTTAAACATCTATTTCAGTGGAAAGAGAATGGTTGCATAAACGTGGAAGGGTGAGAACTTGTTAATATTATAGATGTAGCAACAGAACAAATCAACCTTTTCCTACTTCCTATAAAAGAAAAATATATATCTAAGAGTAAACCCAAGTCCAACAAGCCGCTACTCATGTACAGCTGCATTCCTCACAGCTAAGCTCTTAAACCATCCCTATTCCCAGTGAGGTGGTGGGCAAGCCCCAGTTCTTCCCTGCTGGGAAAGGGAAAGTGGACAATGTCCTCTACTGACTACAGTGAGAGCACTTGTGTCCCTGAAAATGCTCTCATAGGCAAGAGCCTGCAGTATAAAAGCTGGGTTCCCATTACGGGCACGATGCTATGGGCACTATTCTAAGAAAGCAGCCCCAAGAGCAGATCCAGAAAAACTGGCAAGATATATGAGGGAAGGAAGAAAAATTACCAAGAGCCTGGGCTCCTCCCCGCACATTCCTACTGGCAGTGATAGTGTGGTGGAGAAGACAGATGGTGAAATGCCATAGTGCTGGACATACAGCCTGGTGGTGCTTGCGGCTTTGCACCACTTGAGTCCTTTTCAAAATCCCATCTGAAATTGTTATTTCTTGGTACCCCAAGACAGAATTTTTCAGCTACCTTTAATTTATTTTTCTTCCTAAAAGGTAGTAAAACCAAGGTTAACTTTTTTGCAACAGTCTACTTTAAGTTAATTTAAAGAATGCTACGGTAGTAATGAAATGTGCCTAACAGATAATTTTGGGTCATTTCCCAAAACCTTTACACTTCTACACTGGTACAGGGCAAGCCTACCTGGAACATCCCAAAATAACTTAGTCTCTAGGCACCTTTACCTAACAGCAAGTGCTAGCAGGTGACTAATGATAACTGGATTTCACCACCAAGGAGCTACAGAATGAGTGGCTTTCTGCCATCCAGATGAATTGAAACCAGAAGGGTGCAGGTGCTCTGGTCCGCATTCCATACCACCAGAATCCCTTGTAAGTTAAAGTCACCTTGCCAATTCCAGTTCAAATTAATCTAGAGCGGATTAAGTCTACCTTTTATGCTATTTTCTAAATGAAATCAGATGTACATGTAAAACTGGTATTTAAAAGGGTTTTATCTAATAATGAGTCAGATATTGACAGAACAATCACCATGAAGACCAAGGTAAGAGGCAATATATTCTCATTAATAATTCAAATCTCAGCATGGATATTGATGACCATGCACTTAACAGGGAAAACCAGACAGCAGCTGGAGTTGGCCCAGATTTCCTGAAAAGTTGTTGTGCTGCAACAGAGACACACTGGAGAGATTTTACTGTAAGATCCAACCAGAGAAATGGCAACTCCTCATTATTAAGGTAGCTTGGACCCTCAGCAATACTACTGAAATTGAAGAAGGAACAAAATAGAGCATTAGCAGTCTGTTGAAAGCGGACGGGTGAAAAAAATAAGGGAATAAATTCTGGAGGCAAAATCCCACCACTTCCTCACAGCCCTAATATTTGTGGCACAGAGCAACAATATACAGCAGTACCTAATTCCAGTTACTGCTTAGGAGCAAGCAACATTAAAGGCTTTAAAATAAATGTGTACAATCAGCAAAAGTGCAAACAAACAGAAAGGTTGTAGATGCCAAAACCACTCAGAATAAACCAGTTGGGACTAGTTAACATAATCTGCTCTATTCACATAACTAAGTTTGTTTCACTGAGGGCATGAACTTTCTTGGAAAAGCTCAAGTAATTAACTGCAGGAGTTTAGACATTTTCTTTCCCTCAAGTTTACTTTACCCTGGAATTAGAGCTGCTTACACACATCTGCTTCTACCAATTCATTCAAAAAGCTGAGTTTTGCTTATCCTGTCCAGAGCGACATGCTTGAAGAGGTGGTACCAGTGAACTGTAGAATTCCCTTCAATTCCTCCGGCCTCCTATCCACTCTTCCCATCACTTTGATTGATACAAAGAAAAACATATCCTACCTCACGGAAAAAGAGCAGGTTTCCAATGAAAGGAAGAGGTGGAGGATGTCGGATCCCTACGCTGCTTAGTTTGGAGAATGCAGATATGGAGTACCTGGAAAAAAATAAGGTAGTAAGTTAATGTTGGATCTTCTCATGATAGGACTTGCCACAGTAACTTGTTCAGATGACTTCCCTGGATTAAGAGAGGGAGAAGATTCTTTCTTGTGTTAGCCAGACAGAACTGCCAATGAGATTACATTGCTTGGCAGCTCCTCAGGTCACAAAAGTAAATGCAATACACCAGTCCTTCAGAGAGGGCAAAAGGACCAAGGGACTCAAACACAAGCCTGCAAAATTGAGCAGTGGAATTAAAGAGCTGCTCCTCTTCCCACAGAGGGTCTTGTAAGTCAGAAGTGACTCTCCAAAGCTTCATGAGGTTACAAATGAGATCAAAAGAAGCATTTGGGGCTTGACTTCTGTGGCACTGCTGGGAAAGGAACAAGACAGATTTTCAGACTATTATTTTCTTCTTCGATCACCTCTACCTATAGAGATCAGAGAAAAAAAATTCAAACTAGCGTCAGTTGTCCATGAGCCAAAACACGGACAGTATGTTCCAGTCAAACCTAGTATTTGGGCCAGATATGCTGATTAAGTGATTTTTTTAGAGCTGCCAGTCAGCAAATCAAACAAATATAAAAAATACAGGGAAACAAAACCCAGACTGAAAAGCTTCATGGATCCCTTGTTTCAGATGAAACTGTGGCATGTTGACAGGGACAATACTGGGAAAAAAAAGAAAAAAGAAAGGCTTTGGAGTCGGGTTTTTCTTTTTCCTCCCCTCCCCCTTTCTTAATACAAACAATGGATTTAAGTCAATGGACTTCAATTAGTGCAACCTGAAAAAGCAGGAGCTAACAGCAGCAGCTTTGATTACCCAAAGTCACAACTTTCGTTGTGCACTTCCATTTGCTGAGATTTCCTGCAGCACAGTACCTATTTTCTTAATGGACTTTCTTTCATGAAGATATTTTACAAAAATCATAATCAGGAGATAGAGGTTTAATCATTTTTGAATAGCAACCATTTTCTTTTTCTAATGGGACAGTACAAACATTCACAAACACAAACCCTCTCAACAGAAATTATGTCTTCAGTCTATGCATGGACATTATGTCAAGTATGACAAGGTATTGGGGAGTAAAGGCACAGAAGTCCACATTTGTTACACATTTTATATACATTATTGACTTCTTGGCTACTTAACTGCTTTAAAAAATATGAGGTTTTCCTCAGCTAATACTCTTGGGAAAAGAAATGTTTTAACTTTAAAATGACAAAACAGCCTACATGATACATTTTCTTCCCCAAAGAGAGGATTTTTTTTTTGCTGCTACTGCCACTTGAAATCTTCCTAAAGTGTCATCGTGTCATAGGAAAGTCCTCATCTTCAGTATGTAAACAGTGAAAAAGATTAAAATCCCTGTCAATGGAAACCTGTCAATTTTGAAGTATTCTAGCCTGATGTTTTCACTGTAAAATACATGGCAGATCACAAAGCACCAGGCTGGGCTACAGTCAACTGCTCATTTCACTGCACACCAGACTGTCTGTAAACTCCTGGTTTTCATGTACAGCAAAGTGAAGAGTGACTGCAACAGAGGCTTACAGTAGACAAAGTAAATGATGTGATCACCAAATATTTTAAAAGGAAAAAAAAAATAATGAGCACCGTTTCACAAGGCAAGAAACACAGAGACTGTGAAGACTATTTATGCTTAGATGAACAGTTCATCATTGTCAGCTTCTGAACATTACTGGCAGTTTCATACAGATGAGGATTTGCTTTCCTTTTTCCCTTCCTAACGTGGTTTTCTCCACTGATTTTTAGTCAGTTACATTTAAAGTAGGTTTTCGAAAGGTAGGGAATGACAGTTTACAATGAGAGAAGAGAGAGAATCAGTGTAGTCAAGCTACAGACTGAAATATAACAACAAAAGGGTGAAGCCAGCAGGAGAAAAAAAAAAACCTCATCAATAAAAATATCTAGCCCTACTCTATGGTTTTACAACATTTCTGGTGTTGTTGAAATACCTGATGTTTTACAGAAAAGAAAACAGTATGCAAGTGACCAAAGACTAACAGGGCTGCATGCACAAAAGAAGGACCTAACACTGCACACATAGCCTTAACTTTGACCATTTCTAAAGGAACAACTTACTTGCTGCAACCTTAAATATTAAAAGCTTCTCCCCACCTCCACAATATTTCAGCTCATTCTCAGTATTTTGGGTGGGGGAGAGAGAAAGAGTGACTTATGGACTTCTTTATAAAAAGGAAAAGAGAAAAAGTAAAGAAAAAAGGAAAAGAGAAAAAGTAAAGAAAAAAGGAAAAGAGAAAAAGTAAAGAAAAAAGGAAAAGAGAAATTGTCCTGTATAACACATAGTGAACACCAGCAATGTATGAATCTGACAGTTTTGTGGCACAAACCTCTGCCTTTTGAGCCAGAAGAGGCTGATAACTCAAACAGGCCAATTTATGTGATTTGATCACTCAGCACCCCCATGACACACACTTGGCCAGTAACTCAGAGCTGCATCCAAAGTGCATTGGGAAAACAGTGTCCGGGTTTTGTTGCTGGGAAGGGAAGGTGGGCTAGAAGCTGGACAAGTGCAAATGGGCAGGGTTGCCTCGTAGGCAAAGATATTTGTCTGGAGAAGCTGTACATCTAAATGAAACAGCTCCACACCTGCCTTATCACCAGTGGGAAGTCTTATTTCTCGCTCTGCCACTTAGCACACTTCTACATTACTTTATCACAAAAATTAATCTGGTATCAAGAAACCTCCTGCTGTTGCTGTGGGTACACAGTGACAGTATAAGATCAGCCAATGGACTAGAGAGGCTAAATCAAATGCAAAATCTACAAATAGAAGAGATACTAGATACTAGGTGAGAGTGCTAGGTGACCAAGATAACCAAAGATATGGAACCACTTCTGTACAAGAAATAAGATGACTGTCTATAATCTTAATCATGGAAAAAAGAAGCAACTGATGCCAGTTATGACAAATATATTTAATATCCTGCAAGGCTTAAAAAAATAAAGTGTTATTACCCACAAATTAAAAATATAGTAATAAAATCCACAAATGAATATTCAGGTGGCAGGATTAAAAATGAAACACTTTTCCAAGAAATAAATATACTAACTATGGAACTCCTTGCCACAGATTATTGTCTACTCCAGAAGTTTATAAAGCCTCAAAATATGATAGAATAAACCAAGGGGCGGAGGGAATCAACAGTCACCTTTAGCTACTAAATTTAAGAAATGTAAGAGAAATACATGGAAAACATTTAAGGAAAGGAGACAAAAATAATCAAATTTATTTTCTTAATCAGGGAACTAGTCTGTAAGCTTCTAATGGCAGAATAAGAGATTATACTGTTATAAAACCTAAAAGATAAAACCCCAGACACTTCACCTGTCTTAAGAAGAAGAGAGGAATGAGTCTGTGCAAAGTGAGGGGCATGAAAAGGATAAAATTCTGATGACAGCAATATTTACTGGACAATCTAGCACATTCTCACTCAAAAGAGAAACGTACCCTAATATTTACACAAGTACAGCTTCCTGCACAACTATTAATTTAAAAGCTTGGCATTATGTTTTGAATGAAGTGACAAGACATCAAAAAGAACCAGAAGAACAGCAGTAATGAAGTAGATCGATCAACAATTCAATAACCCTTTGAAGACATTCAGAAGGCCTCTGAGAGCTAAATGCTCTCTGTATATATTAAACACAACTGTTAGAAGAAAGTTAACATGCCAAATACATTCCTGTAGGCCAGTATGGCAGATATAAACTCTCTGAAATACTAACTTCTCTCCACGAAACATCATGCAAAAAAAAAAAAAAAAAAAAAAAAAAAAGAAAAAAAAAAAAAGGAGAAACAGATAATTAATGTAAGTTGTAAAGGATATATAATCAACAGAACTAGCCATCTGCCCAGCCAGGTCAGTACTGATCAGTACTGAAAGAAAAAGTATTACGCTGTCTACCATTAAGGGTCATCAATTTGTGTAGCAGATTACAGAGTTTCCAATTCTGCATCATGGAGTTCAACATGCTGTTGAAATTACCCCAAATTTCTCCCAATAGAGAAAGTGCGTCATTCCTTCTACATCTAAGTAATACACAACCTAATAATATCTGAAAAGCTATAAACTGGGACACAGAGATAAAAAAAAAAAGTGATGTTATTTAATCTCATTGTTGGGAGGTGCATTATTTTGCAAGACTGGCTGGGAAAACAAAGTATTTTGCTGAGATAATGGAAATCATTCCTGCCAAATGAGAGACAATCACCATGCATTTTTACCTGTTTGCCTCTATTTACATATAGCCATAACAGATTCCAGTTAACATTGGGATGTATTTTGCTCACAAAGTAGTAATAATACACAAAACAAAGGTAGCCTACCCAACATTACAATGATGGCTCACGAAAAAATAAAGAAGAATCCCTGGGAGTCCAGTCTCACCAAAACACTGATATCATCCCAAAGCTGGCTACAGACTTTCAGCTCTCAGCCCTCTCTGGGAAATTTTGCATTATGAATACTGCAGCAGGGTCACTGGAGAGCTGCCATCACTTAAGTCTTTCCTCTTGTCTGCTGCTCGGGATATTTAAGGTAGAAAATCATTATTTGGTCCCATTCTGACAAAGGAACACACAGAAAGCAGGTCCTGCAAGTGGGTGAGTATTGCAGCCCAAGTGGATACCATCCCAGAAGGATACAGCCTCTTATTACCTCCAGAAAGTGTACTCACTGAAACAAAAACAAAACAAAGCCACAATATTAAATTAGCCCTCCATCCCCAAATGGCAGGTAGGTTCTGAAGCACTCTCTCAGAAAGCAGAAAAGAGAAAAATAGGGAAAGTAAATTCCTCTTCCTTGGTCAACACAGGTTACCAAACTACCCTTTACTGTTACTTAGCAGCACCTCTGGTGGAAAAGCAGAGATTTGTTGAACAAAAATACCCTTGGATGTGTAGAATATCAAGGTCAGAGTATGGAATTACTACTATACCTCCAAGAAGAGATACTGAATATCCACAAGCATACCTCTAAGAATGAACTGAAATTAATCTTCAAGAGACACTTTAGTCAGTTTGGGATAAGGATATTTGAGTACAGCAATTTAATTTTCAAACTCAACAAATCTGTACTTTTAACCATGAATTTGTAGGGCTGCAATAACAGTTTCAGGCATAATGAGAACTTCCATGTAACACTTGCTCTCCTTAATCACTTGCATGCACTCATAGCGCCTTAATTTTGACATAATTGGACAAGAAAAAGAAAGACATTGCACACACTTGCACAATCTGCCTGCATAGGGGCAGATGTTTTCCAGCTGCAAAACCTAAATGATCACAGGACACTATTTCATTGAAATATTTGCTAATACATCAGGAATAGTGTGCAGAAAAGGCAAAATTATATGCCCAATATTAAATTTATACCTGACCTATCTGCTAACAATCGTCTTTCAATCCATACTGTTCTGGTCTGTCGAACAATTTCCTTAGTGTCTCTTAAGAGAACCAATAGTCTCAAGAGACTGGCTGTAATAAGGCTTCAGGTTCTCACAGTGTATTTAAAGTTTTGGGGGTTGCTTTAAGTTCTAAAAAATTAGCAGTGAATCAAGGCCAATTAAATGGAAAAGCCCACACAGAAAAAGCAACACACTTGACCATATTTCAGAGTAGCCCTGGGAGAGACAGATGGTCTGTACAGAAGGTCAATGACAATATTTCATCACCTCTCTGAAGAGTGCAACCTCTTCACACTGGGCAGTGACTTTTCCAAATAAAGAGCAAATGAACAAGAGTCATAAATCCATAGCTTCAGCCCATCTTTGTTAGCTCAACACCTTTAAACAAAACCATGGAGGTCAACAGCACCAGGGGTTGTTGGCTCCAGCAATATATAACCTTGGGAAGGGAGGTGGGAGCTCCATCCCATGTGACCACAAAGAGGAGTCTCCTCACCAGGAGGACTGTCCACAGCAGATCTGAGGCCTGGTGCATCCATGAGGCCATACACAATGTCTGCAGGAAGCCTGGATCAGAGATGACACCTAAACTCAGCTCCCATGTCCCAGCTCCAGTGCCTTAACCACAGACCAAACCTTCTTTTCACTCCCTAGGACCACTGGCACTATACTTTTATCAAGGAGTAATTTCTTTCAGTAATTTATTCAGAGAGATATTGTGAGGCATGCAGAAGAAATTGGTACCACCTCAAGGCTACAAATGTTCTTGCTTCAGCCAGGAAGACTGAAGCTTGCAAAAACAGGTGCATTGCTAGAAACACAGTGTTCAGAAATAGTAAAATGTCATGACTTTTTTTTTCCTCTCCCCTCAACTAACTACATATCTCAGTTTTGCAAATGGACATCTTAGTTAAAAGGCCACGAAGTTTCAACCTTACCAGCCTTCCTAATTGCTATGCAAGTTCATACCCTAGTGATGCAACTCCCTTTGTAGAAAACACAGCATCAGTTTCTGTATGCATTTCAGCCATTCCCACACACTGGGAAGAATCGTAGGGACGCAAGATGCAGTTTCGTATTTAATTGAGGAAGGAAAGTCTCCTTGGGAGCCTGATCATTCTGGCTTTTCATTGACATTAAGGTACTCGCTAGGCCACTGGCCAATTACTTCATAGGGCCAAAAAAGGGTTGCAGTGCTATGGTGCCTCAACTCCTGAAATCTTATCTAGCACACACATCAAGTAGTGATATGCTGTGCAGGCAAAGTCACGTTGCATTCCCTCCAGAGCATACCTGCCTCAGCTGCCTTTCATATTTTAGTCCATGCAGTTGTGGTCGGTCACACCACTTGTCTGCTGCTGTCAGGGAACTGGTTTTAGAGTTCAGGTCTTGTACCACATTCCTCAACAGCAACAGCACATGAAGAGCCACTCAGTGCCATTAAGAACCAGCTGGCACAAGGTTTGCATGAAGTCACACCCTGCCAGGAAAGCCCTGGGAAAAACAAAATTGCTTCAAGAGGCTCAATACCTCCCAGTGCTTTAGGGCCAGAGACCTCTCCCTGAACTGAAGGTGAGGTAGGGAACACAGTCCTATCCCCTTTTTTGAGGCAGGTATCAAAGCAGGGACAAAGTTACTGGAGCAAACTCCAGGCATCTTTCCCACTTATAATCTCAAAGGAGCAGCTGTGACAGACTTCAGGGACAACTCACCTCCTTACAGACAGTTCTGGATAAATGCTCAGGCCTCATGATTACATGGCACATGAACTAATTCTATTTATTTATTTTTAAGTTCACATCAAGGAGACACCATCCATCTAGTGCACTGAATGTGGCAGAGGCCCTATCGACACAAGATAAACGTGATCAGAGCACCAGAGATCATTCCATGGTGTACAGAGAGCCTGAATTAATGGTCCACAATCCAACTTTGTTCTGGCATTTCCTAACTTTTGTGGGCTTGACTTCACAACCTCAGTAATGTGTCTTTAATGCAATTTTCTTTGCAAGTTCTCATAAAAAAAAAAATCATTAAAAATACGTCACATTGCATCATTTTGCATCCACAGGGGTCATCAAAAGACCCTAGACTATGGCACAGACCTTTGCCAAGTGAGCTAATGGAAGAGCTGACAGAAGAAACAGGTTGTCTTTCACACAAGGGAGCTGTGAGGCACAGCCTGCCAGAGAGTTTCTCAATACTTCCTCAGAGAAAAAAAACCAGCAAAATTGAAGAATTCCTAAACCAAAATTCTAGGCTTCTTTCTGGTTGCTGACACTTAACCAGCGAGTCCTCATCTGCTCCTCTGGCAGCATCACCACATCCCTGTTCTTCCTCATCCATGGACCTGCCACCTGCCCCAGACTCTTCTCCTCGCTGGAGCTGACTGCACTGCCACCCTCACCCAGACCCTGCATCACCTCCCATCACAAGCTCCCCAAATGATCCCTTGCCAACACAGTCCCACACTGCTTTGTATCATCCATTCACCCCACTCCGTGCAGCAATTTATCCCAGTTTCTCCTTGCCTAACTCCACTCCTACCAGACAGTTTCCCCAGGCTCCCTGTTTGCAGTTCTTGTGCCCAAGCCTCACTGATGCCATCACACCCCAACATGATCCCATTAGAGAAAGGCTTCTCTCAGTCCCTGCACTCAGAGCAACCAACTGCTCTCAGAGACCTGCTGCCTGGTCAACCCTCCACACACACAAAGGGTGGGAATATGCTTAGCAAAGCCAGAATCAGAAACATTAGCTTAAAATTATATCTAAACAGAAGAGATTCCAGTGAACGTGTGCTAACTGCAATTTTTCAAAGACTCAATTTGCCCAAATTTGCATGAGAAAGGCAAAAAGTACATGCACTGACAAAAGCCCACCTCCTCTCACCAAATATTGAAATCCTGCTTTAAAGCTAATATAAAATCAGAATATCATTCCTAAACAATAATAAAATAAAGAAAAAACACCCCAAATCCCAAGAGATTCCCAAAATAAAACCAAACATTTTTCCTTAGCATTTGTCTCAGAAATTATGAAGCTCATTTTAACTGTAATTTTTCAATAATTCCACCTAAGACAGACAGCAGCCCTGGAAAACTTTAATCCTAGCTGCTTGGAGTTTGATAAAGCAATAAGGAATTTAAAATAGAGTTATATAATGGTAGCATCACACAACCTTAATTTGTGGTGCTCTCAGACTCACCTATAATTAAGTAAGCCAGACTGAAAATAGAGGAAGTGCTGGCTCTCAGTCTGAGAGCACACATAAAATCTCAGCTCATAGCTAGTTATTTCATGCAGGGTCTAATCCATTATAGTATGGGGGTGACAATGACAACGTTGTCTGACCCTTAATTACAGGAAAGATACTACAACGTCTGTACATACCAGACAGCATATGATAAACTTGAAATTAATACTGGAGACACTGCCTGCTCCTCATGACTTGAAAACTAGGAGTACTCTGATGTCATGAGGAGATAAGATGCCTCTTTATCTTCCTTTTCTTGTTCAGATTTTCATTCCCCCATTTCTCTCATCTTTCCATACAATGACAACAACAACAACAAAAAAAACCAAACAACAACAAACTACCACAAACTATTAAACTGTACTTCACACATACACGTGTCATTTTCACATCTTTAGGGTACAGAGGAAGCACAAACACCTCTGGAGGAGTGATCCCATGTCCTGGCAGGTGGCTGACCCAGGCACACAAAGCAGCATAGAAACATCCACTGGAAGTGAGACTGCTTCAGGGAACAAATGACGATCTGCTACATCACGAAACAGCACTGGTGGTGGCTGCAAAGCCTCAAATTGAACAAGAGAAGCTACCATGCATGCATCTAAATAGTGCAAGTCCAGAGCTCTGCTTTGCTGCATGATTTAATACCACTAGAATTAAAGTAAAGGGTGTCTGGAGCTCCTTTCATGAAAAGCAAAGCACAGAACTAGAGTCACCAGGGAGAAACATCATTAATTTCTGAAGGGAAGAAGAGAAAATCCTTCCAACCTCAGGGCTCATGCACACATGAACAGTGAGGGGAAGTACAGAAGTGGGGTTCAAAGTCTTGTGGCAATACAAAAAATAAACTCAGCCTTCTTTTTTCCTTTGCATCTTATTCATGACTTCTTGAATACCTGTGGACTGACAAGAGTTGAGCCCACAGAAGAGTAATTGCATAATGTGAGTTCATCTCATACAGAGACATAGTAGATAGAGCAAGGCATTTGCATAGCATATTCCCCACCCCAGGACTAGCAGAATACCCTTTAGCAACCACAGGCATGAGATAGGAGGAGCAGTGAAATTATTTCAATCACCTTTCAGTGTGCTTGAGCAGTCAACTGCCATCACCAGCCCGAGTAAGCTATCGTGGGCCACTAACAAAGGCAGAAAATCAGTCCTACAAAACAGAAGATAGTTGAATAGATGCCAAACAAAGCCAAAGGAAAAGCAGAATTTCAAACAGACTGGATGAAAGGATTGCAGGAAGCAAACTTCAAGGAGATCCTCTGAACTTGAAAAACTGCCTAAAAAAAGCAGGCTCAAGTGTTACTCCCAAGTGCCATCCAGATTAAAAGCAAAACAAAGGCAATTGGGGTTTCCTGGAGCTCTGAATCACCCATTCAAGCCTAAGGAGACTGAGCAACCGACTGCACACAGGAATAGCAACACTGCGTATGCATGAAGTGTCAAACCCAGAGCAGAATGGACTGAGAGGTATTTTCCTTCTTTAATCACTGAAAAATGCAGTAACGCCGTGCATTACTTGTAAAACAGCAGGTTGGATGGTTCAGACAGAAATATACTTTTTAAGCTGACATGCTCCTCTCTCTGTGCTGTTGGCTATTAAAAAAAAAAAAGTGCTTGTTTCACATTATCTCATCTTTTGACTGCACTTTGAAGTCCATTCTGGCCATTCGTCCATGACAGAGACAAATTCCAATCCTTAGGAATAATTCTCTTAACTTCATAAAGAAACCCTTGTTCAAGTCAGATAATTTTCATGTAGAGGCTGACATGGAAATGGCTTTCCTGGAACAGAGTTGATTTGCATTACTCGGTGTCATAGCACATGACAGCTTACTCTGCAGCCCACTTGTCTGGATCTTCCGTAATCCAGACAGCCGCAGTTCCCCCTCCTCCGTGAAGCAGTTGTGCACATGACAGGAAGAACTAATTTTAATGAAGAGTTTTTGCTCTTGTCCTGGTCATGTTCTCTCTCAACCTGTTTATCTGGCAGGCTCCTGGATGCAATTTGTAATCATTGCTCCCTGCTAACAATGGAAAAGTCTATTGCTGTCGTCTGTCCCTTTGACTCCAGGGTTTTTAACATCTGACATGCTGCTGCATGAGTAATGTAGCGTACGAATCCATTAAAGACCCCCTTCCCAGCATCTCTCAAAGGACCTGCTATTGCACCCCTGTCCCAGCTCACCCTCTCTCCTCCAGTTAAACAGCCTCAAATGCTCCTGGCACATGAAAGCAAAACGCTTCAACGCCTAAGCTGCAAATTCACCGAGACAGAGACCATCTTTCCATTACATCACACACCCTTCATGAGCACAGCAGAGCCCTGATCTTTGACAGGGGTTCGCAGCTCCTGCTGAAACAAAGATGATAAATAAATCATCAGCACGAGGTCCCCCTAAAGTGGAGGGAACTCTGTGCAATGTCATTCGATTACTTTTTAACTACCACAATGAACTAAAATTCCACAGGGAAGTAACTATAGCGAGTCATTAGCATGAATGATTCACCTTCAAAGAGAGGCAAGAGGAGAGCTGAAGCCCAGAGAAGCCAGTTTTCTTCACTCTCTCTGTAAGCACCTGGGTGCAGATCAGTGATCTTTTCCAAGGCAGAACAAAGACACTAGATGATGATACACAGGGGTTTTAAAAGAGATTAGAAAGTTTATAAAAATAAAAGGGCTGACAACAGGACTGGGACTGAGAGCAGAAGGGAACGAGAGCAAGATGTGATACAAATGACAGAAACCCTGGCTGGAAGAAAGAGGCTCGTTGAGGGAAACGGCCTCTCAGGCAGATGAAGTCTCAGAGAAGTCACCTACTGGAGAGGGGATACAAGTTGTCAACACCACCTTCAGCAATGTACGAGGAAGAGACTGATTATGAAATGCATTAATTATTGCAGTTGAATTTGTGTATTTTTCCTCCTAACTAAAACAATGATTTTTTTTTTTTTTTTTTTTTTTCCATTTCACCAGTANTTTTTTTAAGGCTCATTACAGATCTGCAATTATTTTCAGCTTTACTTTGTCTCCAAGGAGCTAACCATAAGACATGAAGTTGGATGCCTGAAGAAAAATACTTTCACTTACCTCTGGGGAGCTGAAGTTTAGTGCCTGCTGTAAGAGAGGCTAGATAGTAAGATCCAGTGCTGGCCAAAAAAAACCCAACAAAACAATGGATAGAAAACTTTGAATTGGAGGAATATGAAAATAGACACTCAGGAAAGCATTAGCAAAATTTGCTTAAACCGAGTAAAGCGCAGCGGTGCACAGATCTAATACACCACGTGCAGCCTGGAAAAAGGTGATCTTCCCCGGCCACTTCCAGAGCTCTGAAGATAATCTTCACTTTGTCTTCCCCAAGTGGTAAGTGAAAACTGTGGTTGCAATGTAAAGGCCTACATAAGGTGGTGCAGTGCCACACTGGCACACCACACTGCACAGTGGCTGCTTTATTTACTTTGACACTAGACTAGGAATAGCTAACTCAAGCTGAGATACTTCTGGATCCTTTAGGAAACCATACTTCTATATTTATTTACATACCTATATATTTACATTCATGTGCATACATACACTCTAAATCTGCTCATTTTCCCACAGAAAAAAATGAACACTTAACCATTCTTTATGTTTTAGACACTGTTCATTTTCCACGAGGGTTATTATACACCACTGATGGGGTTTTCACACTGAACATCCATCTTTAACATGAATCTATCCCTTGAAGATGCATCTGCATCAGAGGTGGGGATGATACTCTGCTATACATCATTCACACCATCCCCCTCCAGAATGGACAGTTTTCCTCCTCCTTGGGAAGATCCTCTACTGAACAATGCTCAAGGAAAGCCTAATATGCAAGGCTGAAGATTTTCCATGTCATGGTCCCACCAGTTCCAGTTAGTTTTGTTCTATTCTATTATTTGGGCTGCCCACTGGAGAACCCAGTCTTTCTCAACTCCTTTTACTTCCAATTCATGCAAAGCACCAGAACCCACCCACAACTACACATTGGCCTAAGGACCTGCAAGTTGCAGTAAAGGCTCCCTGTCCTCACAATAAAAAAAAAAGATAACAAACCTTAAAGAATCTCAGAAGCAAAAAGAGGAAAATGGAAGTTATGTGAGGAAGGAATTGGGTGGACGCCTACATGAATGGGTTTAGAAGACTGATTGATTGATTTCTCTTTTACATCTACAGGCATCAGTATTTAGACAATACTTCCAAAAATCATTTCTTGCACTTATACAATAGAAAAGGTACAACCTATAACTGAAGAAAAAAAAGGCAGCATCCTGCTGAAGATGAACATTTTCAAAATTAAGTAGCATCACATAACATACACTTAACAAACTGGTTAGGGTGCTCTGCACCGACAATGCTGATTTTTAACACTAGCACAACTCAGAGCATTTGAAAGACTTCCAGCATACTGACAAAATCTAAAGGGGCAAGAGGAAAACAGAGGTAACAATAAGCCTGACATCATCCTTACATAAAATAGTGGAACTATCATTTTAGAATGCCATTGACAAGAAATTTGAGGAGACTTGATTGAGGAGAATGTAATTAATGCCTTTAAATATTGTCAAATGAGCCTTTCATTTTGGGTTGGGGTAGGTTTAGGATTAGTTTCTTGAGGCAGGTGTATAGGTATGGTTGATAAATACAACTCTCCCAACAGCATCTTCTTGGGCTAGTCCAATGGGCTAGAAGCACTAGACCACATAACATCTTTCCTGAAAGACATTTTACACACTACACAGAGAACTAACAGGACACCAACCTAGACAAGCTAAAAGTTGGCTCAATGCTTGGCCACAAAATGTGACCCATAATCATCAAGTATTGATCCACAGGACTCTTACTAGGAGGATTTACAGAGATAGTTTCTTACTCACTAGTAAAAGGAATCCTGAGTTACAGCCACTTAAATCTGACCCCAGATTTTCTATGCTAAGGAATGTGCCCACAGCCTCTCTGTAGCATCCTGCTGCCATAGAGCTGTGGCCATATAGGCATGGCCATGGGACTTGATTGCTGGAAATCTGTTCCAGCAGCTGTTTGATAGCTATTGGGCATCAAACACCACCAGCAATGGCCCCACTCACCTGAAAAGTGATCAATCCACCCTGGCCATGGCATTTCAAAGGGCACAATCTGAGAGCTGACTACTGTGAAAAAAGTTGCACCCTTCTCCCTACCACCCACCTCCACATATTCCCTCTTGCTGCTTTCTCTATGTTCAGCCGATCCCTGCTCAAGCTGATGCAGCCACTAAACCGGCAAACTAGCCCAGTAGAAATGAAAATATTTTGCTGTATCTAGGAGGAGAGAGAAGGGTACCCACACAGTTCCCTGGACAGGTCCACCAAGGGCACAAATAAGTGTCTGAGTTAGCCCCAGCAAGTGAGTGGTGCAAGGTGAATGCCCCTTTTGACAGCTGCAAGTGATGAGGGTCAGCTCAGCCACTGTGTGAAATGTTACCCTTACACACAGTGGCTCTACAGCTCTTTCCTGGCAAAGTTAATCAGTGACACGAAGAGGGGTAGGACAGCACAAAAAGGACAGGCTTGAGCACCAGAACAGGGAACTGAAGTCACCTGGCAGCCTGTTGATATATCTTGGAAGCACAAATGCAGGTCATACGTTCAGGATGGAAGGCTCTGCTTGGAAAGGTCACAGACACGGAATCATAGACATTTTTTTGTTGGAAATGACCTCCAAGATCATCAAATCCATCCATCAACCCACCATCACCAATTCCACCCCCAACCATGTTTCTGAGCACTGCATCTATGTCTTTTACATGCCTCCAGGGATGGTGACTCTTCCTCTTCCCTGAGCAGCCTGTTCCAACGCTTGACAATCCTTCGGTGATGAAATTGTTCCTAATACCCAACCTACGCCTCCCCTGGCACAACTTGAAGCCATTTCCTCTTGTCCTGTCTCTTGTTCCTTGACAAAACAGGCTGACCCCCACTCCACTACAACCTCCTTACAAAAAGGACCCACGAGGTACAAGTGAGGAAACAACCACTCTACTGCTACACAAAGTACTGTTCAGGAAAGACATGGGAGTAGTGGGTGGACCTCAAAGGATATTTTGAAAGAGATCTAAGGATGGGGAAGAAAAAAAACCAACAAGCTTTTAAATGTCAGTGCAGTATATTAAATAGAGAGTTGAGAAGTGCCTTGACTGCTGCCTACAAATACTTCCACTGGAACAAGTGCTAACAGCAATCAGCTCCGCATCTTCCAGGGCAAAGCCAAAATATTCACAGAGTTGGGTATATACAATACAGAAATGAAATCCTGAATTCAGATGCCATTTCTTGGGTTGAGGGCATGTAAAGATTAAAACAGTTTGCCAGGGAAGCTAATGGACTCACTGCAGCTTTCAGCTTTTAAATTAATCTCCTTTCTTTCGGGGAGGATACAACCAAACAAAATCCCACACCACACACCACTTCCCCCTACAAAGTCTAAAGAAAAACACAGAGCCTTAAAAAACAGGAAGTCAAACTAGACAAAAGCATAGTTCATTCTGGTGTATAAATAAACAAGTGATTAACTATTGCTCTAATTGTTGTTTGCTGTCAATGGAAGAAGGACTATTTTCCTCCTCTCCCATCAGGGAGGGATTTGTGCTACCAATACAAAACAGTGACAAAGTCATGGCACTGGCCCCTTCCACAGCAATACAGTCACACAGCTAAAGGCAGCAACAAAAGACTTTGGCTAAAAATTGCCCACAGCTTATCTGCAAAGACAATACTTTGCCTCTTTGAATGAAAACCTAAGCAAAGACACCAAGCCAGCTAACAATTAGCCAAGCAGTCCCAGACACGTTTAGGCTTTTCTGTATTGAAACATTTATTAGAATCTAGCATTTGTTACCTTATACTACCACACAGTTTCATTAAACATATTTTAGAACATGTAGCCTTCTATCTAAAAACAACACAAAAACCTCTGGGAGGAGAGACAAACCTCTCTTCCTCATACGAAATAAACCTTCTTTGGGAAACAAATCATTCCACAAATCTTTCACGCTTTTAATAAATAAATAATAATCATAAAATTAAAATACAAAACAGGGAACTACTGGAAATAGTAATTCCTTGAAGGAAAAGGAGGAAACACCAAAAGAAACTTCTTCATGCTCACAGGGAAATATTTATTATTAAAGCGCACAGTCATAGAGATGCCAGACCACAACACAGTCACCATTTTGATGTTTATAACTACAGCACATCATCATTAGAGGATACTGTACAACCCTCTGGATGTACAGGGGAATGTGCATGTGTGGATGTATGAACAGCTGTAAAGAATCATTTCCAACTTACAGTAAATGTCAGCAACCTAAAGCACCTTTTAAGGAAGGAGGGAAAAAGTAGTAACAACCTACCATTTCAAAATCAGCCACCCAAACACACTCTTCAGTACATAGAGCACTTTCTAAAAGACATATTGATATAGTGAATCTCTATCAAAGTTTCCTCTCCAATATAAACTGAGAAACAGCTCATTGGTCTAACCTGCTCATAATACCAGACCTTAGAAGACTTAGTCTCACCTTCAAAACACGAGCACCCAGAAGAGAGCACATATCCTTCAGCAGCCATGCCTGCACTGGTTTACCACTCCAGGAGACACAGGCAGGCAGGATTAATTATTCCATTAGCAGTATATATTGCACCTGAGACTTGTTACTATGGCCAGGCTGTTTGTGGGCTTAAACCTCCTGAAAATTAAAGTTGAGTTATTACTCTTCTCTCCTGGCAGGTCAAAACCAGAAGAACAGTTGCTTTTTGATTCTGAAGCAAGTCTATTTGAACAGAGTTGTATTTTATGGCAGAAAACAGCCCTTTTTTTTCAGGTGTGCAACTTGCCTCTGGTTGTTTGACCACCGGCACAAACATTTCAAATGCACCCACCCCTATCATAGTTTTTCTTGCTGTGGAGCAAAGCAGAAGACTGATCTGAGAAGGTGAAAAGGAAGAGTTTGATGACAGTGTATGGCAATGGGGCAAAATTTGGGGACTGGTTTATCTGAATTGCTTGTGGCTGAGCTTACAGAAAAGAGTTTTTTACAGTTACAGCTGTTGGCATGTTGGTCAAAGAGTGTCTGGGACCTGCCTGCACCTGGCTGGTGAAACATTACAACAAATAGATGGGAGATGACTCAGAGGCCCTTATGAAACATCCTCAGACCAGTCATCCAAGGCTACTGTGGTTCCTATTGTTCCATTAGCAAGTTGTGGCTGGTGATAAAATACATTGCATCTCTCAAATGCTGCAAGCATGTGGCAGTTTTTCTTTGTTTATAAAGATAATTTAGTGCTTATGGAAGATGGCATGGCAGCTCAAGAAGCCAAGGAACCCCGGGTATGCAGTAATTACAGCATCCATATTAGCTGCCCCAGCTTATCCACCTTGCCCGTGAATTGGATGTGGTCTTGTTTCTGTTCAGGCAGCAAAACAGCAGTTCTGCACACAAATAGTACGCCACAACTCTCAGCTTACAAAGATCTTAAGCAAAACAAACTTTCCTGGATTTAATTAAAAAACAACAAGAAATAACCCAGAGGCTGCATATTCCACATCACATTATCCCCACTTATTGGAAACGCATTTCAGTGTTTCTCTCATTATAAAGGAGAAAGATTATATAGTTTGCATCACTGCCTGCAGCCACATTTTTAAAACTTGGGTGTCAAAAGACAAAGCTTCTAAATCAACGCTCAGCTACCCAAATAAAGGGACTCTCTCTTAATCAGATATTGCACAGAAATTCTCAAGAAAGAAAGGGAAGTTGCAGGCACACAACTTTTTCTAAAGAAAAAAATAAATCATCACGTTAGGTATATGTATGTGTCCAAATACAGGTACTGAAGGTAGCAGAGGAACTTTTGACCACATTGGCCAGAAGAGTTGAGAGAAACACCCAGCTGAAACCACTGGCTGCTGTACCAGTAACACAAGGAAGAAATAACAATGTACAGAAAGAAGGGAAAATATAAGAGAGGAAGCATGAGATGAACAATGAGGGATCTGTCTGCATCTTAGAAAGGGGGACAGGGCTTTGAGAGAGCATCTCACCAACACACAGGCCTGTGGGTCACCCCTGAGAAATGCCGAGTCAGCAGGAAGCAGACTGCTGCCTGTCTGCTCTGTGTCTGCAAGGCAACAAGTGAACTGCTGGGTTTGCCCTACCTGCTCTGTGTATAAAATTTCTTTAGCCCTCAAAAACTGTAATTTGAAGAGTAGAGGCACAGTTTTCACACAGCTGAAACTCACAACTGTCTGTAGCATTTTACCAAGTGCGTGCCTACACGAACCCCTAATTATCTGCACTGTCATGTATAATTAGTGAGTCTGAACATGTAGTATTCATAAATATGTGAATGTTAGGCACGCTTCATGCATTCAATAGCATCCTGTGTTTGTACACAGACAGCTCTCAGTAAGTATAACTAAGATCATATCCTGAAAGGGACAAGCAAAAGAAACAAAAGATGTAGTGTCTGTCACTTATGCCAGGACCATACATGAAAAAAAAAAAGAAAATTTCTTTCTAAACTATATAATCAAGTGTTTTCTGTAGCTTTTATCTTTCAAATAATTGGACACAGTGTTTCCATGGCCTGCACTAAAGAGAGAAATTGAAGCTCATTATTCAAGCCTGCTGTGATCAATACAGAGAAAACACGAGGACAGTCATGAGCAGCAGTCCTATCACATGATTTTTAAGGTCAGTGAAAATTATTGTGCTATTATCTCAAAACACAAACATTATGAGAGAAATATAAAGGTGGAAATGGAGGAAGGATGCACATCTCAGCACACCTAAACAGTTTTTCATGTAGTTGAACCTCACATTTGCAAAAATCTGGAACTACTCAAACACAAAACTCAGCATATAAAACCAGGGCTAACTGAACCCAAGCATGAAAAAGCTGGCTAAATCTACAACAGCAGGATCTCATCCATCTCTTTCTCTTATTCTGGGTATCAGAAAGATTGAAGTGTTAATAGCTGTCTTATTGACTCATTACCTTGCAGGCTTTAAAAAATCTGCATAAAAATAGATTTCAAAAAATCTCTTATTCAAATCAAGCACATTTGACTGCAACTACATCAAACAGAGTCCCAGTTTTATCAGAGATATGCTGCCTCATGTCAGTGAGTTGACACAACCACGCGTCTGCCTCTGTGCTAAATACATGTGCACGCAGGGGAGGGGGAGAGCAACGAGGGGAGCACAAGCACGTATGCAAACATGGTGTCATCTGGTTTTTCCCAGTTGGAAAAAAATGTTAGCACAGCTCAATCAAACCTATTGGAAAGGGATAGGGACTCATTCAACCACCCTATTTCAACAAGCACTTTATCCTGGGCCTTATACCAAATGTGCTGAAGACCACAGGAGTTCCTCCCCTGACCTCAGTGGGGTGTGGATCAGACCCACTCTGCAAGTAATCTCATTTGATATGGGTGTGTTAATTGGCTGTACTGGTAGAATAAAAAAGTATTGCAGAACACTAGAAGGGCTGACAAAATCTTATTTCTGGAAAGCAGCAATAAGACTTTAGCATCATAAAGGCAACATAAGGATTTTGCCCTTGCTATAGAGGAGGTAGAGTGACTGAGGGTGAAGCATGTGAATAATTTGGGCAACATGAAAATTACTTCTTAATTACAAAATAAGTGATTTAACCCACTTCTTAAATTTACTGTGACAACACTGATCTTGTTCCCAATACCCCCTCCTTTATAAATGCTTTAACCAGATGTAGAAATGGGCAATGCCAACGCTCCAGTTTCACTGCTGTGCTCAGCCATATCCCAAAACAATTTGAAGAAGCCCTTTTAGCTCTGTCAGTCTCTGATGGATGAACATCCCTATGCAGGACTTTCAGAAAAGTAATGTCCACAGCACACTGTAGACCTGCATTAATAAATGCATTGTCCAACTTGTCATACTGTGTCATCAATTAATTTGTTAGTTTTCCTGTTTCTCATCACATTTCTGATCACATCCCCCAATGTATGGGTATGTACTTATTTATAAATTCTATACATGTAGTGCATTATTAACAAATTATGTACATTATAAAGCATATACAAAAATGGAAAATAAGAACGGGTGAGCTAAAGATGTATTAATCCTTTTTCTTTTTTTAATTAGAGATACAAAAGTGTTTTTCTTCCTGCACTCTAGAGGATTATTTTGCACGTCCCTTGGGGTGCATGCTCCCCACTTTGATAACACTCTATGGAGGTGACAGAGAAGCCTCAGATATGCTCCCTTCCCTGTTGCCAGTGACATTTCAATCTTACCATGTACATGCAGACCCTGGCCTGTTCTTCAGGCACGAAGCTGGCTCATGGGTGCTGGGCAGTATAGCAGATGTTTGCTTTCTGCATCTGCTGGCTGTCACATATCACACAACTGCTCCACAGTGCTGGCTTCTGCTCAGTGCTCCGCTTTCATGAGACTCTGCCGGAATTTCCAGCTATAATCAGTGAATTAAAAACCCCCTCCCCTTCAACATGGTATTTATATTCTGCAAACAGAATTAAAAATTTAAGTCTTTTCATCTTTGTTTTTATGGACTGAAAAATCACACAACACTTTCCTACATCTTTCACTCTCTTTTTGTGTCTTCTCTCTTTTCTACCAAAGGCATCAGTCTTACCATCTTTTTTTTTTCCTGTTTCCATAGATATGAGAAAGAAATCTACAACTCTGCAAAAGTTTTCACAAAATCCGCCCACTAAGCTGAATATTTTGGCCCTTTTATTTCTTTCCTAACCACGTCTCTTACTGGTCTCCTAAATAAATTGCCTCAAATTAATGACGTCTGAGGCATGAAGACAAGGATGTGTTAACTGAGCTTATTTGCATAGAGGAGCCAAATTCACCTAATAAGATGGAGCCTTAAAGTTTTATGAGTTTATGGAAAGACTTAGGTGCTTGCAGTCGCTGGGGATTGGGCTCAGCATCTCAGGAGATTCCCAGACTTACCCTGACGCTCTCTTTCTCATCCATACCTTTGACTTCCTTACTGCTGTTTATTGCTGGGCTGCATGCTAAGCAGGGGAAAGCAGAAAACATGCCTTTATTTACATTTTCACAACCCTACCCATTCCTATATTTCACAAGCTATAAAAAAGCCATGTCAAATTTATCCCACCACACTTATTACCATTTCCAGTTGAAGGCAGGGCCTCCACACTTGTCCTCATGCTGCCTGCTTTCCCTGCATGCCATCCCCTTATTAACATCAATTGTGACTCCAACCTCAGAGGTGAAATTAATCACAGTGCAAAGAGCCAGCAGGTATCCTACTTCAGCCCATCAAAACAGGGCTTACATTAAACTCTAAGTAGCGCTTAAGTCTCATATTAAGCCTTTGTAGAAGGTGTGCTGCACTTTTTCTGAGTTACATTTCATGCAAGCCATAACACTAGGAAAATGCACTTCAGCACCTAGGCACCATGCAAATACATATTACAAGGAAAAAAAGACTTCGACAGACAGGTTAAGGGGCACTATATTAGGAAACACTGAAATGGTTTTTTCCAATGCCATTTTATTCTAAGAAATTGATTTTTCTTGAGAAAATTATAAGGGATGTGATCTGATAACCTGTAATAAACACTTTATGTTCTCAAAAACCAGACCTTGTCCAGTGGAAAATACCTTCAAGGCTTCTTAAACTACATGAGATTCTAAATGCTCATCTGTGTTACTGACATACCAACAGGAACACAACCTTAGGAAAGACCTGGAAAACCTTACTAATACCAAAAGCCAGAGTTCAAGTATGATCTTTTCTAATAGGATTTTATAGTAACAGAGTTCCACTGACTTCTGTGGAAAAAAAAATTAACCTGATATGTTTTTAAAAGAAAAAAAAATACATAACTGCTTCTCAAAAAACTCTACAACCTCGTATTATTTAACTCTCTGTGCTGAGCAGTCTCCCCTTTTCTGTTGAGGATTTAATCCAGAACTACAGCTGGCCTGACCCTGGGGTGGAAGGCGAGGCAACCTACACTGTTTTCCTCTTCTCCCTCATACAGCTGTGGCAAAAGTATGGCTGTAGGACAAAATCCATACTGTTCCAGGATTACCTGTACGCCAAAGTGACCGCGCACGCAGCCCTGGAAAACCTGTGCACCACTGCAGCATAGCAAAGCCACCGTGCCCAGGACCAAAGGGAGCCCTCCCAAGAGAACCAGAACACTCAAGGCTCTGACAGCAGAGCCATATTCATCAAGGACCACGCATCTTCATCCTCCCTGCACATCACCATCTTGTAGTACAGAATCATACATCAAGCCCAGTTTATTTCTCCAAGTGCATGATAGGAGCACTGATATGAAACAGTGGGACACATCCTACCCTGGCCAGATGGTGCTTCTCTTCTGGCAGAGGGGAAGAAAAACCCACATCTCTTTTAATCACTGCGCCTCAAATTAAAGTTCTCCTCCATCAAAGTTTGAACCCACACTACAGGGGGGACACATCACTGCAGAGGTTCAGACTCAGGTTCAACTTCCCATTGGCAAAGCCAGTGTCTGCCTCGGGTATTTCATTACCACAAGCTCTCACTGCCCCTTCCAGAAATGGACTCTGTGCCCAAGAGCACCAGCACAGGCTCCCTTTGCGGAAGGAGAAATGCCCATGGTGGTGCTTTTGTGGATGCACAATCATGCTGATTCATCTGGGCTGTTAACACTGCACTGGTTACTGGTTACTGAATTACTGCCCCTCAGTTAATTAATCATATTCTCTGCAAGCAAGAGAATCTCACTGATCTTAAAATAAGGATCACCTGCATGTAAACAGTGAGAGCAGAGCAGGATACAGAAGGAGTGTTGAGCATTTCATTTCAGTAGGTCTTGTCCTTCATATAAAACTTTCATTGATTAAATTCATTACAGACAATATAGTATGGGCATCTTCATTCCAGTTCTAGATAAATTTATACCACTTTGGCTTTCTTTAAAGGGACAGATAAAAAAAAAATTGCAAGAACTTTACTCAAAATTACCAACAAAAAAGTGCAACTGTTTTAATAATTCAGCATAAAGAATGTCAAACTTCGAGATAAACCTGTGCAGGATGTGCATACTCACAGGAAAAGAAAGTTTCCATGAACTGTTTTTCCTGTCCATATGATTCCCTATTTATTTGCCAAAAAAAGAGAAAGAAAATACAGCAAATATCACTGTCCTGTTTGACTGCTGACACACAAGTGTGACTGTGCACATGAAGTCAGACATCGTGTCCCACTGCCACCTTCCTCAAGCACATGGGGCAGCAAGAAGACAGTCCCTGCCCAACAGGCACAGGACAGTGGTCAGAGCTGACAGGACAAGAGGGGGACAATTGTCTACAGACACAAATGTGTGTGTATGTGATAGAGTTGAGGGTGGTGCCTGAGATGAGCACTCACCTTCATCAGTCAGTAGAAAGTACACAAGGAAGGCCTCAACTCAAAAAACCCCTCACCCTACCTCCCATGCTCCTCCTAGTTTCTCCCATAAGCAGACCTTCAGTATTTCCTCCTGCTCCGTTTGCATGTATTCCTCCTCTCCATGCCGAGTGCTGCACAAGCCCATTAGATGAATAAGGCCTTTATAAAGCTCACAGGTGCTGTTGTGCCTTGCTGTTCATGTAAAAAATATGGCAGTAAGCCAGGAAAGCCAAATGATTATATATACCTTTAACTGGCTTAGGAAGGATAGAAGGGTGTGGGAGAAGGGGAAGGAAGGAGGGATATAAGTTTAACACTACAGCATTGTTTTCATGGATAATTTTGTTAAAAAAAAAACAAACAAAAAACCAAAAACCAAAACACTGATGTGTATGTGCAACAGAGCAAATGAAAACAAGGCAGGTTTCTGGATTTTTTCAGCATGTGATGTGCTAGGTGAGAGTTGACACTATGCACACAATGAAGAAAATGCACAAAAGGATTAATCGCACAGGCAATTGCAAAACAGAGCTCCCACAGCTGGATGAGAGTAAAAACTAAATTGAGTTGTAGCAAAAAATATGTTAAATCAATATTAACCACAGACAGCGGGAGCAAATCTTTATTTAGAGACAGTTTACACAACCCTCCCCCCTCTCTGCCTCCACACCTCCCTGCCCCATACAGATGCTGTTTCTGAAAGGTTTCTCAGTACTGTGCGGCATGGCTGGAAGTGCACGAGCAGATCCTACTAAGGAAGGGACTGGTGAGGCAGGATTCATGCCCTGCTAGAAGTCACACCTCGGTGCTGAGGGACAGGCACTGCTGTGCCAGAGCTGTGATAGCCAGCAAAGACCCGGGCATGGCACAAAGGACACCTTGGAGGGTCTGTGGTGGTTCCTCTGGGCAACTCACATGGGTGAAGAAGCACCAAGTGTACCAGCAAACCCCAGGGCACAGCCTCCTCCTTTTCCCATCATGGTTCCAGACCACCTCTTCTGGGTGCCTGCCCCAGTCTGCAAGGGCAAATGCCTGTGTTAATGATTCAACATAGGGGCCCTCACGGGAAAACAAGCTACACAGAGCAGCAGCAGATGAGCAGGCAGTGAAACAGCAGAAAAATCTGTTTTCTCTAACAGCAGCCATTTAATGCTGGCAATGTCTTTTCAAAAATAGCCCAGGGCAGGCATGAAGTTTGGATGAGTATTGTGTATTCTTCCTTGCAGTTCACATCATTTACATGGAGACCAAACATGTATCAAACTCACTAGGAACTTGCCTGAGTCCTTATGATGCAGGGCAGGAAAGGCACAGACAAGCCAAGGTAGCTTTCAGACAGTGACAAGGCATTCATTGCTACCACAACTTTCCCCTCATTCTGTAATCACTATCTGCAGAACAATTGGAAGAAGGTTCCTGGAATTTATTATAGAGGATTCACTTTGTTGTCAGTGTGCAGGAAGCACTGCAGCTGCACTGGGGAGGAGAGATAGTTTCATGCTACTCGTTCTGCACACAAGCCCACCATAATGCTTAAGAGCTAGCACATTGCCAAGAAAGCCTGAATTTCGGGTCCGCTCTTAGCCCTGACATGGACTTGTGCACCAGTGGCAAAACATTGCTCTGTGTACAAGCTCTCCCACCCTTAGATGGAAAAACAGCACTCTTGCAAGAATTCCTGGTTTGTCTATTGAGGTTTAGAAGCCTTAAAGCGAAAGACACCGCAAAACCAGTACAAGAAGTACAATTCTATGCTAAAACTCCCTTAGAGTAACTCCTCTTCCCTACAGGACAACCACTTCTCTCTTCTTCCTCAATCACCACACTCTCAAACCTAAACACTTTTCAGTAGTCAATTTAATTTTTAGGATCAATAACTTGGAAATGTGGATGAAACTGGTCAAACCTCTCCTATACTTCCTCCATGGTTTACAAGGAATACCTTGTAAGCTCTTGACATTTGCCATAAGTATCCATTTATCAAGTGTTATTTAAATATAATCTGGTCGGATAAAACAGACTGCAATCCAGACACCAACCCAGGCAAAGCCTATGCAGAATTTAACCTAGATAGAATGGCATGTTTGTATTTGGACATGCTACGAGGTGGGGGTTTTTTGACAGCAGGATTTTCTTGGAAGAGGAGAAAGAGGAAGCAGGGAAGGAGGTTAACAAAGGTATTTATAAACACACAGGGTTGCCAGCTTCAACAGCTAAATTCAGGACTATACTGCAACCAACAAGACCAGATGACACACACCTGAGCTAATGAAAGGAGCTTTCCACATGGCAGCAGTGCCCCAGCTTTTGAAAGCAAAGACCTGTGGGGGCTGGATTAGCTTGGCTGGCAAAATAAAAATATACTGGGAATCTGATTTACCTTTTGGGAAACGGAATTAACTTAAACATATCTCCTCATTTCTCAGTGCTTACTAGCAAGTGATATCCCCCATCAACCCCATTAGCTCCCTTCCAGGCTGTGATTCTAGAAAGGCTTCACTGAGGAATGTGGAGGGTACAGATGGATTGCTTCTATGTTTATTCTTTCATTAGGAATTTGTTTCAGTGAGCACCTCTATCATAATACAGTCTGATTTATGCACACCTTGCAGCAGGGAAGACAAATGAACCAAATTTTCCACAGAATCAGATGACTTCATGCTTTAAAAAGAAATTTTATTTCAAGGATTTTTGTAAGGGACAAGACTTTGCCCTTAACAGCAAGATTCAACCCAGAACCTATGTCAGTCTAAATGACTAAATACATTACAATCTCCTGACAATGTCTTATTTCAAAGCTCTTCATTTCAAGAACCACCTTTACGGTTTACATGTTTCTTGGGAGCAAGCCAGTAACTTGGGGCACTGGCAATCTTCATTCCAGCAGGACCAAGGTCGCCATTGCACTTCATTAGGATGTGGGATAGTAAAAGAACGCAAAGCCTTTTCATTCGCCTTTATGTGAGCACCAAGGAGAGGCTTCTGCATTTGATTCACAGCAATGGAATTTCAGAGGAGAAACAGATGAGGCAGAGGAACCCGTACAGGGCTGGTGGATCTACCATTTCATGTCAGGGGTCTGAGAGCTGTTTTGGAGAAAAGATCCCTATACCAAGTCGACTCACAGTTAAATACTGCAATGGAAAAATCTAGATCAGCTCCACTGACGGAGGGAATGAATTCTTCTCTACACCCCTCAGCACTACGTGCAGAGATAAAGGTTTGCCCCTTGATGCTTAGCAGAAGTCTGACTTTCAAATCAAAACAGTACTGTGTCATCTGGCTGTCTGGGGTACACTGTACATGTGGCGTCTGCTTGATCTTCTCAGGATGGAGAAATGCTGGAGATAAAGTGCGTGCAAATAAAAATAGTTTAAAGAAGAATGCTGGTGATAATGCCCAGTTGTACCTTGTTGCTTCATGCTTCCAAACGTTCTTAAAGAGCTGCTCATGCCTTGCGGGGAAATAGGCAGTGCTTTGTGTTTATAAAAATAACTGACTCTCCAAATTTCCTCCTCCCTAACGCTATCAGAGGAGACATTGGCATATAAACAGGATGCATATGTTCAAGAGGCTTTCGGATCAGTAGCAGACCCTGATACCAAGGATACCGATAACCCTCATGCTCCCTTTGTAGCCCAGGGACTGAAGCAAAGAGTCAAAATGGGAAAAAGAACTGTCAGAATTATCTGTAGCCAAGATGACTGTAAGGTCTGAGGGCTCAGATTTCAAATGGGAAAATGAGAAGTACGTGACCCACAAAACCCTCAAGCAGTCCAATTTCTATTTTAAACAGTGAAGGAGAATGCAGGCTGTGTAGAGACACCTAGAAAGTGAAAAGAGGTGCAGTCAGACACACCTTTCAAGAAAAGCAAGAGCTGTGTTGCATCATGTGCAAAATAATGCCTTACCTGTATAGCTACCAACACCATGAAGCAGTAGAAAGAGGAAAAGACAAATTATCCAGTTCCATCCAGGGAAGAAAAATACTGAAGTATTCTTTTTAAAGTCTCCAAAGACCAAAATAATTCATGTAGGTGTGCTGGCTTTGACTAGGGATAGAGTTTATTTTCTTCACAGTAGCTGGTATGGGGCTGTGTTTTGGATTTGTACTGAAAACACTGTTGATAATACACAGATGTTTTGGTTATTGCTGAGCAGGGCTTGCACAGAGTCAAGGCCTTTTCTGCCTCTCACATCACCCCACCATCAAGCAGGTTGGAGGTGCACAAGAAGCTGGGAAGGGACACAGCCAGGACAGCTGACCCCAACTGACCCAAGGAACATTCCATGTCATATGGCACCATGCTCAGCCTGTAGAGCTGGGGGAAGGAAGGGGAGGATGTTGGGAGTGATGGTGTCTTCCCCAGTCACTGTTACGTGTGCTGGGGCCCTGCTGTCCTGGGGATGGCTGCACACCTGCCTACCCACGGGAAACGGTGAATTAATTCCTTGTTCAGCTTTGCTTGCATGAATGGCTTTTGTTTGACTTGTTAAACTGTCTTTATCTCAGCCCACGAGTTTTCTTGCTTTTACTCTTCTGGTTCTTTCCCCCATCCCACCAGTGGGGGAAAGAGCAAGTGGCTGCTTAGAACTTAGGTGCCAGCTGGGGTTAAACCACAACAGTAGATCAACAGCAATAAAAAATAAATGTATGAGAGAGAGAATCACATGAACCCCTCTGATGACCTGTTTTTCCAAAAATAGCCATGGGCACTTCTTTTGCCCCCAAACCCAAAGAGCTGAATAAGATTGTGTTACAGCTGCACAGTCACATTGCAAGATAATACGGGATGTGAGCCAGATTCTCACCTCCCGTAAATCAGCAGAGCACTGCTGGAGTCACTGCAGTTATTTTGAACAGTCCCAGCGGAGGATCTCGCCACACATTTTTGTGTGATATACACAGCTCACAAGCAGCGTGACCAGCTTTATTAAAGTTCATATTTTTCCAATCGCAAGTGTCTCACATGCTTCATTATTCAAATTTTATATAAAGAAACCATTAAGCTCTCAAGGTGCCCTGAGGACCAAAGACATTTTAAAGGAAAGCAGTTAGAAGCAAGGCAATGAGTATTAAAAGTTGGGGTTTGTTGGTTTTTTTTCCTGCTTGTTCTATTTAATGGGTCAGGAGAGCTAGCAGGTTAAGGAGAGGGTTACAAAAGGCCCACTGGAACCATCCCCTCTCTTCCTGGATAAATTAGAATGAATCTGGTTTATTTTTTCCCTGTTATAACATGAGTCAAAGTATTAAAAAGATTGAGAACCACTGACCTCTTGCTTAAAATCTTTGGGCTCACACATATGACAAGACTGGGCAGAAAAGGTTAAGTTCAAAGCAGCTTGAGCCTGTAGGGACACTTTAGGATAATCGAAATTCATAAGGACCCCTTTAATGCCTAAGTAAACTAACAAATGCTTTTGGAACAGTGTAGCATCCCCTAAGGAAAATGAGCTGTGTAGTAATGATCACTGAAATACCCAAATAGTCTAAAAAGTAGTCTAATAAAAAAATCCTATTAGAGCTGCTCCCTTCCTTCGGTAAAGGTAATTGCATTTTTTTTCCTTTCTAAAAACAGCAGCCGCCATCTTCCTCCCAAAGAGAGTTGGTCTTCAAAGAGAAGTGCCATTCCTAGTAATTGGTGACACACTATCCCAAGGAAGTTAAGCATTTAGGGTTGGACTGTGTTCTTGCTGCCAGATGCAGACAATGCCATGCTGCCCTGGTCCAGCCATTGGAGAACTACGAGAAATTTAACTCTTGAAGCAAAGCTCATGAACAGCATGCTCTATCCTGGCTTTGGACAAAAATATACTTGAAAAGAAGTTGAATAAGCAACTACTTTGGAAGGTGAGCTCCTTCAGAGCTCTATTGCTGTGTGTTTTGTACATGCACATTTCTAGAAGCAACAGAGGGAACTCTGTTGTATCTCCAGAAGAGAAAGAACAGAATATTTTTATGACCAAGTGACCTATGACATGCTAAAATTAGGAACAATGCTTTCTCCTCAAAACAAACTCCATGTTGTCCAAAGTTACATATAGTTGCTAGAAAAAAAATAGGATAACTTCTCACTAACTTGAAATTGCATTTCCTAAGAGCAAAGATTACTTTGGGTAGGGAAGTGAAATTAGAGTATGTGATGCAACCACGGGAACATTATTCTACATCCTTAATTCTGTGTAATTTCAGAACAGATCTACTGACCTGCCAACATGTGGTCAGGAAGGTGAATTCCCTCTCTTATTACGTACAAGAAGAAAGAATAGAGAGTCCTACAGGAGTGTTAACTCATTTAGGACAAGGCAAGGAAGTTGTACATCACACACTGCTTCTGGGAGATCAGCATGACATTTTCTCACTGCCTCTCTTGCTTAATCCAGCATTTACCCAAATTGGATGGATGTAGAGCAGGCAGAGCCTTCATCCAGAACACTGGCCAAGAGCTATTGGCTGATAGTGAATACAACAGCACCAGCAGTCCTCTGCTCTAGACCATAGGATCTGCAGAGCAGGAAGGTCTCGCTGCTTTTTGCCTCGCACAATCAGACACAGGACCTGACAGGATCCTCATTACTTCCAGGAGGAACTGGAGACCCACTCTGGGAACTAATGCTGTCAACAGAGGCTCTCACCCAGCCACCTGACAGAGGGGACCTTGAAGAGGAGGAAAATAGAACAAACAGACTGCCTGTGATTGGATCATTGTAAAGTGGTAACTAGGGGATGAATGATCCCCTGTGAGGTGGAGTCCAGTTGGGGTGTGGGAAGAGCACATTACGAAGCAAAATCTTGAGGTGTGAGTGAAACAAACACAGCAGTTTTGCTAATTTTCTCCCCAAGGTAACATCCACTTCTCCACCTGAAGGTGAAAGCAAAAGAGGTTGGTAATAATGGTCTGGATCAGATTCCCATTTAAAGTGGCCTCTAGAGAAGTACAAGTGTTTCACATCAATGACCAAAGCAGCTGTGGAACTAATTGCAACACTTTGCCCAACATTTCATCAACTAAAGACCCTATATCCATATGCCTTTAATAAAAGGCAAAAAGAGTGAACAATTAGTACTCAAGGGAGTTAATAGCTGAAGTGGAAGGATTATTATTTTTGCTGGAGATAGGCTCCTGGTAAATTCAAGGGGTGGCTTGTAACTAGTTAAATTACCTGAAGGAGAAGGATCTCTGCTTTGGCCAAAGACAGTGGCTAAATCAGTGGAAGGACTCCTAAGTGTGCCGGGCTTGCGTGCTTGTACAGTAGCAGTCCCCACTGCGCCCGAGCTGTTCAAAGCAGGGAGCACAAACTCTGCCAGATGTCCCATCCGTCCCATGGCCTCGCATGGAGCAGCAATGTCATGTATTCACAACAGTTGTGCAACTCACACACAGTATCAGTGCTGGAATTACGCCCAGACTCAGCCCTGGTCATTCATAAATATGGACAAAGCCCAAGTCCTTGATTATAAACACTCTTACACGCAGTTATGCAAGTGATGGAATAATTCAGGCTTTCTTCCCAGATAGAGCATTATATTGAGCTATGTAAGAACACAGCTCTGCGCTGGCACAGTCTGACGTCTCTGTACATCAGCCCTTTCCTCCAGCACAGCTTGTAAAGTGGGGAAGAGCAAAGTGCACAGAAAAGCTTACAGAAATGTGACCTCTCATGGCACCACCCTCTCCCTCCTGAGCATCCCTCTCTCTCCTGCCTGACTCCCACTGTGTATTTACTTTTTGCTTAACACCAGGATCCCAAGAAAAGAGGAGGTATACCAACAGCCTGCTGGGCTGACACATGCCCACGGCTGGCAGTGTTATGCCAGTGAGACTGGCATTTTGAACTCCATGGAGAATTTGAGCAGAAGCATGCCCACAGCCAAGTACAGCTGTACAGGCTGCAAAAATGCAGCCCAGAGCGAGAGGATCACTGTGGGAAAGTGAACTCTAATCCCACAGACTCCATCACAACCCATCCAATCCATTTCCATATCACATATGCACTTCACAGGGTTGCTATAAGAACCAGATAGCTGAAAGTTAGAGGAGCTTAAATTTAACAAAGTGTTTCCATCTTTAGTAAAGCAGAAAATACTACCAGCATTCCCCACAGTTACCCAACACCCTCTCCTGAAACACCATTTTCTCAGTGACTTGCTCAGGCACCTCAGTATGGACTGACTTCCTTCCTTCCTTGATTCTCCCAGTTTTCCCTTGACTACACCATCTCTGAAATCCATTTCCTTGACTTGTACTGTGCCACGATACCATGTGTTACAGACAGAGAGCTCCATGAAAGCTCCCTCTGACACCAGTAAGAAGTCCCCTAGGCAGCCCAACCTCACCCTGTTCTAATTTCCTGCATTGCAGCCATTTAAGGTGCTGGCTGATTTAACACCTCAAGAGTCACATGTGAAAATGCTCTTTCCTCCTATATGTGTGTGTATCCAATCTGCATACAAGTAATAAAGCAAGTAAACACAAACTGCTCATTATTTTTCAAGGTGACTTTACAGTCCTAGTCAAATTCGGCCTTTAAAAATTTTTCTTTGAGAAGTACACTATTATCTATGTGCATCCTACGAGAAGAACAGACAGCAGCTTTTTGCAGGTTTAGTTATTTGATCCCCACAGCAACACACTCCTGGCACAGTTTTACAGCACTCTGTGGAGTTTTCCAGCAATACTTCTTCCATCTCTGTAACAGACAATGGAAGTGGAGCACGCCTCTCGTACGGGTGTAAGCATGTTTCCAGACTTTACAGCCAACCCACAGCTGCACAATATTAAACACAAAAGTAAATTATCATTCCCTATTGCATTATATGAAAGGGCAGAATACAGCTAACTACTTAAGCCTCTACATAATTCTTTTAACCTAGAGGAGAGAAGTTGCATGCTTTGAAAGCTATTTTTCTTTGAAATGTTCAACAAGGTCTTCTGTTCTAAGTGAGTATTTCATACAGATAATGCAAAGCAGCAGAAATAATTTCTTCCACACTTCTTCATAATACAAATTCTGGTATAAATCCACATTACAAGTCAGCCTGATAAGAGCTCAGACAGGTACTTTATAAATGATCAGCTAATTCCTCAGATATCCACAATAAAATAAAAAATAATTATACTTGTTGCCTTGCTATGAATTTGGACTATGTTTGGCAGTTTTGCTTTGGTGTTGTACTATATTTAGCAATTTGGTTTGGTGCTTGATAGGTAACCACAGCAAGAAACAAACAAAACATATGAAAAAAAACCCCAGAGCATTTCAATTACTTAATTTTACCATAAAACATCAACACACTCATGAAAAAAATAAAAAGCTCACACCTTAAAGTAATTTATTTTTCTGCAGCTAAGCAGCATTTTGTGGCCAGGGGAAAACATTCCCAAAAGTGCTTCTTCCAGACCTTTGTGCACACTGTAAAAACCTGCCAGTGCCTGCAGAGACTGTTCTCCTGATCACTTTTTATGCCTGCACTGTGCAAATGTTACATACAAAGTGTGTGAGAGTGTTTTTTAAGAACAAACAGAAAAATCATATAAAGGAGGTGCTTTAAATCTTCCATTTGGATGAAAGCTTGAGGTATTGTCTGTCTTCCTCGAAAAACACAACCATCTCTACTAAACACAAAACATATTTTAAGGACCTGTAACTTGTTGCTTACTGTACACTTGAAGGAGACTATGAACTAATCTGCACTTCAATGTATTCAAGATTATTAGGCCAGCAACCATCTTTTCATCTTTAGTTTAGCACTCATCCTGTGGGGCCAGGTTTGCTTACCCCATAAGACAGTCTCCATCAAAGTGTTTGTTTATGGGGAGAGAAAGCATCATGGGATTATTTTTGCTTGGCTTTATAGGGAGTTGTGGTGCCTCTCTGGATGCACTTTATATTCCTAATGCCAGTCCACATGTCTAATCAGCTTTCAACTTCCCTAGTATGTACTTTCAGATCATGTTCAGAGGGACACAACACTGGCATTACACACTGTCTTCCTCTTTATTTTTAAATGCATCTACTCTTATGCCTGTGGGGAAAGGAGACAAGCCAGCATGCCTGCAGAGACAGTGCTGTGGGCTCCCAGCTCCTGCCAAGCTCTGCAGCAGCCTGGGTTTTTTGCCTGGCTCTGACTGAGCTCTCACTACTCAGCCTCTCTGAGCACTGCCTGCTACTGCGTAGCTCACAAAGGTCCCCAAATGAAGAGTTAAAAGCTGTGTAGGAAAGTTGGAGCAAGCCTGCAAAAACATTTTGATAAGCTCGTGTGCAAGTGAAAAGGCAACAGTACACAATAGCCCACGTGCTCTGCCCTGGGCTAGACATAAATTCTCCATCCCGCTCCTCTGCTCTAAGTGATTCCAGGTCACATCCATACATCATGGAACTTTACTATTGTGCTCACGGTATTTAAACTTGGGGCAGGAAGCAGCTGGGCTCCAGTCTATGATCTCATGTGGATCTGGGCATATATTTCCATGGGAGCATGGTACAGCTTTAGCAGGCTTAATTTCTGCTCCGTACCTATTTTTCTGCCGGGGGAGGAAATGCCATGTGGACTCTGGCAAAGGCAGTGGAGAGTTGACAGCAGAGTATCTCCAGAGGGAACCACTGTGTTATAGAGATGTTGAAAACCAAATAGCTACCCAAAATTGAGAGAAATACAGAGATTGACAAAAAAAATAGCAAAACACAGATTCATTCCTGAACAGACCCAGACCACAAGCAGTTTTACACAGAAGTGGAACAGACCCAGGGCAGACCCAGGTGCCACACTGGAGGCTTTCTCCTGTTTGCTCAACACCAGTAACATGGGCTGCGTTGCACAGATGCCTGCAGGGGAAAGCAGGCATCGAGGAATTGGCACTGAGCATGGGAATGGGGCATCCATCAGTCTCTTCATGCAATGCCTGGGAGCCAGAGGGTTCTCTGCCAGTGCACACCACATGAGTCACAGCAACCTGAAGTCACCCATCTATTAGAAGAGACTTTGATCCACAGGTAGTCACAGAATATGCTGAGTTGGAAGGGACCCACAAGGATCATGGAGTCCAATTCCTGGCCCTGCACAGGACAGCCCCAAAAGTCATACCATGTGCCTGAGAGTATTGTCCAAATGCTTCTTGAACTCGGTCAGGCATGGTGCTGTGACCACTTCTCTGGGGAACCTGTTCCAGTGCCCAGACAGAGAGTGATACTAATTTTTATAAACTGACACCAGAATAATTAACATAAATGTCATGAGAAGTTCCCCTAATGCCTACATTGCACTAACGTGCAATATGCAGTAAGCAGCTGTGTTTTCACACAGTTAGATCAAAAAGGCTGTGGATCAAGAAGGTCATGGTTTGGTTACAGTGTCTAAACAACTAAATCAGTGGGTACCACTGGGCCTGTCACCTGATCTCATTACCCTGATCTCACCAGCTCTGGAATTTAGTGACCTTCCCAGATCAATATTTCAGAAATGACTGAAGTTTTAGAGTATGCAGAGATTCTCTCAGTGTTGGCTAAATAATTATATCGAATGTCCAGGAAAGGGGAATATTTGTCTCCCCTTTCCTGTTAGCATACATTTTTCAATTGCTCTGGAATACAGCACACACCCGGAGGGAGTAAGGATTTTCCTTTGCAATTTGAATCAGAGTAATTTTTTCATTAGAACATTTTGGATTTTTTTTTTTTTTTTTTTAATCAGAATGGCATTACAGCCCCTCTTACATTTTTTACATCATGTTCTCCAGGACTGTATAAAGACACATAGGAAGCTTTACTCCCCATTTTTTTTTTCTCATTTTCCCCTCTGTAAACAGAAAGTCAGGCTCCTTGGCTGTCAACATTTAATCACGTGCAATCATATTTCCTTTTGCCAACTCTCATTGTAATATCATGCAAGCAAGGAGGAGGAAGCCAAGATCAGTTTATAGCCAACATGCTGATACTACTTTGTTTTCTATGCACCTGACACATGTTTGCCTGATTCCAGCTCACCAAAAAGCCTACACTGGCCACATGAATTAAATTAACTTGAGTTTCAATCTCCCAGCTTTGGATTTCTTTCTTTGTTTTTAATTTTGTTTTTTAAAATAAAAATAACCTACTTTTAGAAACTTGGCTAAGGCTTCTTCCTTAAAGTTTTATTAGTTCTGCTCCACAAGAATAAACCTGGCAACAAAATCTCACAGCTTTATTGTGAATCCCTCATTATTTGGATTTTTCTGAAAGCATCAATATTAAAACTGCATGATTGCATAAGGAAGTGAAGCTTGGGCACGGATAAAGAGCCCCAACCAGAGCTTATTTCTAGGCTTGTTGTTGCTTGATAGAACCAAGAGCAATCTCAGAGTCCTGAAACTTATGAACAAGTAAAGACACGCCTATGGCTTGAATAGCAAAAGTGGGAGTCATCAGGGTTAGGGTTCCCCCCACTCTTTGCCAAAAAA